>OZ020293.1:2519521-2791579 GCA_963971205.1 Aethes cnicana
CCAGCGGCTGCGCCCGGAGTTGTCCAGCACCGTCACCGCTGACCCCTTCTCGATCGCCACCTACGATAAAAAAGTATTTGAGCATATGTTCAAGATAAACTTACGGCTCCACTCTGCCTTTTCAGTCAAAACATACCGCGGAGACAAGCGAAGCGGAGAGGAAATGTGCGGAAATCAAACGACGGCGTCTTGCCGGCACACAACAGTGCGAACACTGCTATTTTGCGGCAGATTAGCGAGTAAGAAGGTAGTAGCTATCTAGGCGGATCTTGCGCAAGATCCTATCACCATCAAAATTAACCAACCCACTAATTGAAATTAACCATCGACTCACATTGGCATGTTTATACGCGCAGACGGTCTCGGCCCTGATCGGCCTAGTGATGGGCGCGCGGCGTTGCTTCACCGGCCTCACTGATTGGGCCTCTTCCACCAGCCGAGACACCACTCCTCCGTGCCCATTCAGCTCCTCCCTTAACTCCTGCATGCCCTTGAGTAGGCGCTCGCCTTGGTCCAGTGTGAATTCGGACTGAGAGAATGTCGAGTTCAGGGCTTCTTCGCGTCTGAAAAACATTTTTTTTGTAAAGTCGTAAACTCTTGTCATATTAAGGTAGTGGATAGTAGAAAATAAAAATAATGTTTAATTTTAAACATTGACAAAGTAATTTTTTATTCATTTATATTTGGAGAACCAACCGCTTACAATCACAAAATAATAAAATAGATAATAATGTCACGGAAAGCCAATAACAGATTCTCACTGATAGAAACGTTATGAGTGATAAAAACAGAAACTGAAAATTCCCTTACATTGCGGAAAAGCTCTGTATGTGAGCAATATCAAGGAGCGCTTCAAACTTTCACATCTATTATCGCATTTTACATTTATTTCGGGCGCACGCTGATTGTATGAAAGTTGTCGTTTAAGGTTTACCTTGCTTCTTCTATTAAGAATTTTAGGTCATAAGGCCAGTGTAAAATGGAATTTAACTACGTCACTACTCCTTTGTGAAGTCAGTTTTTAGAGTCTAATCACAATCAACGCTTATCGTTCAAAACATCAATAATTTAAATGATTATTCCTGAAGTCACTAACCACCTATTACATTTGAAATCTCTCAAAATACGTTATTACGGTCGCAAGGACCAACTCACTTCTGTATCCATTTCTCGGCCTCCTTGACCTCCTCGAAGAAGTTGTGGTACTGCGTGGTGTGCTTCAGGTGCGTCTCCAAGCAAAGAGTTAGCTGCAGCACCCACGCCCACTGCGACTGCATCACCTGGACAAGGCACGAAGAGTTTTAGAACTGCTTAAAGTCAATTTTTCATGTACTATGACACGAGCACACAGGCCACTGCTGACACCGAAATCTCATGATTTCTTATTCAGAAGCCATAAGATCTCGAAACGTGGACACTTACGGTGAGATTGGTCCACCAATTCAAAGTAGCTCAAAGGGCTATGGAGCGGGCTATGCTCGGCGTTTCTCTGAAAGATCGGATCCGCAATGAGGTGATCAGGCAGAGAACGAAAGTTGTCGACATGCCCAAAGAATAAGCTCTTTGAAGTGGCAATGTGCCGGTCACATCGCGAGAACTGCGGATAGTCGTTGGAGTAAACGTGTTCTTGAGTGGAGACCACGACAAGGCAAGCGAAGTGTAGGACGCCCTGTTGCCAGGTGGAGTGACGATTTGCGCAAGGTGGCCGGTGTAGATTGGATGCGGCACGCCTTGGACAGAGCTCATTGGCGTGCATTGGGTGAGGCCTACGTCCAGCAGTGGACTACTATGGGCTGTTGATGATGATGATGAAGATCTCGAATGCGTTGCCCATCCTGAGGCATAATGATGAGATGGAATGCCTCTGAGCGGGTGAAGGCCCTTAACCCTTTACCGGACCAGTGTGAGCACTGCTATTTCACGGCAGGTAAGCGGGTAAAACGGTGGTACCAACCCGGACTGACCTATCACCCACCCCTAAAAAATTTAAACGATGCCATTACATTTCTGAAATTCTAACATACGGCGGTGATAATTTAAAGATGTGGCTATTTATTTTCTGAGATCATTATTACCAGTGGGAGTAGTGGATTGCAGTAATTCAAAATTCACACATTATTGCTTTAGTTGAATTTTTTTAGAAAGCATGCAAACATTATTTTTAAACGAGGATTGGGAAGTTCATTTCGAGTATATTTTGTTCACTACAAAATTAAAAACCTCGAAAATTACACTATGTAGATAGGTAAGGTATGTATTATTAGAATAGTGCACATGATGCTCCAAAATTAACATGCTAATCTAATCCATAGTATACTCGCAGAATAAGGATTAAATTCCAACTAACCTGCAAGTGAGCTTCAATCGTTTTGGTCGCCGGGTGATGTTGTGCGATCAACGCCTCGCCCCGGTCGATCACATTGCTGAATTGCAGCTCCCTCTTCTCCAAAGACGACATCAGTTGCTGGAAAAACGAATCCAATTACAATCGCCATTAATCCAAAATTAGCTTGAAGTAAATTCAGAGAAGCATAAAAACAAACCGCAAATAAATTTTACGATGAAATGAACAAACCTCGCTATCATCTCCGAATGAATGCTTGCAAGGATTGAAAACGAAATGTTACAAACAATTCTTTAAATTAATGGTACAACAACATATTAACGTGGTGTAATATCTAAGGGATCTAGTAAGCATTTTCAAGTGGGGTTCCAGCTACCTTAGTTCTTGGCAACTAGTGTTAATAAACGTAGTTTTATGTTATTGCTAAGAAAGTTGTTCACCATTTTGAACGGCCAAAAAGTCTAGTACGGTCGGCGTCATAGAGATAATTACACTTTTGCACCCTATTCAGTTGTGTTGAGGTCCAAAATTGTAAATACATCTTTGGCGTCGGCTGTACTCAAACTGTTCTTAATTAATCCTTTTGACGCCACGTGAATTGCGTATGTGGCACGCCGTTGAAGGCTTGAACGTATACATATGTACGAGTAATCTGTGGCAGCGAAAGGGTTATACCGTTCAGAGTGTGCAACAGGAATGTCACTATCAAGAGTTGAAGCAGAGATCTGAATTGGCTGCCCTGATCTCACAGCCATCAAAAAAGCCACACGTACACAAGGCCATATCTCATGTTCGTCAAGACGTGCGCAAAAACTAGATGCGTACAGCTATACTGTTCTTATGAGCGTGCATTAGGAGACTACGTCTGGCGATGATTAGTGGTCATGATGATGGTGATGATGACAACAGTGTAAGTACCTCATAGTAATGCTGCACAGCCGGCAGATTGATGTGCGGATCGGCCCAGTCTCTGGACAACTCCACTTGTTCCTTCTCGTTGAGCCAGTTCAGCTCAGCGGTCGCTGATTGGAGGAAATCTTGCAACGCATCCAGGTCTGACATGCTGGGGATAGAAATTACGAATTTAATAACCAACAAAACAAACTGTGCACTCAATGGAAGATGATCTTAAAAATAATCTTGAAGTTCTGTATTACAGCAGCAGATCCTTACCGCTTGGTGCTGGTGGACAGCAGCTCAGCGTACAGCTTCTGCAGCTGGCTGAGGTGCTGGCTGTAGAGGGCCAGCTCCTCGCCGGTGAAGGAGGACCTCGCGTGCACGCACTGCTCCACGGTGGAGTGGAACTGGTCGATGGCCTTGTGCTCGCGCTGGTGGCGGTCCAGCTCGTGCTGGACGCCGGGCAGGTCGGACCCATATTCCGCTTCGTGCAGCTTTTTCTGGAAAGCGAAGTAAAGTTTTACAACGCGTTGGGTTTTCGATTAAACCAATATGAAATTTACTATGCTAAAAGTTCAGACGAAATTGTTATGGAAATTTCTCGATTCTCCAGATCTGACGATTGTGCTGCGAATGCACACTTTATGTAAGCACCCTAAGATCCTATTTCAGGACTGTAGTAACGAATAAGCGTAAGCTTTAAACTTCGTTTTAAAACCGAAATTGTGACTAAGTAAAATGCACACTTAATAGAAAATAGGGTAACCGCAGCTGCAGTAAACCTGCAAGTCTTTTCTATTGGAAAATCCATCCTGTGAGGAGCGGATCAGTTACAGCGGACTTCTCCATGAAGCACTCCACGTGGTCATCAAATGCTTTTGTACCAGGGGTGCATATGGTATTGAAGACTTGGCAGTGAAGACCTAGTCACCGACTCACCAGCTTCTCCCGGCACCACTTGGCGGCGTCTTGCAGCTGTTGGAACATGGGGTCGGCGTCGTGGACCCTGGTCTCCAGCACCGTGCGCGTCTCGCGGCGCACCGTGGTCTGCTGCACCGGCAGCCGGACCGACGACAGCCGCGGCAGCAGCCGCCCCGTGAACGCCTGGCGCGCCGACAGCCAGCGGTCGTGGAGCTGCTGGACGCTGGAAGGAGATGACATTGGTGAGGTTGGATTGGTGTCCAAGGAAATATATATAAACTGTCAATCTCCTTACATTGCGGCTTACGTCGGGAATGCTCAACATATGAGCAATATCCAGGGAGACGGGAGTTCAAACTCAAACACTCTACCTAGGGCAGCGATATCTATTATTGCAATTAACACTAATTTCGGGCGTACGCTAATTTGTATGAAGGTTGTCATTCTAGGTTTACCTTACTTTTTCTAAAAGAAGACAAACAATTATGCGTGTACAGGCAATGTTTTGATGATGGTAGGACCAAATGTAGGGTCTGTCAGGATGGCTACGACCATTTTTTTTATTGGAATGTACATCCGTTTAAAATCCAAGATACAAAAAAAGGTCAAGATGACTTCTCGTGTTTCATTATAATATTATGATTATGTCGTTGAACTTTTCAGTACATTTGTAACATTTACACTATATCGAGCCACTTCTGATGATAATATCAAGAGCAGCTTCATGTGTCAAGTAAAAAGTTCCTAATAACATCATCCACGTAAACCTCTCCTTTCTACACCAAGCAACTCACCGTCTATGCAGCTCCGTAGCCTGAGGATACCTCCCCTCCTTCAGCGTGAGAGCGTCTTGGAACATCTCGTGTATCGTGTGCTCCATGTTGCGCAGTTCCTGCTCGATCTGCTCGGCGGCCATCTTGGCCTCGGCCGGGTGCACGCCGCGCTCCACGCGCCGGATCTCGCTCTCGATGTGGCGCTCCACGCTGTCGAGACCGGACTCGGTCTGCTTTATGTCTCTGTTAAAGAAAATGAGGAATGATTAACGATTTGTACGATGAGACATTGGGTTACAAAGGGGAATGATTAAAGTTTTGTTGAATTGTTCGATGAGGAATTGGATTACAAACTGTAAAGGTACTTAAACAAAGAATACTTCAGCACTTCATAGGTTCAGATACGCTTCTAATGAATGTAAAACGAGGCTGATAATTTTCTGCGCCGACAATTTTGATGTTCTAAATGACTGACTGTATGAATATGCCTCTTTATTTTATTAGTTTACCGGGGCTTTCAACTGTTTCGCGATCTTTATCAGGTCATCTCCATCTTGTTGGAGGCCTACCGACAGCTCGTTTCCCGGCCTCCTCGCCCCATCATCAGTCAATCCTCCCAGCAATGTGCCCCGCCCATTGACTCTTGATTCATTTCTGAATCTATCACACAAACTCCGAGCATAGTTCTCTAATTTAGACTAGCATAAATCTGACGGCAATGAGATGATCAGACAGATAACGAGAGTTGTCGACATAGCCCAAAGAATAAGCTCTTTGAAGTGGCAGTGGGCCGGTCACATCGCGAGAACTGCTGAGTCCTTGAAGTAGACGTGTTCTCGAGTGGAGACCATGACAAGGCAAAAAAATGTAGGGCACCATGTTGCCAGGTGGAGTGACATTTTGTGGAAGGCCGATGGAGATTGGATGTGACACGCCTTGGACAGAGCTCATTGGCGTACATTGGACGAGGCCTATGTTCAGTGGACTACCATGGGCTGCTGATGATGAACTCTGACGGTCCTCACCTGTGCAGCTTCTCAGCGAGCCGCTGCAGCCGCTCCAGCCGCCTGATCTCGTCGGCCAGGTCCCTCTCTCGCTCCTGCTGCGCCATCAGCAGGCGCGACCACGCCTGTTCCAGCGCTTCGGGCCGCAGCGTGGGCTCGATGTCGCACTCGCCGACCGATTCGAAGTATTTCTGGTAGGAAATACAGATCGATTAACAGAGGTATAAGATTTTGATACAAGTTCATAAACTGGAATAACACAATAAACCCAAGATAAGTAAAAATAAATATTTTAAGAAATTTTGATCTGATACCCAACACACATACATTTTTCCAGTGCAAATCGCGCAAATACAAAACTTAGCTATTTTTACTTACTTACTCAATCCTATACTAACTTGTTTTTATTGTTAGCCCATAATCCCATACTTAAAGGGTCCGTGTAAAATGCATGAAATGTATTAACTAAAGACCCGAGGTTACCAGCGCTAAACCTGATTGGTTCATGGGCATGGGGACCAAAGGGCCTATGCAGCAACGTATTTTATACGTGCAGAGATGATATTTTTGTTCAGTTCTAGGACCTACTCATGGGCAGCTGCCCCCCCCCCCCCCCGGATCTTGGTCATCCGATACAAAATGCCCTGAAAAATTAATCTGCCCCCCCCCTGGATTTCAAGCTGAATATGCACTTGCCCCACCCCCTCCCTGGGTGAGAAGCTGGGTACGCCCACCCACGGTCCTGTTCAAGCGTAAGATAAGATGCGAGACATTGATCTGCGCCGTAAGAGGTGAAGACGGGAAGGAAGGATCTTACCTCCAGCTCGCGGTACTGGTGGAAGAGTTTCTGCTTCTCCCGCTGCCGCTGAGGCACCTCCTCGCTGCGGAACCGCGTGCTCTCGCTTAGCAGCTTTTTCATCTCGATCAAAGTTGACGGGAAAGCACGGTCCTGGGAAAAGAAGCATTCAATTTGAGTGACAAAAGTGATGCAGCAAAAGCATTTGCTCAAAGCTCCCGATACGGATACCACTCATAGTGGTCCTTTTAGATCTCGATTGCTTTGAAACACTTTAATTGGCGAACACTTACTTGATATTTAATGATTTCTGCTCTTTTATTTATGGGACCATTCCACTACCATCTTTACGCAAAGTGCAATAACAAGATTTACGATGTAAGAGACAATAGAAGTGTGTAATGATCGATATCGAAGAAAAGGCGCTAGATGTATGCTGGTCCTCAGATCCGGATAGTTCGTCTCCTGCTCGGAGTAGTGCGCGGCGGGGCGCGGCGCTGGGACTCCGCGTCAAAGTAGACAATGGAGGTTGTTGGTCCTTCGTACCGGATGGTCCTTCGAGCCGGACAGCTGGTCTCACCTGCAGCAGTGCGATGTTCTCGTGCAGCCAGGCGCGGTGCGCGGCGGCCTGCTCGGTGTAGTGCGCGGCGCGGCGCTGCGACTCCGCGTCGAACAGCGGGTGCACCGCCGCCGGCTCCGGGAACGTCTCGTAAAGAGACGAGATGTACGTGATGAGGGATTTCTCGTCCGGCTCGTGGGTGTCCACATCTGGAAGGGAACGGGGTGGTTAGGATTGAGGAATCATACAGTCACCCTTATACGACGGGGTAAGGTGCAAAAGTGGTTAATTGGTTATATTATATTGGCGAAATCGACTGTACATGTATAGCGCGACAAAATTAATATAGCGCCCGAATCCAAACTAATATTATAAATGCGGAGGTTAGCTCGACCTAGTGGGGAGGCCTTTCCCCAGCAGTGGGACACAGCAGGCTCTTAATAATAATAATTAATAATAATTTTATTCTCGATGTATATATATAGTTTTTACAAGTTTTTATAGCGAAAATCTTCCAAAAAAGGCATGGACACGGATATGCACATACGAGTAAGTACATTACATATAAAATTATGAAAAAAAAACCTATTGTGGCAGTGGATTTAAAAGTCTATTACGAGAACTAGCGACAAAGGAAGGTTGCAGTTATTATTTACGCCAGCTGTGACACACATGTCTAGACTTGAGGATACCTAGGCTCGAACTTACATACGCTTTATTTACAGAGTTTGTTTACAGGAAATTGGGCCCTAATAGTAGATTGAATAACAAAACATAGGTACGTAGACTGAATACAAAAATTCGTGCGCATCACACGAAATTTGAACCTAGGAGGTTTCGAACGGCTTTTCCGACAAAACACCAATACAATCTATTCGTTATTAAATAACTGTATCTGATTTAGTACCCAAAATAAAGGCATCAGTGATGGACCAAGTTCTAGTAACTTAATGGACACTCGAACTCTTATAACATAAGCAAGAAGATTGATATTTAATCCCTGATGGTCAATCCATGATTAGAAATCAGTTTGTTCAAGACTGGAGTAACTAGCAAACTTAAGGCTCACGGGTGGGTATCAGGATCACATGCCACTGGTACAAATTATACCTAGAGAGCAAGTGTAACCGAAGCTTGAAAGCACGAAGAAGATAAAGAAAAAGGTTCACACATAAATCAAACTCCGACCCAGCACCAGTTTCAAGTTTAGAACTCCACTTCGCACTTTAGCATATTTTTTGCGAGTGACGTCAGAGCGAGCCGACCGTGACAACAATGCCTCGTAAACTCCTGCGCAGGTCGCACGACCGTAGGGTTGCCAACGAACGAGGATAAGAGACATTCATATTGTAATAATTTATATTTTCACGATCTCAGACTCTTAAAAGGAAGGACAATTGAAAAAGAAAAAACTGCTCCCATTGGCAAATAAGTATAGGTCGACAACTTCGTGCCCGACCGTACTTGAGGCGCGACAGACGTTGGGGGGCGCGACGACAGCAGGGACGGCGAGGGTTGCGGGGAGACTAACCACGCGCATTGCACTTTTCACACTGGCCATCAACAAAAATCAGCAAAAAGGCTACGTATGACGGTCACGCGCGCCTATAGATAGACATTATATGACTCTATGGTAGAATAAATAATGAGGGAACCATGATACCTGACAGTTCTTTTCTGTCAAATCGAACTTAGAGAAACGAAATGACGAAAGAAATGGTGAGTCATTTATGATGAGGGGACTCATCATAAATGACGTTCCGTCATTCAGATTTTCTCGGGCGTGCGTTTGTGTAATCTGTGCTTTATGACGTCATCAATTTTACGTGCTCCCCTGCTGCCCGAACGTCTCTTACCCCCAGGGAGGGTCCGGCACGAAGTTGACGACCTATAGCGAATGGTATTTGGAATAACAAGAAATATTTAAATAGTATATACACATTGAATATTTAACTGCAAACATACATCTGCATAAGAAGTTCCGCATTCATAGCTTCATTTTTTAATTTCGTGAAATATTATTCCATCGAATGTGCATTGTGCAGTCGGAATTAGCTAATGAAGAAAATAATTATTCCTTCGCGTTTTGCACTAGGGTATTGTTTTTTTCTTTCAAAACATGTAAAGCGGCAACCCTGATTGCAAACGGCAGAACAAGTTGAAATTGTTTAAAATCGTTAGTTCATTGTTTTAAAGCATTGGGAATGACAGACTGCTCATTGCACCGCATAAAGAAGCTCACTGAGTGTTTTCCTAAACCTACTGTATTAAAGCGAAATAACCAATATTTAGGCAGATAAAATTATTTTAACACGAACACTAAATCTAAAAAGAGTAGGAACGATCATCCTACTCTTTTTAGTTTTAGTTATTTTACCTTTTAACCAACTTCATTTTAGTATTTATTCTACATTTTGCACTCAAGAATAGCATTGCGATCTAGGACCTTTGACTTTAAGCTGTGACATTACATTCTATCAATTGCACTTAAGCCGCCATTTGCAGACGCATAAAACGGATAAAGCGCAATCACACACAAGTCAAAAACGTAAACAATTCCCTACTAGTATTTACCTATCAACGTAACAGATCGATTAATTCATAAAGTTGTAGACTTCCGAATCGGATGCGGTGTAATATAACACGACAAAAATAAAACGGCGCGCGACGAAGCACTTACGCCGTTGACAAGGAGTCTATTATTGGTAAATTCGGGCGCCATTTTGATTGTATCGTGGTAATCGATCCGTAATCATAATCGATTGAATGAATCGATGCACGAAGCGGAACCGTTACCGGTGGTGGGGTGGGGTCGACAGGTGGAACGGGAAATGTATGGGAAATAGGTGATCGTAAGGATGAGAAAATTTAAAACGTGTGTTACTGATCGAAATAAACATGATTGACTAAAAAGTGTAAACTTCTATGTAGCGGAAAAAAGGCAAAGAAATTCTCAATCGTCGTTGAGGAAATTCCAACAGTTCTATAGAGTGGATATTCATCAGCAAAAGTAGATAATAAACTAGTAGAATGAACTATCAAAGCTGCATATTATTACAAAGAAATACAAGCGTTAAATAAATAAATATCTTGGGACATTTCACACATATTGACCTAGCCCCAAACTAAGCTAAACTATGGATGCTAGACAACGATATAAATACTTATATAGAGAAATACATACAAATATATAAATACTAACATCCATGACTCGAGTACAAACCTTCGTGTTCATCACACAAAGTTTGCCCCGAGCAGGACTCGAACCCGCGACCATCGGAACAGAAAGCAGGGTCACCACCAACTGGACCAATCCGGCCGTCAATTTTATTAGTTTAGTATTAACATGGATAAATTTGTCTACATCCCAGGTAGCTAACTGTACATGAACATCGGTCCGGTCGAATTTCTGCCCGATCACCGCGCGAGACAAGATGATTGTTGGCCGGTGCCCTGGCACTTGTCAATAGCTGACCCCATGGTCCCGGCGTGGGAATAGCCAAGATAAGCATGGGATTTTTCTATAGTGATTTCAGCTAGTTAAGGTCATAGAAATTAGAGACGTTCGCGCGTTCCTGTCAGATTGATTAGAGGTTTATATGGCACCTTTTTAAATATATGGTACAAAATTAAGTGTTACGGCGTGTGGCAGTCTCTAAATATCCCGCCTAGATTTTTGAATTGTCCTGATTGTCCACCCAACGCTCTAGCTCTAGATAATTTTGGACTGCACACTTCACACGCAACTAAATCTCTATTTACGTACTCGTATGTTCGGTCGGTTCAGAAATACAATGAACTTGATATACTACAAGTGGTATCTTAAAGCCATATTGCTTGAGATGTTATTAACGCTTCTCACCTTCGGGATCCAGTAGCCTGGTGACGCCATACTCTTTCTCCACCACGTGGAAGGCCGTCTCCAAGCGCTCGCGAACCTGCCTTGACCTGAAGAACAGAAATACAGCTGGCTATAGAAAACAAAACTCATCTCAATATATGCTTTCCTAGGCAGAGGTCTTTTATAAGCAAATCTCTCGTTCGCGTTCACTTTTTAATGTAACAAAGGGTCCAATCCGAAACATTTTGAATGAGAATACGCGCACGAGAGCAGAAAAGTGAGAGGTAGGTATGTCAAAGTCGTACGTAGCAAATGGAAGAAAGTAGTCTCTACCTACCTCGCTGGGAAAAGGCGTGATTTTATGCGTATGTATGCATGTTCAAAATCTTTTTGAAGTCATTGACGATTCTGTCATATTTTAAAATTGCAAATTTTTTACCCGAAAACGACCATCTTGTAATGTATTTAGATTTCAATATGATTCATAAAAGACAATAAAAGATATGACCAAATTGGCATAAAAATAAATGATTATGGCAATAAACAGTTACGATTATCCTTCAATAAAATATATATTTAATGTGCTGTGGTCGTTTTCACACGGTTTTACAGCTTTAAATTGGCATCGTAAAGAGCTTACGTGCTTAACGGAACGGAAGCATAAAGCTATGCTCGTCGAAAGCTAAACACCAAGGGTGGTGTGATTCAAACCGTCCGTTAAAGTTAACGTTAAATATTTTAGTACCTATGGGACAATATGACGTTTCTGTATATGGCCACCGAACAACAGCTCGGTGGCCATATTTAACGACCAGGAGTCCGTCACCTGTGCTTGAATCAAACCGCCCCAAAAATAACTGCGGCAGTCTAATCAAGTCAAGCTTTTGTCTTTTTCAAACAGATTACATGAATGGCAACTATGGCAGGGTCTCTTTGTCACACTTCTAATTCATGTCTTTGGAAAATTCCATTATTTATATGTCGAGAACCCGTGGTTGAAGACACGACTCCAACTTCCTCCTTAGAGGCGCCATAGGCTCCCATATCTCTCAGTGCCATTCTCCAACGGGTGTCCTCTATTTGGCATAATTCTTTTTGTCCGAAACTGTTTACGCATAACAGGCTTCGCATTTATCTACGCCGAATCTTGACTTTGCCGAATTTTTATTAAGCATAATTCTTTATTGGCCGAATGGGTGTTTAGCCGAATATTGTGTTGGCATAATGTTGACTTGGCCGAATTTTATCATGCATAATATTGTTTGGCATACTAGTAATTTACCAGAATTTGGATAGGCCGAAATATTGTCCGAATTTATGTCCGAAATAACAAATTATGTAGGGACGGTGTGCGCGGTAACACCCAAAGTTTGGAGCAAAGCCGACTCGCATAGGTTAGGTTAGGTTATTTTTTATATAAGTAAACGAAATTATCAGTTAGTAAAAATCCCCTTCCCTCCAATATCATGATTGATGTTATACAGGATACTCATTTAATTAAATCGACGAGAATAAAGGTATGAGAAAGTAGTTTTCGGCGTAACGAATTTCGGCGAAAGTAATTTTCTGCCTAAACAATATTCGAAATTCGAAAATTATGCGTGAAAACCATTCGGCGTAAATAGATTATGCGGAATAGAATTCGACGAAAGATCGTTATGCGATTTTAGTTTCGGCGTAAACACTATTATGCCTATCCTTATTATGCAAAATCGAATTCTGCCAAAAAAAATTATGCGTAAACAAGGGGAACCTTCTCCAACATATACATCGGCTCACGTCCGCTGAACAATAGGCAATGATTGCCAATATCGCCATGCAAACCAGTATTGCACAACATAGATCCATGGGATTCCTGTGAGATTCACCAGATCTTAGCTCTATCTACTTGGAGGTCTACTACTGACAGCTCATCTTCCGGTACAGAAACGCCATTCGAGAACTTTCAGCATCAGTTCTGCAAGCAATGGCCCCAACCCACTACCACTTAAATGACGTAATTCTTGGGGCTATACCGACGACCCGAGTTTTAGTGTAATAGTAGTAGTTGTTCTTAACCTGCAATCTTAAGGGAGCCACACCGAGAACACTATTTTTATTTCTATAGACGATCAAGCAGAGACTTCCCACTTGGTAAGTGGTTATTATCGGCTAGACGCAAGAGCGTTACCTTGCTCCAAGAGAAAGCCAAAAAATCCCATATGTTACTGTGAGAATATATAAAAACAGTAATTGCTGGCAGGACCGATGGCTGGGTGGGGCCAGAAAGTTCTCGAGCGGCGTCCGCGAATCGGGAGACAAGCTGTCGGCAGGCCTCCAACAAGATGACCGATGCGACGACCTCGTGAAGTAAGTAGCATAATGCCGGTCTGTGTGGCGAGCCGTGGGCGAGGCCTAGTAGTGAACGACTTTCGGATGACATGATGATGATGATGAACAGTAATTACCTGATATTACGCCAGTCTATCAGGTCGGGGCGGTTCCTGTGTATGAGCGCGTTGAAGGCCAGCCCGTCCCTCCAGGAGGATGTGAAGTCCGTGACCCTGACTCCAGGGTACTTGGCCGTGGAGCGGCGCGCCCAGCTCAGCAGGGCCTCGCGCGCTGTCACGTTTGGCTCCTGCCCCACCACGATGTCGGAGATCTGAGGGGGGAAGACGATATTTAGAACAACAAAACAATACTCTTCATTGAACACATAGAATGGATACATAGTTTACAGGTAAACATGGTTCCCCGATAGTTAACACAAAAGTGCAAGGCACTGATATTTGACGGCAAAAAAAAACTAAATCGTGTCGTTTGCTTGTCTTTTAGACGAGTAGACAAAGACAATTAGAGCTTCCACTGATTTATTCTTTTGGTCCTTACTGTTACATTTACAAACTAACTTTATACTCGTAGATGACTTTCATATTAAATGGAAATCTTCCTAATCGCAATCGTAATTAAACTTGTAAAAAAAGAATTATCTGATTTAATTTTAAAGACAATAACAATTTTAAGAAAGTGTCGAATAAAAAGCGACAAATATAAAGATCACTTTCTTTTGTGATATCATTATTAAGATAAAAATGTGCAAGACAAAGCCGTATATCTTGTGAGAACACAAAAATCTATTGGACTATATTGTATTATTTCAATTAAGACCTTAAATCATGCACATAAGATTTGAACTGTAATGGGAAAAAATAATCAGATGGAACCGTTTTGTTCTAAGGTCATATTTAAAGATGTGATCTAGATTCATGTGCTTTGAGAAAAAACTCAATTACGCTATTATAATAAACATAAGTAACAAAGTAAGCCCTCCCGTATGTTTATTTAAGGCTCAAACTTTAGATACAACGAAATTGGAGATCTTGATTTAAATATAACACTCTTGGCTTTCTTGCTAATTAGTAATGTCTGCTTGTATAATAAGTATAGCTGCATTGATAAATACAGTCTCACAGAAAAGTAGGATTTACATTTAGAAGAAAACGAATGGAAAAGACTCAGCCAGACTGTAGCAATGACAAAGAGCTGCACCTGCACGCAACTACGAGTAGTTTTAGTTGTGGTCACTTCGACTCTTCCATGATACAATAATATACTTCGCCAGGTATGACAGTCCGGTATTCTGTAGTAGCACCCACACGGGTGTCACCCTTACCTCATTCGCACTGCTGTGTGTTGCTAGTGGTCTATTAAAATAATCCCCGACCCCCATGTATACTGTGAGTGTTTCATTAAATTATTACGTTCATTTGTTTTTAACTTGTCCCATTTTGTGCGTTTAAACAAGTAAATGACAATTGTAATGCGCAAATAATTTATTTTGCATTATAACGGCAGCTAATATTTCCTTCGTTTTTGTTTTATTGCAATAAAGTGGCAACTCGACTTTGACGTAAGGGTGACACGTCACCCGGATCAGCAGACCTTGTTTTCTTAGACCATGGACTCTTATGATTCTACTGCTGTAAATACGCGTAAACGTAAATATCAAGGGCTTGAAACTCATATGAAATTAAAATTTATAATTTTGGTGTTCATTATAAAACTTGAGAATCTATGAAAACTTATGACCTTCTAGCCCCGCCCGAGTTTTAGCCAAATGGCGATTATATCAAAGTGCCCGCTTTTTGCACCTCTCATTACCTCATATCGAGTCAAAGAAGCCAATACTCGCCAGCAGTGACGCCACCTTCCCACGACTCCGAGAATGCGTCTAAAAACGGTCCTACTCATCCATTGTACAAGTACAATCGAGGTTTTTGATATGTGCACACATTTGGACCTTGATACAATGGAATAGGGCGCAACAGTGTCTACATATAAATGAACTACGCCGATCAAATTGATGGAATTTCTTGGGCGGAACGATTCGAATTAAACACTAGCTTTATATTTTCTATGCTTATACAGTAGCAGTGCTTTATCTATTCTATGACCTTTTATGCGTAGGCGAAATTTGTCAATGATCACTTTAATAGGTATTAAAGCGAATTAACCAGACTTACGAATAAAAATAATCTAAAACGTGTTGTTAATACATGTTGATTGAGCAGAGTTAAATCTTAATCGAATATAAAGTGACAGTTAAAAAAAAACAAAGAGATAACTTCTGTTTGTTTACCTTTTCAAATAGTATAACGTAAGTAAAAAGACAAGTGCAACATCAGCAGCAAACAATTTTACGCATCATGAAATCAGCGACTAAATAACATACCTAGCCACAGGCCAAGCGAGATTCAATTTTGTCTCTCTTATTATTACGGTCGAATTACCCATATGAATGCCCTGAACGTAGACAATAATAGTTGGAAACTATGAGGAAGCAAACGCACCGCAGTTCTGTTCTAATAGCATAGAGGTCTAAAATAAGCCAGAAGCCCAGAACTAGCCTAGGTAACTAAGTATTACTCAATCTGCGGCCTAGGCTTACTTGAGGAATGTTGAAGCTATGATGCACCTAAAAGGAAAAACGTTTGAACCAAGTAATTTAAAGATTCAAGGAAAAAGAATACCGCAAAGATTTTGTGGAATAGACTTGGATTATTATAAATATGAAATTGGGATAGCATAGTAAGGGTTTAATGCAATATTACATTCATCATCTTCATCATTATTGGAGAACAAAGACATCCACTGCAGAACATAAACCTCCCCTATTCTAAAATTCATTAAAATCAGCTTGTAGTCATTCAGAATCAGAATCGCTTCTAGAGTTAGGTAAGTAGCATAATTGGACGTTTTTCGGCTATCATGATAGCGAAAATCTGTCATTTTTAGTACCACGTCGTCCAAGACCGCTGTTGTCTTGTCACATTTCATTCAGTTTTAAGGCATTGTTGTAAATGTAACGAATTGCGTAACCTTATTGTAGCACTCGGACAACGAACCGCGTGTCAATGCCAGCCGAATCGATCAGCTGATTAGAGTTCAACGAACCCAATCATCTTGCCAATCGAAGGGTCAACCGGGGGGGGGAAGGGATACCGGGTCAACCGGGAGATTTCAATGTAGGAAGTGTTCAAGTGTTTTTTGTACGTACTGGTACCTTTCTCTTTCATGCACTTATTACTGAAAAAACTTCGATCTACAGAGATCCAGATCATCCATGTAAATAACTACTGAGGACACACTTTCTATAAAATAAATGTACTTGTAGCTTGACTGTATCTGTGGTTATCGCCACACGCAAGAAATACATAGAGTTCCGACGGACAAAAGACATAACAATTTGCATACCAAACTCTTTTCGCATGTTAAAGACGTTGATAGTTTCAACGGTTATTTCAAGAAAAAACCGGTTAAGTTAAAGACGTTCCAACGAGCCAAGGGTTCCGAGTCAAAGTCAAGAGAAGCATTGCCGGATTGACCAGTGAGTTGGAGAAATTTATAGGAGTCTAGGAGCAGCAGATTTTACAGGAGCAAATTTTTATTATGTGGAAGGAATTGAGCTGCAGAGGTCCACAGACACGCAACAAATTGCATAAACACATTCGGCAAATCCGCCGATGAAGAGAGGAAAATACTAAACTCTATAATAAAAATGATTTAGGTGAAAGGCTTTAGGGAACCAAGGTGGGTACGACGGGCTTCCGTCGAAGGCACCTATGCAACGTACTATGCAACATTTCCGGATGATCAGTACCTAAAGTAAGGAGCAGGAAAGTTTTACATAAAGGAACCTTTCATTTATAATAGTTAAGATATCAACAAATCCACAAAATCGTACACCGACGTCACGCGGAACCCCGAATCGTTATTTTATTTTCCACCGGCGCCGGCGCACAACGCGCACGTGACTGCGGTACCGTTGCGTTACAGGAATGTCCAGCTGGCTGACGAGAAAAAGAACAAACATAATCTGCTGCATTCCAAATCGAAAAGACGACCATTTCAGCGAAATGTTGATGTTATGAAAAGTAGTCGCGCTCAAACCTTAATAAAACCCAAATACTGACGGGGAAAATATTGCCTAAATCTAGTGGACATAGAAATATGAACTGGCCCTAGGGGAGCACTAAGAAATATAATTATTTCAACAACAATTAGAAACTTTGCTGAAAAATCATCCCCTTTTCCTTTAAAATAGTTCAAATTTAATGCCATTAACGATTAGGAACAAAAGATATAGTTGTGATAAATTGGAAAGATCAATAAAAAATTAAGAGAAAAATTAAATCCGTAAAAATATCTATGTATTCGTAGATGATATTATAATCTCGATTAATAATTAAAGATGCACCTAGAAAATATAGTCTAGATACGAGTATAATAATAACTATGGGAGAAACCGCTATTCTAAATAGAGAGCACAACTGTTTTAAGTAACACTGATAAAGAAACTTTAATTGAATAAGTCTCGACTGAAACCCGTATTTAATTCCAGTATATCCAGTGAAAACTAGTTTTCAAATGATCGGATCAAATGAAAGTATCAAGGCAAATATCATGGGCAGGGAATCAGTCCATGACGAGACGATGTATGACTGCGCGAACATCAATACATACTTTCACTGTCTATACGTGTTTACTAATGTGCGTTTTTTGCCATTGACTTTAGGCTAGTCATGTCCTATTTTACAATGGTCTCGTGTATCATCTGGTGTTAAATAGTTTGCTTTGTGTTATTTCGGTAGTAACACATGCATATTAGTAGCTTGGCTGTTTTGGGAGATATAGACTCTAGTCTTTACTACAGTCTTTGTCAATGTCCTCCACAATATCTGCTATAATACAATTATTCTTGTCCAGTACTCACGCACTTGCGAAGTACCTTTATTTAAAGCTAAATATCGTAACATCTCAACAAAAGGACACAGACGCTAACTTCTTGTAAATTAAGTTACCTCATCGACTCTAAGAAAATGCTAATTGAACCGTACCAGTTGCAAGTTACATCAGAACACGAACTAGCCGCCCTTAATATATTCGTTAAGACGAGCCATTTTTGGACACCAAAAATTCCCTACAGACCTATTTCGATAAAGATTACTTAACAGCCTAAAGCTACCTGACACCAACTTACATATGCAGCTAGAAAACTCTAGTTTATTCAATTCTGGCACTAAAGGCTACAATTATAAAGGTTGCTGCTTTAATTCATTGGGTAGCGTCGATGTTGAGACGTGGGTGTAGTCTTGGAGGCTCAAGAATTCATGATGTCATCGGGTACTGTGTCAGGGTCTTCACTTACTCGACACTTGGTTTTTTATTGCATACGCATGGTTTATAGGTTTGTCTTTAGTGGGACGTTAAAAAAACAATTAAAGTCGTTTATAATACGCCTACATTAAATGTGGGAAGTGATTTAATTAAGACGTGTATCGTCTTCTTCGTCTTTCCGGTCAGTCGGGGAGACAGCAGATTTTAAGAAAGCAACTAGATTTCTATAGGTTAGACGATTTATAAATTCCTTTCAGTGTTGCCTTGCTTGCTTCACCTTTCATTTCGACTGCAACATTACTCGATCTTTTTGCTGTATTTATTACCAACATTAGTATCTTATTAGCGCCATCACCTCGAGTATCATTGACTCCAAACAACTATTCCAAAGCGGCTGATTGACCATCCATCTACTTTAATGAAGCTTTGGTCATGCTTCAGGTAATCACCGACGCGGTTTAAAGCGACAAAGTTCTTATTGACTTTGTGGTTGTCGTGTTAGAGTTTAGATTCCTTTGGTCGAAGTCGGTGGATTCCAGCAGAATGGACAATGGGCTGACGGTGAAATATGGAGCGCGCTAGGTTTTGTGCGGATTTGATTCACCGTTTTTTTATGTTATTACAAATCTTTGACCCTAATGCAGTAGATCTACGGGTTAAAATGTAAGTGGAAGCTCGAGTCACGATCTCAGTTAAACACAATGAGGCTCACAGTCGAGATTTTTAGAAGTAAAATGTTACTGGAAGATTAAATGGGTACCGACCGAGAAATAAAAAATATAGACAGATAAAATTTGACTGGAGTATATATATAGAAAATTATGACCAGAAAAAGAAGTTTAGCAGGGAACAACTATTCCTCAAGCGATCGTATTCATTTAGAAATTATAATGATTGAGATTGAAGTGTCATTAATCTATCTAATGACTCTACTCGTAAAATTCCATCAAAACACCAAAGAAAACTATGCCTGTACGTAAAAAACATCTGGGCTTCAACAATTCGATCAAGAATGCGGATAACCGCAGTCGCAATCGAATTTGTCTCTACAATTTGTTGGAATCGTGAATCGATCGTGTTTGTCAATCGAATCGTGCGCAAGCTTAAAGAATGATTCCAACTTTTGCGCTCGTCTCTATTACTCCGATTGTAAATTCGAAGCAGAGCGAGACAAAATAACTAACAAATATAATTTTTAAACCAAGTATTTTACAATCTATTTATTCAAGTTCAAGATCCATCGGACCGAAGAATGATATCATCGTTCAATTTATTTATACTACTTTCTTGAATTAGCATACCTTAAGATACAGTTTCAGATTCCAATATGGATATTGTCTGCAATAAGTGTTCTGCTTTTAGATTAGCCACTTGACTAAAATAACGGAGTTCAATGACATTATTACGCTTTAAGTTCAGTGCTGGTTCGTGATTCGTGCCTTCCATCAAATTGTAATCGATCATCTTTAAATGAGAAACATAAGATATCATTCTCTCGTCAATACCTGACGCCAGACGATGATTTGAAATAAACACGAGTGTTTGAAAAGGAATGATAAATTATCACGACGTCCATACCCATATTATTAATGCGAAAGTATCTCTGTCTGTCTGTTTTTCTGTCGGTCTGTCTGTTCTTCAGGCTTCAACTGCTTGACCGATATAGATGAAACTTGGTATAGAGAGATAGTTCAAATCCCAGAAAAGGACATAGGCTACTTTTTATCCCTGAAAAAGGCATAGTTCCCGCTGGAACATTTTACCTAACCTAACCGAATTCAAAGCGAACGCAATCGCGGGCAGAACAGAAGCTAGTGGAATATAATTTGTAAAAAGTAATCGACTAATAAAGGCAATAAGTAGTAGGTATGGTTACTATTTACAAAAGAATATAGATATCGTAGATATTTTTCTGATCCAAGTAACATTACTTGGAATCACCTAAAATTAAAATAGACTAAACTTTCCTATTACGTGATCTTCATTTATGTTTAATGCCCCATTTTACTAATTCTGTAAATTAATATCAAGGTTAATTTTCACGACATCCATAAACCGAAAATCTAAATTTGTACCAGCTAGGCACCGTCATCCAAAAACCCAGCACATATGAATCATACATGACCATTATCATACAATGGGTCCTAAACAGAGAGAACTTATTGAAAATAGAAGATTCTCTCACTGGAATCGGCATTAAATCGGTTTTCCTATATATTTTCATCCCATTATAACCAAGTCAAACGTATCAAGCACCTGGCATCGGAGTGAAACATAAGAATCGTGGCGCTTCCCAGCTCGTGATGTGCCGATAACCGTCAGCCACGACCTAATGAGCTGTCACTCGCTCTATAAACATAGCGGGACTGGAGCTTTAAAAATAGGAAAACCTAACCTAACAAAGGCAAAACCCGGACAAGATGGAAGCTAAACGCACCTAGAGAGGAATCTGTTCGTTAATTATTTTCTAAATCATTTCAAATAACAGGGACTTCTTATAGGTTTCCTGTAATCTATAGGTCAAGAACTAACACTCAAATATGCTTTGATACAATGTAGAAATCGAAAAGAAACGTTCAATCATAGAAGAATGTATAAAAAATAGCAGAAGAACTCTGCGCAACATTAATCCACAGAAAAACCCCAACTAGGCCCGGATAACCGTTGGAGGTGCCGGTACAAATTCTGCTTGATATTGAAACTCTATTTTTTCCATTTTCTTATTTGGCACGGAATAATGTTTTAACATTGTAAATTTTACTACACTCTACTTTCTTAAGACATAAAGGGGGTACGGCAACAGCATACGTTGATCAATGCAACACCGTTAGCACGAGCGATGGCACAGATAAGGAAACAATCCAGCAACATTTCACGTCCAACAATCCTTGGTCCCACGCTATCGCCGATCTTTATTTAGTCTGTGGTCACATGGTTTAAATAATTGGTTAATTGTTTCGCGCCTGGCGTCGTGAGGTTGGCTGCACTGAATCTCGCTTTAAAGGTTATGTCTGTTGCAGTACAATAGACACATGAAGTATTATAGCAATTGTCTTGCATCAATAAATATGCAAATAAAATTATGCTAGTATATTCTTTAGAATCACTGCATTATTGCTGCTAATTTATGGTAATATTTAAAACAATCTATCGTTTTCCAATACACTTACAATGATTAGTAGGGACTGATATTGAGTATAGAAATACACGAAAGAACAGAGATTCATCAGCAAAAATTTCATTGTACAAAAGACAGTAACGAAAATAAGTTACAAAAACTTAGCAGGCGACCAAAATAACATAAGCCGCAACTAACAATTCATTCCAATAAGATATATTCGATATTTCGAGCCCAGAGTCCCCGTCCCCGTGGCCCAGAGAGCCCAGGTAAAATATTAATAACACGGTGAGGTCATCGCAGAATCGTTGACATCATGACTATAGATGGGCATCCGACAAGGCCGATCGATAGATCATCAACATAGTCGTAAAAAAACAACGCGTCGGAAGTTATTATTATTAACTTCTTTAGATTTCGAAGACATTTTTATATCTAAATTCTTAAACGTCAAAAAATTATAATTTTCGCAGTTGAGAATTAGTCATTTGAGCTGGAAATTGAATTTTGTACATACTTACTTATGAACAGAATAATAATTTAGACAATTTGTTGATTGGAAGTGTCTGTAACTTTAACAGTATTATAATGGAACGAAACACTTATAAAATAAAGTCTTATAAAACAGGAAGCGTTTAATCGCTGGCAATTTCGTAAAAGCACATAAACAAACTAGGTAGTAGGTAGGTACGTATGTAATAAAAATCTTTAGAACCACAATAAACTATACAATGTGAACCACCAAAAATGCTCTCGTTCAATGCAGATACCGTTACAACTAACACCATGAATAAATCTTTGAAAAGTGGATCGTACAATCGAAGTTTAATGAAGGTCCGTACATGGAGCTAACGGTGTACACGTGGGAAGTCCTCATGTCTTGTAAAGTTGGCATGACTTAAAGATGCTAAATTTGGCAACTGGACTTAGGATTCTGTTGGAATTAAATTATCTGTGGCAATCACAATACCAAACTTCGAAGCCGAAGGCAACAAGAAAGTATTATAGACGATTTGAATAATTTACGCAACATTAAAAATTAAAGAGAATAAAATAAGACCATCACAAATCAAAACCTACACAAAGAATAAATCGCATTAACAAAAGTATTATGTCTTAATTAACAACGATAAATCAAAATGAACAAAGATAAACATATCCACTTTGACTAAGAAGTCAAGGAAAACTTTTAGCCTAACTGTACACAAATGAATCTGAATCCTTTTTATGGTCTGCAAACCGTAAAAATGGCGAACTAAACATACATTTACTGGATACGCCGTTACAGATACATTTTTTTGTAATATATTGCCTTTTATCTGGTAGAAATCTACTTGATGTAACGGTTTCAGCATCACAAATACTTCGAATTCTGTGAGTTGATGAGAACGAATACTTGACACGGTAAAAGTTCGTTTGGCTTTTTTACTGAAAAGATTAACTTTTTAATAGATTTCTAGTAGGTTTGACTCTAATACAAGAAACCAGTTCGACTATTAAGGCAAGAAAAATTCTAAATGCATTATCTATATATATAAAACAAGAAACTGACTGACTGACGGACTGACTGATCGATCAACGCAGAGCCGAAACTACTGGTTGTAGAAAGCTGAAATTCGGCATGCAGGTTCCTTAGGGAACGTAGGGGAGCACTAAGAGAGGATTTCCCGAAATTCCTACGGGAACGAAAAAAACGGGATTTCACATTTTAATATTTCTGCGCAAACGAAGTTGCGAGGAAAAGATAGTTTATTCATATTGAACCGGGCTAAGATCTAAATTTGCCATGTTTACTAACTACGTAGGCGTTGGGTCTCTAGCTTTTATCATTTTCTACGCAAACACTATATTTGCATACGACTTTAGCTAAGATAAGCGAGATCTGAGTTATAATTATTAAAAGGCGGTTTGTTTTATCGCTACATTAAATGTAATTTGGTACTCGTTTTTCAGGTTTATTCTGCATCATTTCATTAAGTATCTCTGATTTACCTTCTGGCTGGCCAAATTTTGGCTCTTCTATCTGATTTAAGTTTGTTTATCTATTCCTTCTCTACTTTATTGTCTTTTTGTACTACTGAATCGGCGTGCAGTATCGCATGTCCAGTTATCGCCTTCTCACTTTCTCATTTAGCCCTTTGCTTTCTCTGTTCGTTCGTGTTTATTAGTAAGGAACTGACACTTTCGATGTTGGCTGCTTCTAGTAATTACCAAGTTTCGTACAACTACAACAGGTGTAATGTAGCCTAGTTGCTATCTTTGGCAACCAAAATAGCTAAAATGTCATCGTCGCAGGGCATTTCTCTTTATATAGCCTTAAGTACATTAATGTCTATTGCATGTGATTTATGTAGTTAAATGCTCATCTAAATGACCAATCAACATTCTCACTCTCGATTCGATCCAGAGATCCGTTTAACGCCATGATTCAACCGCGGAAAAAATTAAGCTTGTTTGCCTCAGTTGATTCATCTCGTGCTTTGTGCATTTAAGCGTTTATGACTCAAACACTTGTTAATAAAATATTAAAGTGCAATAAAATCTCGGGAGACCCATTAAAGGAGTCCGATGTTACCACCAAATAAGGACACGCAGAATACCGAGATATTATATGATTCAAGCAAATTAAGGTAACTTAAGAACATGTCCGAAGAATCTGATGAAGCATAAGAAGTATTTCATACTTGCTTGACACTCATAAATTACTTATAATAGAATTAAACTACTTCCTAAATATCACATGTTTTGTTCGTTTCGGACTTTACACTGATCAAGTAATAAAAGCTATAACGATCATGTCTGATTCCGGAATTTACAATGGAGTAAGCATAGATCGCAGACCGCTACCTCAACTGTCCCAGAATATAAACTGATGACCGATCATCCAAAATTGTATATACCTAACGTCATCATTGACCCAATCTGAATTAATCTGAAAACGCAAAACTGTGGTCCTGTCATCAAATCACATTGCAGTACACACACGATGTGTACTGTAGACTTAAACCGCACAGTTCAGCCGACGAGGTTGAGCAGCCACCCAAGAAGAGCATACCGCACGGGTTCACGCGTCGGCGCGCGCACCTGTCCCTTCCTGTCCGCCATCTTGTCGCGTGTACTGTTTTTAACGAGCGAATTACCTAACTAGGATGTTAGGTACCTTGTCTAGACTTGAGGTAAATATTCTTGAGTTTTGGAGTAACTAAGGACTATCTAAACCCGAGATCTTAAGTCTCATTTTTACCAATTCTAATCCAATCTTCTAATTTGGTTCCTTGTGATTGACTCTATATTGTATTTACACAATGGCAATAGATCGTAATAATACGCAATGGTACGTAATAAACTGATGATTGTTGTATAGATTTTTCTATTAAAAAGAAGAAGTAAACAATTGCTTATACTAAAACAGGTAACTGCCAATCGAATTTTTTTCTATAGGATTATCCGGCAAGCACGATTGGTTTCCGTGATCACTGCAACATCCGCGATAAAAAAAATTAAAAATAGAAAACTGAGAATCAATAAAAATCGACATTGACCTAACAGACGTTACATAATTTCGTATTCGGAATGAAAAGACAATGGGACCTGCTGTGCAAACGTCTGCACATGTGATTTCGACAATCGTGCGCAGCGGCGCGCATCTCCGCGCCTCAGGTGATTTATGACCGCAACAGAGGGAAAAACGACGTAATCACTATTATCGCCATCATCATTTCAGCTGAGACGTCCACTACTGGACATGGGCCTTTCCCAAGGCTCACAACTCAGACCACTGTTGTAGCATCAAACAATTAATTAATATCTAACGCACTCGGCGTCTTTGACTTAGACGTTCACGAAGAGTCTAATATTTTTGTGCTTTACAGCTGAGATGGAAAAGTTTTTTCGGTCATTCACAAATGAGAAGACAAAGATGGTGGGTGACGAAGTAAAAGTGAAGCGTAATGAGAACGTTATTATCATAATTATGTACGTTTCTAAGTTTGGTTATCATGACTATAACCGTGGAATTAAACGAAAACAATGAAAGTAGTAGCAAGAAGCCGTGGTGGCCTAGTGGTTCGACCTACCGCCTCTCATGCAGAGGGTCGGGGGTTCGATTCCGGCTCGCACCTCTAAGTTTACTTATGTGCGAAATTCATTGAATTCACCACTGAGCTTTTCGGTGAAGGAAAACATCGTGAGGAAACCTGCACGCACCTGCGAAGTAATTCAAAGATGTGTGTGAAGTTCCCAATCCGCACTGGGCTCGCGTGGGGACTATAGCCCAAGCCCTCTCGTGACGAGAGGAGGCCTGTGCCCAGCAGTGGGACGCAAATAGGCTGTAGTAGTAGTAATTAAAGTAGTGGTCAGTGTAGAACAAAGACAGGATTTCAATTAAACGGATACATTTTGCAGATGCTTTCATGGACAAACAAACATCTGTAAAGAAGTTTAGAGTAACTACACAGTATTTGATGGAAGACGAAGTATTTCGAGAAATACCACAGACAGTGACAGTCGGCGACACGGAACACCGCTAGTGTGACAAATGCGAGAAATCCTAACGGCCACAGGACAAGCCGGGCGTGATTTAGTGCTGTTGCAGTTTTCTTTTAGAGTTCAACGCACCTGAGAACAGTAGCTTTTTACTTGAAGACCTAAATTAGAAGTCGTGGCTTGTTTTAATTTAATTAATTGCTGTAGTAACTTCTGTAAGTTCAGTTTGGTCGTGTATACATAATTATTGGCAATGTCACGGACAATGCTTACAATTAAGGCTAATTCATTATGGAAGGAGGAAGCAGGTAATTATTGCGAAAAAACATAGAAAATAGCAAAAACTGAAGTGAATAATAGTATGCAAGTAAGTATGTAATGTACAAGAGTAGTCACAGATGAGTGCCCAGCGGCACTCCCCTGCGGCATTTGTGTTGTGTCTATATATCCAGTACCACATCATTATAAGAAGTTCTCTAAATGTAGTTGATACTTAGTTGAACATTTGACACTAATGAAAACAACTGAATAAAACAGACGTAAAAAAAACTAAGAATTTTAGAGTAAGTAATAAAAATTTAATGTTTTTTTTGTATAAAAAATTCCATGTCCACTTGAGGTTTTTGGTTCTCATTGAATAAAATACTAAGCTGCTTTAAGCAGATACAATTGCTCTTATTAACCCCGTACATCTTAATGGAAACCACAGAACAGGGCATGTTAATGAACGAAAGATGCACGAGCAGAACGCTAGCGCATATCTCATGCTTAATTAGACGAACAAACCGACGCCTCCTTCCTATTGCTCTAATTAAGAGAAAATCCAATGGAATTAAAATCATATACTTTCACTGGCTGAATAGAAACAACGCAATAAAAAAAAAGAACAACTTCAATTCAAATTTCGAATTGCTCAGAGCAAATCAAATTTGCAGTGAACGTAACACTTATGGCATTTAAGATAAGCTTTCTATTTATACAATCGACGTGCAAAATTTTGCTCACAGACAGTTGAACTGCTGACATTATGCGGTTATTTCAAGAGCTGAACTTTAAGCGCCGTCGTCTTGTCTATGCTATTATTGTTTCTTTATCTGTGGCTTTGGATCGACTATTTTGAATTTCGATCCAAATCTGCCTCGTAGTTTAATAAGTTATCCACTTTGACAGGTAACACTTCCGTCTGGGTTTGTATCTGGGTTACTATTTTCAAGTTTTAAGCTTCTACAATATTGAATGTGACGTGCATGATTTGTGTTTTTATAAACGCTTGAATGCATCATCGAAATAGCATGCCTACTTTACAAATTACGCTTGTCGCGTTAAGTCTCCTCTTTAGGTAAATCGTCATCAATTTATTCACACACCAAATCAGTTTCAAAATGAATAGGGCATTAACTACTTAACACGGATATCTTGACTACAAATCATTATATTATGTACATTTACGGTAACTTGTTAATTATTCCTATTTGTATAAAATGTGTGTTTACTACACAAATAAACGATATTTGTATAGGCTACCAAAATGCACTGTAGCTTCAACATGATGTATTTTCAGATCACATACTGTCTAGGTACCGAAAATCAGATATTAGCATCATATCTGGGATGAAACTGTATGAAAAAGTTCGTGTATTTATTCTGTGCAGACCAGAGAATAAAATACAAATTCTTTTATCACGTAATTGATGTAAAAACCAATGCTTACAATTGAGTCCTCGATACAGATTACAGATATGACAAGTCGAAGTCGAACCTTATAAGCCTAAAGCTGGCCCACCCCACGCGTTGCGTCATCGGTGACGTCACACGCGTCAGGCTCAACTCCTGCGCAGATCGAAATTTGAATTGTAGAACGGACTGTACAGATCGATATCTGGGATTTATTCAGTCAGTTTAAGTGTTGACGTGGTGAAGGTTTAATTTCCTGACAAATAATGTAACTATAGACCACGACGGTGGCGTCTTTTTTGACAGCTCAAACCACAACCTTCTTGATCGCCGCACTTGAGTAAGGAAACAGAAGCACTCAGTCTGAATAAAAAATAGCGGGTCATATTTTAAGTGTATTTTTTAATATTCCTTTACTATTCATAAAGGTCAGTATGACAGGTTAGTTGTCATGTCCTTCATTAAATTAATGTAATCGTGATGAAAAGATCTGTTTGCGTTTTAGTTATCTTTCATCTCGTCACTTCGCAAACGTCTGAAAATACAATATAATTAGATACAATCCCCTGCAAAAATATATGATGTCACTGTGCGCTCAATTAATAGTGTGTAACGCGACTCAATTCTCATGGGGGAGTCACATTGTTCACACCTTGTGCGTTCATATATTTTTCCACGTGACCATCCATACCGTTCCTTCGATTCTACACTTTCAACAATGCAACGCGACTGTGTGTGATACATTTAGAACGCACCGTTACATCTCGACCATATGTGACCACTACCAGGCGAGATCCCTATACGGAGCGAGCTAATTTATCTTAAGTTCTTAAGAGGAGCGCGAGGATTCACAGCCCATTCATCTGCATTAAGTAATCCCATCCTATTGCCACATCAAGTCGGGATTCGTAGCCGCGAAAGATATCGGAGGTTTAAATTTATCCATCCTTTCGTCAATTTCACCGCCTGCCTTACCCCCTTACCGGAGCACAACAGTGAAAACACTATTTGTGGTTGCATCAAGTTCTACACACCAGCAAACTTATTTTAATTTAGGCCTTCTACATTACCCACAAAATATATTACGGAGTTCAGCCCAGCACCATCTGGCAATGTTTAATTTGTCGATCACTGAACCGAAACTTATTTCGTTTTGGCATATCAAGAGGTACCATAGGATATTAGTGACTGGGCATATAATGTTACCCGAAACATTATATGCGGAATTGGCGGGGACACCATAGCTGCCCCATACAATACGCCGTTTGAATGCTGTTCTAAGTCTTTACATCAAAATACCTAATAACAGCTTCTCACCTAGTAATAGTCCTAAAGCAATTACTCATTTCTCTAATAGCAGGTAATTTTGTAATTAGAAGGCGGTTAAGCTAACCGCCGATTCTAACCGACTCTCAACTGTACCATTAAGATTGACGGCTGCTTTTACTCCTATCTAAATCTCTTTTAGCTGTCCAAGCAATTTTAATTGATGATAATTTCGGTCATCTGTCTACTAAGCGATCAATATTAATTGTAGAAAAAATAACGACTGTCAGAGACGAAAATCATGATTAAGCGCTTGAAGTAACAGAAGCGAACCACTTAACCGCTTTATCGGAGAGAACTATCACGATCATCGTTTTCGTTCCGTAACAAAGATGGCGGCCGCAATTCCAACGCCGAGCAATTAATTACCTTGACTCTCCTCGGGTGGGTGGCTTCCATCTCGAAGTGGCGGTAGTGCTCCTGGGACCGGTGCACCTCCCGGGCCTCGCCGCGCCGCGTCAGGTCCTCGGCTGACGCCTTCTCCTCTCCGCGGGTCAGAGTGGTGACCTTCTTCACGATCCTGGTCGTGATCCTCCTCTGCCCGCTGTCGTCTTTCTTCGAGATCTTCGTCGACTCTAGCGAAGAGCCTAGTATCTCGGTCGACAATCTTTTGTTCGTGTGAATCGCCTGCAGTTCGGAGACCCCGTAGCCGCCAGCGGAGCTAGGCACCGCCACCGCATTGTCTCCGGCGTCGTACTCGAAGTGCGTCTGGTTGCCATCGTGGACTATCCTTCCGTTGTAGCTCTCTTCCCGGTACGACCCGGAGCGGTGGCTCGACGTTCGCTCCATGCCTGGATAATGTCCATCGTACACCGTCTCGTGCTTCGTCAATCCCTCCCTCAAGCTCTTCGGGACGGAAGCCAAGTTCAGACTAGTCGTTATCGGTGAACCCACGGGAGACGGTGTAGATTTCTTCAGGCTGGACTTCAAGGGTTTCGAGTCGTCCTCGAGCGTCCCTTGCACGAATAGGCGCTTGCTGCTGCCCTCTTTTACGAATCTGTACATCGACATTTTCGGTCCGAAGCCTCACAGGCTTGAGTTGAACATCGCATGCACACTATAACAAATATTACCGATTCGATGCGCGTTCCTACGATTTAAGCTCCGGTGACAACTTTTAATAACCCCATTTTTTCAAGTCACAATATATGTTGAAACTGTTGAAAGTGAGTAGGAAAATCTTGAAATTGAAAGACTGATGACGGATTAGGCATCGACTTTGAGGTGGGTGCGCGGGCGACGAATATGGTGCGACCCTTCCGGCGGACGTCAAGTGCCTACGGCGCAGCTAAGCCGCTGACGTATATGGCTTGACTTTGAAGTTACCATTTTAATTACAAACGAAGTAGGATCAACAATAGTTTTTAATGTTGTAGTCTGAAAGTGCTTATCTTCCTGGAGCAAACGAAAGAGTAATTATAAAGATAAAGTAGGTGATGCACCAAAGCATTTATTTGACGTGAAAAGTAATCACAATTTACCACTATCTGTAGTCTCTGTTTTTACGAGTGACTAACTACAAATAATAAAACCCATCACGAAAAGGTAGAGAAAGATTGGAATTGATTTACAAGTTCAATAAATGACGTAAACCTTGACCGAGATACGAGAGCAAACAACAAATGAATACACATGTTGACATAATAGGAGATCAGGTATATATATGACAATACACTTGAATATATTACTGACATATGCTTTAAAATTTACAATTCCTGTTGGCGTAGATGATTGAGTTTTCTATACCGGTATTCAAGCTATGTGCAAAAATACCTACGAGTACGTTAAGACTGAGCCAAGGTTATAATGCCAAACATGTCTATTTGAACTCTGCCATGGAATATTCATAGTCAACTCCACACGAAGTACAGAAAAGATTGTTAGAACAAACAAAGTGTATGCAAGGAGGACGTGTTAATTGCCTCGGAGTCTTGCACATTGAGCCACAAACGTATTGGCTGTAACTACTCTCATTTGGATACTTATCTGTTTCTTTGAAGTTGATTAGGCGATATATTGACTTGAAGTAGTTTGTTCATTTCTAAATTAAGAACATTTTGGCATCACAAATAAATACCGCCGCATACCTCTGACTTTGTGGGTTTATGGGATGGGAAAAATCTTTAGAAAACTAATTCTGCAAAACATGAAGAAACCTCTTTTTGAACCGGGCCTCTAAGCAAGGAAATCTTGCGCAATTACTCTTGCACTGGCCCGTTTTTTACCATTAGAACATTATCGAAATAATGCAAATGATTTGCCTACGTGGTGTGGGTTTGCGGAGGAGGAACGAAGTCAATGGTAAAGCCTACGCGGGACCTTGCTCCTTCTACGGCAGCTATTGTAGGTATTTTTACATCAGGAATGTGTTCAATGTATCTAATTATTTTAACTACGTGTTAAGCGGCACCTGCAGCTATAAGACAATTTGAGATCTGATCTTAGACTTGTTAATGTTACAAAATAGCATTTCAAACTTTTTCGTTACTTTTGTAAAAAATAAGAATGCAAAGATAGGCTTAAATTCCAAGCTATTCGTCATTATTGTCACAGTAGAGTTCCTTTAAATCCAGCATTGGAATAAACTCTAGAATCTAAATAAGTAAGGAATTTAAAAAAACCTGATTCGTGAGTAGTGCAAGGAATTGATCATGTCCAAATTAAACGACAAATAAATCATGTCTCATATCTTTTCCGGGACTCAATCCAGGGCAAATAAAGATGACATCTCCAGTTACCTGACACATAATATTATATCCGTGTCATTAGGGTCGACGTGTTTAGCCAGATTGGATATCCTTTAAGCTTTTTCAACTAAAAATACAAGTCATGCATAAATCCTGTATAATGACGCCTTAAATTAAAGTATTTATTTAAGGAGTGACAGTCAAGAACTGTTTAGTCTTAAAATCAGTGCATGCCACCCGGTCAACCGGATATTTCTTTCGTATAAGTTATTTTAGTTACACAAATGTTCATGTCTTTGCTTATAAAGCTTAATCATTTACTGTACATGTACTTCTATACCAAAATCAATTCTAAAGATCATATTTTTGATAATAGCTATCTGAAGGATGAGTAAAATGTTGAGTTCGAAACTCTTGAGATCTCTTCTTATCTTATTTCTTTTACTCTTTCGAACTTGAGACATGTAATTCATATTACTTTACTATATCATAGAAAAAAAATTTAAAGTATTTCATCCAACTTCCAGATAGAGGTACAATGCTTATCAACATAAATTGATTTTTAACCGGTATTCGCTAAATATGACTTCAAAAGAGATAGATTGAATAATTTGTACCAATAGCTAACAAGTGATGTCACGTCTATATACAAAAACGCGTTTGAAAGTGAGTGTTTGTATGTAGATTTGATTGCCCGCCATATAAGGTCGTCTAATAGTCAGTAATTCATATAATTTATGTAATTGCTGCAGGATATTCTGTAAATGGTATTCGCTTGATTTAAATGTCATATCATGGACAACTTGGATAAATGTGTGTGGGAGTTCGAAGAGTTGCATAGATTTTGGTAAAGCTTTAAATGGGTCTTAAAAGCGCATTTTAAATTTGTCTGTTTTAGTTATATTCCAATAATTATTTTAATTTAATAGTGTCTGTGAAAACTATTTAAAGCATCGTTTTAAAAATCAAAGCTTTAACAATAGCCGTAATGACTAACACCGCTAACGAATTAACTCCGCTCTATGCGCACGCGCATTACGTCAAACAATGCAGTCCTTGTATGTGGCGGCTATAAAAAATAACTTGCCCAATAAAGTGCAATTAACGTAGAATTCGCGAACTATTTTTGAGATTCACGAAGGCTTATTCAGTACACACGAATTCAGTTTAGCGTTTTCGTAACGTAACGGCCTTTGCGTCCTCAAACTTCAAGAAATCCGTACTCTATGTCAAATTCCCAATCATTTTTTCCACCGGTAACCTAAAACAACCCCCCTTTTTATAAAAGTTGTCACTGGCACGATAGAAACGATCGTAATTCACGCCACTAAAAACAAAACACACCACAAGTTCCTTTTTCGAATCACTCGGTAGTTATTAGTCGTGTTAGTTCGCTTCGGTTTGATTCGGTTCGCGGGTCGTGCGCGTGCGGCGGTCTCGCGGGCTGGCAGGTGACTGGCGTACCGTGGCGGCCTATCAGTTTGTTGTTAAACAATCTGGGGGCTCCTTTGATCGTCACAGTCGGCAACAATCGTCAAAGGTTACAGCGTAAAATTTACTTTAGGTGGTGCGACCATAGTTCGAATTTGCGCTATGTTTGTGATAGACGTGTCGAACTGGCGATCGAAGGGTTGTGATGTCAGCTAGCCGATGGAGTTTCATTGACAGTTTGCAAACTGGCCATAGTGGATTGGTGTTTTTTTTCGTCTAATGTAACTTTTAAAGGCAACGGTAATAGAAAAAGAGGGCATATAGGAGCCGGTAAATTAAGTACAGAATGGTATGGAAATCTGCCAGACTTCTAATAAAATAAGTAGGAATAGTGTTCGCATGTACATTTTATTTCACAGTAGGTACTTATTCGCGTTTCCAAATGAGTTAAATCTGGGCATTTGTGGCGGATTACGTGTTTAATGCAAATTATTTTTTTACTTTTAACGATCGACGATCTGAGATCTGAAACTGATTTTAAACTTGATCATAATCCATTTCATTAACATTGATATTTTAAATTTCACTATGGCAGCGACTGGCTTGGCAGCCAAAACATACCTATTAACTAAGGTCAACTCTATCACTAGTCAAGACCTAATTTCTATACTTCTATAGGTACTAGACCGGCGAAAATCGATTCATAAAAACACTGCAATCCCAGAACATTTCAGTACTTATTTCTGATGTTTTTAGAATCCTGTTTAGCAAGTTAAAAGAATGTGAAAATTTGCAATTTCGGAAAAACTTGTGCAACCTGCGTTCTCTGCGAATTTTGGGAGCTTTTTAAGGTGCGTTCACCTGAAAAAGCTCCAAAACCATTCAGCATTTTGACGTGATTAAATTATTGCTACATACATATTTTTAATTGATTCAGACCACATAATATAGTTCGGTCTATAAACGTCAAGTTATTCAATAATCACCTCCAGCCCACGCGCAGGCGCAAGAGTCACAAACAAGAGGTGTGGGAGGCGTCCACCTGGTCGAGTTTCTTCCTGTAATCATTCGCTTCCTATCGACATTCCAATGAAATCATAATTATAACAATTTGATTTCAATCCTCGAAAAATGATGTAGTCGATGGTCCACTCATTTTGTATTCAGCCAGTCTCACTGCCGTGCCGTAACGTGTCGTAAAATATTATAAGTACTTATACAACTATACATGGTGGGTCAGAAAATATGGCAAATAATTAACCCACGGTATCGGCTATCGATTCTAAGTATATTGTATAGGTCTTTATTTTTTTTTGAGTTGTTAAAAAAAAATATTTTGTATAGGATTCAGGCGTCGCTCACACAACCAATCCCATATACATTTTTTTTTTTTACAACCTCGAAAAAAATTAAAGACCTATTACAATATACTTAGAATCGATAGCCGATACTGTGGGTTAATTATTTGCCATATTTTCTGACCCACCGTGTATATTCATAAGAAACTAAAAAGTTGTAGGTACAGGTGAGCACACTTTATTAGGCGCGTCGTGAATCTTCGATCGCGCAGACAAGGAAAGAATTCTCCGAAAATACACGAAAGAAAGCGTATACCTAAAATCGACCTTATGCGATCGTTATAGTATTCATATTATTTTGTCGTCAGTTAATGTCTCATTCGTACAAGACGCCCACTACACACACTGACATGATTACACCTCGGGACATTATTATTTGGGAATACTAAAGTATGAGTGGGATGTCGATGAGATATTTCGATATTTCACACAAATACTGTACCTACTTATACAGGGTGACAATATTTTAACCACAGTATCAGTTATCGATTCTGAGCATGTTTTTATGATTTTTAATTTTTTCGATTTGGTAAAAAATATTTTTTGTTTGGCCCAGTATGGGATTCGTGGTGTGATCGATACGTGGGTTGAGGGCCCTTGGCTTTTTTTGTCAAAATGGAAAGAAGAAAAACCAATTGTAACAGGACAGTCTTTAAGTATTTTAGTTTAAACATAAAAAAAAGTTTTTTTTTTAATACTTACTTTCCACCGGACTGAGATGAGAAAAATCATTTCAGTTCCTTATCATTACGATACATATTTATTATTTAGAAATTACTTATATGGCTCATAAGCTCATAACATGGCGAAACTAAAATAACGGTTCCTTGTGGCCTTATCTCGGTTGAATTTCATTAATTCGGTTAAATGATTATTTAAAAAATATAACTATATAATCTATTGATACCAAAACATCTCACTACATTGGTAACAAAATATTTATAAAATGGCATTACTTTTATTTTGTGTACCAGTTTAATTAAATACGTGCATTCACTGCGAATAAACTTGGAGCGATAACAGCGCCCCAGGCGTTTGGTGACGACACTATACATGACAGGCGTCATCGTCATAATATTATGTGTATGCCAAGGTAATTATCGTTAGATATTCGTAATTATTTTATTCTAAGTTTGTATTATACGAAATATAGCTATTTGTATAAAAATATCAGTGATTGACACCTAAAAACAGTTAGTGAAACAAATAGTTTACGTAACATTTACAAGATGGCGCTACTATTTCACTTAAAATCATCATAAAATATTTACAGTGTCTAAGAAGTGGGATGAGTCACTTGCTGATTAGTTAATCCCCGCGGTATCGACCAATCAGCAAGTATTGGTATTTCCCGCGGTTTTAAAATTCGACTTCTGCGCAGGTACATCGGTAAGCCTTTCAAGTTGTGTTCACCTGTACCTAACTACAACTTTAATAAAGACGCTCTTGCTCTACAAATTCAAGTAAATCCGCTTTACTAATGTTATTTCTATAAAAAAGGTAAGCAATACCAAAGCATAAATGTATTGCTATTGTATAATTTAATGCATAAAATATTTAAATATTGACAACATGTTGCAAATTTTCGGCATAAATACGCAACTAACGCCATCTTGTGGCCAGCGGCCACGATGCCAAGCTCAGTTATAAGTCGCTTTAGCGCCACCTCTCAGCCGCTGCGGGAAGCGCCAAGCGAGAAAGCCTTTCCCTTACGACTTACCACAATCATCTGCTCGATGTTTGCATGTACAGATAAAGTATATGAGACATTATATAAGTACGACTTCCTTTTCAGAGATGGCAGAGTATCAATGAATTTCTTAAATACTTATTCTAAACCAATCATCAATTTTAATATGCAACCACTGTTTTTAGATGACGTTGTGTTCTGGAAGAGTTGTAATCGGTTTTAAACTTCACACACAAAGAAGAAATACTTAAAAATCACTAGGTCTCACCTCGAAATTTTATTTATCTGTAGTTACTGAAAACTTCAAAAAATTTAATCAATGTTTACAGACTTGCACCGATAGTGTAGAAGAAGATGGTAGCTAGATGCTGAAGGAGGAAGAACCCCAGAGTGATCTTGAGTTAACTAGTCATACATTTGGTTTCACATACTACGTATGATTTCATGTCATATATCCTTATAGGGTCATATGTATGTATCGCAAAATGTCCTGGTACCAGTTGACCTATATAAAGGACCTTCATAAACATAGTCAAGTCATCCAAGATCGGTATATCTTTTGATCAGCTGCGTCGCATACATTTGAATAGAATCAGACTTGTTTATTGCCTGTTTGCGCTTGTTTCCAATAGAATAAACACAAAGTATTTGCATTTAGCCATATTTCATAGCTCATTGTACTCATATCTTGCATTACAGGATGCTTTAAAGGAATGTTTATAACTGTTAAACTTCGGTAAAACGAAAGAATATAGTTTAAATGATTCTAGCAATAGCTTTCCTGATTATGGGATGTTTTCATCTTGTTTTTTTTTTTTCACTTTAAATAGTAGAGATAAGTTTAATAATAATTGGACAGTCTGTAACAACTAAATAACTATCCTTTTATAATGAAGTAACTACTAGTATTATAGCTAAACTTCTTTATGATGGTATATAAAGTGTACATGTACACATTGGCCTATAAATCATGGTGCTTCATGATCATGACTACAGATTAAAAAAACGCATGGAAAGTCAATGTCGCAAGCACCCGCCCCCGGCGCGTGGGTGCTGCCATCTGGCGCGGCCTTTAGACCTACATGCAGGGCTGTAGGTCAGGCTCCGGTTCGCATTGGTGACACTTATGTGAGCAAAACAATCGAGTTTCGTAACAATGAAAATTGAAATGACACGTAATACGACGCACAACTATCGTTTTTTTTAATGAAAAAAGAAGAATACAAAAAATATTTAAAAACTGAACGACTGATTCACCAATCACCGTCAAAAAATATTAAAAATAAATTTCATTTTATTTTAATTAATTGTTATTTCATCGTTTTTCATTATTTAATAAAAATATTAAATCTCAGTGTATTGTGCAATCTATAATATCAAAATACGAAGATGTTTAACAAGTTAAATAGCACTTTCAATGGCCAATTCTGGATCACAGCGACATCTGGTCACAAACGTTCGAACGACTCGAAAGTTCACCCGTCTGAACGAACACAGATGGCGCTACGTGCATCAATGTTTACATTTTACAACTTCGCATAAACACATCGGGAGAGCCGAGAAAGCGGCTTATCTTAATTTCATTGAAAAGTTGAAAAGGTATTTTTGCCATGTTAGATTAGGAAATAGCATTAGAACTGTTTACTTTTGACGATTAGATAGGATGTACATTTCATATAATACACGCCTTTGTTGGTTATAAAATTAAATACCGAATACCTAAAATAAAAAGAAAGGCAAAACGATAAGTTGTACAAAAAATTGTACTTATAGCTATCTTAGTAATTTTGTTTTTATTAAGTACCTACTGGGACGACCAGTATTGTATTTACTATTTATTTATTTAATTATATTCAGGAAGCAAAGCTTTTATAATATAAACAACTAACACTTCTAATTCAGTTGTGGATGGCATCGGACCACGAAACACATTTAGAAACTCGGCATATTTTTTGCACTGGACACGCTCGCTGCCTTTTTCGGAGCAACCTCAAACCTAACCTCAAATCAAGCGCGTCGTAAAAAGCTTGTAGTGTGGTCTAGGCGTGCATGCCAACAATGCACGGGGTCATCGACCCGCGGTAACTGTACGCAGCCTCCGACCGAGAACCTATCCGGAGGCCATGCTTAGGCGAAAGTATGGAAACTTGGAGACAACAACGCTTGACAGTATGACCGTACTGACGCTTTGTCAGTATAGTGTTTCTTCTCTGTCGTTGTTTGTATACGATAAAGGGTGTATTTGGCAGCATAACTAACAGAAAAGGTGTTCTATTATTTGGCTGTAGTGTTTTACTTGGCTATTGGTTATGCCAAATACATCCTTTTAGCGTGAAACTCCATCGACACTCTCCAACGCATGTTTGACAGCTGTCTCACCGACGCACACATGCGTTGTGTTGGTGATGCTTTTTAAATACTTTCCAAATACATTGAAGCGTTTTGAATTGTGACGGGCGGGATTTCCTATCGTAGATTATCTCTAAACAACGACAGACATGAAACTTGGCTGTATCTCAATGTCGTTCGATTTTAAGCCCAGATGTAGTCAATTATCTAAATTAATTATTTGGTGTTTGATAGCAACTAAACAACAAAATATGTACTGACTGACAGTAAGCTGCAGAGAAAGAGGACCGCCTCTCATACAACGATCGAGTAATGACTGGTGTTTATTTTATCTGCAGAGTACTGTATACGTAGAATGCAATAAACGGAAGTTACGAATCGTTGCAAAAATAATTATGAAAGTTCAATGCACTTTGATTAAATGCTTGCAATTGCATTTAATCGCTTTCGCAGACTGCACTGAAGACTTCCTTATTACTGAATTTTATTGACTAAGCAAGCTGTAGATATTTAACGGAATGTCCAAATGATTGCATATTTAACTGTCATCTTGTTAACAGACATTTTTCTTATCTTTCATTCGGCCAAAAAAAACGATCAGTTCCCATACCAATTTTCACATCCTAGATATTGAATATTTTCAGAGGATTATCGTCATCATCATTCGCTTGCCCTTTTCCCACGTTATGTGGGGTCGGCACAACATGTTTTCTTCTTCCATTCGCTCCTATTAGCAGTCATCTCTCTACTAACGTCTTTCATACACATAATGAAGTGAAGGATGTCACGCATTCCATCCACACCTTCCTAGGGCTACCTCTTCCTCTATATCCATCCACATCCATACCTAATACTCTTCTAGAAATATGAATTTCATCCCTCCAGAGGATTATATTTGCACAAATAAATCGCTCCGTTCTGGTGGTCCGCTAAATGAATGTTTACATTGCGCCCTAGAGAATCTGTCAAGTTTTACCATCCATAGCCAAAATGAGGCAATTCTTGGATATAGGAACCTGGCGTTATTAGATTTCTCTACACCACTTCCATTTGCAGCGATAATTATTTATTTATGAATGAGGTTGCAGAACAAGAGTTGCAAAGAGTGAGCGGTATGCATAAACAAATACTAAGGTTATTATTTATAATTTATAACGACCGCAAAAGGATCTACAGGCTGGTTTATAATCGCTCGATCACTTCATTTAATATCTAGGTCTAGTCTGTTAATAATTGAATAATAGTTGGGTTCAATATTATTGAAACTAACGACCAAAACACTAAGAAACAAGAGCGGTCTGAGTGGTTGGGTAGCCTTGGGGGAGGCTTATGTCCAGCGCTGGTCTTCTTTAGGGAGCAATTTTTGGATTGTGTTCCGGTAAGGGGGTTAGAGCTGAAATTATTAGGAAAGGAGCAGTAAATCTTGGTCCTGAGGGCAGGGTAACGCATTCGAAATCTCATGATTCCATATTTTCTTGGACCACTGTCACCACTTATCATTAGGTGGGCTGTGTGCTCATTTGCTGACCAATTCCAAAAGAGACCGTGTAGGCTAGGCTTTTATGATGTTCTTTTTACTTCTGACCATGTTTTCGGATTACCAAACTAAGGACACTTAATTCCACGCAATATTTGAAACAAAACACTTAATTTTAACCTCTCATTCATAAAGAAAAAAGCCGACTCACGGCCTGTATATAGCTACCGAGCGCCTTATAAGGTCTGCGCGTGCGACAGGTCCCGCCCACGACTCCATTCATACACATTCATACATTTAACCCACTTGCAATTCCCTCACAGCTTTTTGTTGCAAAAGTGAGAGTGTATGGATCAATCTGGCATATTAACTGTGCGAATACGCAATAGATACTCGTATCTTCTACATAATAAAACTCTAAATGACAAACATAGAATATAAAATATTGGATCTAAAAGCAAAGCATAAAACTCTGCATTATACTGATATACTTAGAGAGGCTCCTGATGTAATGTATGGGAGCATCAAGAAAGTATTTATGAGCATCCATTCTCAAAATCTGGTTTATTATGAAATCCAAAATTATTAAAAAGCTCAAGTATGGCTGTGTTATTATGAAGTTCCAGGAAAAGGCTGGGATAAAATGAAATCGGCGTTGCGTCTATTTATGGTTTCTAACACATTGTATTTAATCTGTGGTCGTAACATCAGTGGGTTAAGAAAATGTTTCCATTTGATAGAAAATTTGTTTCCTTGCGTTCTTTCTGCAGTCAAGCCATGCATACATATTAAATAAGGTTTCAATAACTTACACTCCATAATGGAAGTCAGTGTATGATTCACTCACGCCGGCTTGACATCACACCATTGTCACTTTACGGGTATGTGCAGTATGAACGAAAAAGGTTGATCATAAATATCTGGACTGAATATGCACTCTAATGGCTTGACAATAAAATCATCAGATATTAAAGATCACCTTGTTTGCTTCCATGTATCTGATGGCGACTGAACAACGGATCTTTTTTAAAAACTATTTAGAGATCACCGCCATCTATCGTTGAACTTAGTTAAACTACGGTTCTTGGTAACATTACAGTGAAGCAATAGGTATAACATTAAGAAACTGGACTGTTGTATTTCGGATTTGTGAGATGTAATAAGTACAGATTTTGGTTCTGGCGATACACTTCTACCGGGATCCTGTGTAATTTACCCCTTCTGGGCTAGTAAATTGTGCAATGCTTCGAAATCCCCTCGTTCAAGGTAACTGCCAAGGAGTTCCATTTCTTATTAAGTCTGGTGAGTGTATACAGGATGTATTCTATCCACATATTGTATTCGCCACAAATTCCGTGGAGCATTACTTATAGGTTGGAATAATTCTCATATGCTGTAGTTTATAACACATTGCAAATGGTCTCAATCATAATTAATAGCCAAATTAATCTCTGCCTTAGTCTCGATTGAGATCAAACAATCCGAAAACATCCAGGACACAGACAATAAGCGGTAATAAAATAAGCGACATTTTATGGGGCGAAAGTGAAAAGATCAACCGGTCGGCAGAGACCACGTGACTTAAGTCAGATCGAGTGACGTCATCTGGATTTCGGCTCCAAGGGGCGTTTTTTATACGAGGGCAAACAGAAACACGTATGTGATGCGAATGTAGTTGGGCGTGACGTCATCGACAAATTCGATGTGTCTGGCCGATATAAAAAAGAAAACACTGGATCAAAACCAGCTCAGCTCAAATGTGTTCTTTGCAGAGGTCAAGACGCGTTAGGTTTGAATTTAGAATTTTGGAAGAAACGAAGGTCTCGTAGGACGTTTGAATGTTTATTCCATACGGTATAGTTATACCATAATTCTTGTGATGAAAAATAATTATAAGTTTAAGTGATTCAAATTGTAGTGAAACTCGGTCGCGCAAAGATCACTTTCGATAAACTGGAAAAAGTTGAAAAACATCCCAGGTTGTTTACAAAATTACCAATTGAAGAATTAAAGAAATTTCGCCTCCAAAAATGCCATTTCGCTTTCATATAGAACGCTTCTTGAAGTAACTGAGCTTAATCTTAAAAAAAGTCTTACCTATATCACTGGATCGGAAAGTCAAAAAGCGAACGTAATGTATTTTAATAAAATTAAAATTGCAACAATTCGAAAGTTCGCATTACACATAGCGTTCGCACGCTGCGTTGTTACTCCAACTCGAATTAAGTAACTCGTCTTCGAGTAGAATCCAGTTTTAAAAAGTGATATGAGGGTTGAATTCCAATTGATTTTTGGTTTAAATACTTATTTTAATTACGTGTCAGTGAAAGTTTCGCTGTCGATCTCTTTGAAGCGCAATTATGCAACGAAATTGACATTTTGCTGAGCATGTGGGTGGGCTTGGGTAGTGCCGCATAGTTTGGATGATTCATTTCGATGATCGTGATAGCTTTATGGGTAGTAATTTAATTTAGACTTCTATGTTAACACTGACTTTAAAGATCAAATAAAAATATTATATTTATTTTGCTAACAATGCTTTTGAAATTTGGATGAAGTTGTAAACTTATGTCAAAATTGCATAAGGGCAAATATTTCATAAATGACTGAACCTTTATGCCCTAATAATACCCCGTTTCTTTTTCTAGAATATATCCAGATTGTGTGAAATAAAAAGCTCATATTCATTCGTTTGTTTTCTCCAAGTTAATTAAGACCTTAGGTACTTTCACCGATCCTTCTTTACTTTCATGATATACATTTTTGAATTCTTCTTGTGGTAAAGGATCAAACTTAAACTAAACTAACCGTATGAGCCAAACATTCGTGAATCATCATCATCATCATCCATTATTAAATTTAATGATTTAAGTCACACGAACAGTATTCAGTATGACAAAAACCACTCAATCAATTGCCTTTTTTTTCGAATTATTTAAGGATAGAAATTTGTTGTCAGGTACAGAGAATTTACAATTTAAATCCCGATTGGCATTCGAACTGCTGGGAAGGTGCCAAGAAGTGGCTGGAAGGATAAACCTTTCGCGTGTTAAATTAAATAATGGAATAGTTTATGCTAACGCGGTGTCGAAAAAAAAATCTCAAGGCTGTATATATATCTATATCTAATTCACTTATAAAATATGATTACTACTACTACAGCCTATTTGCGTCCCACTGCTGGGCACAGGCCTCCTCTCATCACGAGAGGGTTTGGGCTATAGTCCCCACGCGGGCCCAGCGTTGATTGGGAACTACACACATCTCTGAATTACTTCGCTGATGCGTGCAGGTTTCCTCACGGTGTTTTCCTTCACCGAAAAGCTCAGTGGTAAATTCAAATAGAATTTCGCACATAAGTAAACTAAGAGGTGCGAGCCGGAATCGAACCGCCGCCCCTCTGCATGAGAGGCGTTAGGTCGAACCACTGGGCCACCACGGTTCGATTAACACTTATATTATTACTCTTGTTTTTGAATTTAATGCGCAATCGCATGACGGTCCGTCGTATAGTGTTTATAGTTAATTCGCTGTAATTTAAAATCAAATCGTAATCTGAATATTGGTCAGACTTCAGAAAAGTAAAAAGAAATAATTAAACCAATTTAGAGAAAGCTGCTAAAGTAATGAAAACGAAGCTTTTTAAAAGCTTAACCTACATGGTAACTTCACCAACAAATGTTCTATTCATAACAATTATTGAAATGACAAAAGTAAGAAAACTCACGGGTTCAAAACACATCGTGAATTACTATTGCATGCATAATAATAGCAAAAAAAAGAATTGCAAAATTTCACGTTCTTCCGGAACCCCAATACGTGGTGACGAAATGTTACACCCATGATATCGCAGTTACGTGCGAACACATAAACACACATACGGATATTCGAGTAGGTACCAATACCTACTATCTACTCACATTCTCAAATCAGCTGCGCTAAACAGTTTCTGTTCTTGTTCGTTAGTTGCTACTAATTAATAATAATAAGATTACTACAAAGTAAAGCTTACAGAGGCTATATTCGAAGTCTTAAATAGGGACAGGGAGATTCCCTATAGGATCGCTCACGTGTCGCGGCATTGCAACCGAACTTCAAGTAGCTAGATTTCAAGTTCAACTTGAGCGCCGTCACAGGTGAGCGATCCTATAAGGAATCTCCCTGTCAATATTTAAGACTTCGAATATAGCCCCAGAAATTAGACAGAAGTATAATGCCTGAAGGAATTACTTATTTACTTTTTCATATAATGTGCTGCATTGCGACATGTACCTAGAAGTCATGGCCGAAGAAAGCAAGCAGGAAAAATATTTTGGGCTTTATGTGGCCAATAACCTATTGTATGTTGCATCCTAACGGTGAAACATTTTATTCCTGATTTTGATTTTGTATTCTTTCTGTCGATCGCAATGTGAAATTCTCTTATTTTGAGATGTAAAATATGCTGTAATTTGATATTGAGAAATAAATGTCTATGTCTATGTCTTATTTGAACTAATTTGAAGTAGAGATCTTCTACTATCTAAAGTCCCGCGCCTTCACTTTTCAAAACGCTTTATTTTTTTTATTATTATTTTAAAAGCACCACCAACACTCTCAACGCATAGTCTTTGGCTGTCTCAGCACGTACACATGTGTTGAGAGTGTTAGTGGTGCTTTTTAAATATATTGAAGCGTTTTGAAATGTGAAGGCGCGGGACTTTAGATAGTAGAAGATCTCTATGTAACTAAGTATTTACAAAGTAAGATATAAAATAAACATAATATATGATGATTTAAGACGTACAGTAGATAGCCTTTTAAGATACAAGTATTGCTTAACTCGGTTAAGCAGCCAAGCTAGTCACCCATGATCTGAATGCTTGATTTGTTTGGCCAAATAAGGTGTTTATTTGGTTTGGCCAGCGCCTGGCGTTTGAATTCAAAAGAGCCGCAAGTGTTGCAACATTGGCCTGTTTGTTGCCAGTTGTATAATCTACAAGGGTAAAACCTAGATATTATCCTGATTGATTACACAACTGTTGCTTGAGAAAGGTGTGCATGACTGATTGGTTGGTCACTGGCAATACTAGCTCATGTTTACAATTGCATATTTAATTATCTGCACAGGAGAGTTGATATACAATTTATATGAGTACTGACTCGAGGTTTCCAGCTCTAAGCCAGCTTGGTCATAAAGGTAAAGATTTAATTTAAGTATTCTAAACGCGAAAAACATCTAAGTAAACTGGTTTAATGGATTTAAATCTAACCTCTCAATAAAATAATTCAAGTTTTTTTTAAGGACACAATGTTATTTTGACATTTCTGGCTGTATGACTGCAACCTTGGCCTGAATAGCGTGTTTTAAAAACGTAATCCTATTTCCTCGCATAATGTCATTAGAAGTGTCAAAGTTGCAGCGTAAGAAGTATTTAGAAGCTTTGCTCCGTGGGAATAGAGTCGGTTTTATTTATTACAGATTAACTCGACAGGTTTAATCGTGCGTGAGGAAGCTCTAAAAGAAACAAATACAATGTACTTTTCTTTACTGAAGGAAGTTAAATAAATGAAATAGTTCGTAGTAACGAACGCTAGAAATTATAATATTGACCCACTGTCAAATAATGTTAATTCCTACAATCCATTTGAACGACGTCCTATGTTCGTCCGATACATCTATACTAGGTACTCGTAAGGTCAAGTTCCTTAAATATCGACATTAATTTTGCGGTGTCTCCATCGAAGCACTTATTCTTGAACAGCCCTGTTTCATTGCACTTAAAACATTTACAAAGCGCTTCGCCCTAACCTAACCCTTAACCATCTAAAACATACCTGGAAGTGCAGGATGATGGTCCAGATGAGTCCCAGCGTGAGCTTCGGGTTGCCGTCGACGATGTCTTCGGCCCTGATGTTGACCAGCTTGATCTTCTTGTAGCGGAGGAAGTCCAGCGCCATCTGGACGTTCTGCAGCATGTGGAAGCGCATACGACCTCGCTCGCGCGGCTGAAACGTTCGAATTCACAGGTTAGTTCGATCAAGAGTTTCGTGAAGGACTGTTTTTTGCTTTTTCATCTTCGTCAAAATTCATTATCTTTATTAAGATTTGTTGGAGTAGCTTTTGACAGCTCTTTCGATAGCGTAGATTTTTATAGTAACATTCCAGCAAAGGTTAAAATGGATATTATGCATGGTTTTTGGTACTGCATATAAAATGTTCCGTATAGTTTAAAAATAACAGACAAACATGCTATGTCATGATATCCAACCATGAAAGTCATCGTAAACAACAAGGGTGTAAATGGGGTGAGGCCGTTCGGCAATTAATATTCATGTGGTAAATGGGTCATGATACGCGATTAACTTTATTTAAACTAAGTATAACCTAATAAAATCGCGGAAGACAGTACCTGAGTGCTGAATAACCATGTTACTTAGCGTTATTGTCAAGTGCATATTGCTTAATTTATGTCAAGTCAGATTTCTCAGGCCTTCCTTATACTTCCATACCAAAATTCTGTTCATTGGTTTATTTATGAAAAATTAAGAGACATATACTAAAGGAGAACGTAGTATTTCGACTTTTGTCAAACGAAAAAAAATACATCACTAAGACAATACATAAATACTATAACTTGAAATGAAGGTTGTTGTTGTAAATCATTACATTATCGATTTTTTTTTAGATTTCTTTCTGACTAGTTTGTGGTTGTGGCGAATACGACCTAACGCTACGAACAAAAAATGCATATGAAAACAAATATATGGGCGCCAAATACCTACTCCGTCATAAATTTTCCTAACCGGGCTAGCTTTACAACCCTGAACCTATCTAAATGGGGTTATTGGCACGAACTCCCAGCCCTACTTTTGAGGTAGTTTTTAACCAAGGGGTGCAGGCTTGTCTGTTTGGCCACACCTGGCAGCCTTCGTCGATTGGATGATTGGATAACACTGGCAACATTCGCTCGCTTGGCTTATCTGTGTACCACGATAAAAAAAGCTTTTCAAAGTTTACGTCGTAATTAATTAACAGATGTTTAAAAGTGGTTATAATCGTAACTTACGAGTGTAAGTATCTTGGTTGTAAGTAATAATTTAATTATTTATGTACCTTTATGGGATAAGTCGCAGTTTTAGTAGCATTTTTCGATGGGATGACAGTATGTTGGGCTATTTCTCGTAGGAATGGAGGGATAAAAACTAGGCCGTATATTTTAGAATAGTCTTATATTAAAAAATAAGTATCAGTAACTTTTTGGCGATGAAAAACAAAATAGAATACATATCCATAAAGTTAAACGATCTTTCGCTTTTATAATTTTACACGGGATAGAAAACGTAAGCTTAACAAAAACAGAAAAGTCAATCTGCAATTTATTCACTTCACCGTCACTAGTAAATAAAAGAAATAGTTAAAACAATCCTAATTTACTCCAGTATGTTAGTAGAAATGTAAGCCAAACAGCTTTACATTCCATATATTCCGGCCAGACATAGCACCATACTACAGAGAGTGCAAATCGACTCTTCGTCACGCGATACCAACATTACAACAACACAATACAACTGATATCGCTTGCAGATTAAGTAAAACAGACTTTAAATTAACTGCGTAAGTGCCAAGTCGATCGCTTTGTTTTGCACCACGCTAACGGGTCTACACTCTATTAGACGGTTTAAAATTTAATTAACCAATGGAGTGCAAAAGTTTTTAATCTGTGGCCATTACTTCGCGGGTTGATTGGTTTGAAATTGGAATAGTAAAGCGTAGTTCCATGTGCGTGAACTTTACAACGGCGTAAGTCAGTGTTGGACTTTTCTATTGTGCATTTTATCGTTGAAAATTTAAGTTTGTAGTTAGTAATTGAGTTTACGTCCTTTGCGTTTTTATAACTTGACGGCTAATATTCTGCAGTCTAGAGTCTAGAGAATACTGTTTTATTCCATGAACGCTAAGGCCTAGTGAATATCCGTACTAATTGATAACTACGGAATCTTTAATATGAAAAGAATCTATCGTTTTAGCGTTTTAACTTAAGGCGGTTCATAGATCCAGCTCAGCCGTCACTGTCACTCGTGGGACGAGTGAAAGAGAAAGCGCTACGCACAGAACGCCCGATTTAGTTAGTATTAAACGCGTTTTCATTTCTATAAAAATACCGTCTAAAAAATTGGCATTTATAAAGCTGTCGATGTATGCATATAATATGGATTTTTTTTATGTTATAATTAGTTTTACACTGTTTGATATAATAAACTGGAGTAAAGTTGGATTAGCGATCCGAGTTAGAGGTTACTTTGGAATTAAATTGTATCGAGCGAAGTTTCACGTGTATCGAAAGCTGTCAATGTAAGGATGTTATAATCAAATATAACATATGTTTTTTTCATATTTTTAACTTTTAACATTTCTTAGAAAGTATGATCTTAAATGAGCAATTTGACGATGCTGGGTCAGGGAAGGGCCTTAAATACGTGTACGCTTTGTCTAAAATTGGTTTATATTTTTGAAAAGAGCTACGAGTATTGATATTTTATCGTTTGCCACTATACTGAATAGTATGATTTCGTTTTAATTATCATATTAAATAATTATTAAATATCACTTTGTAGGCATAAATAGATGATTCTTGTCATGATACAATTAAAGTACATTTAAAAGTATTCTCATAAGGGCCATGTTTTTCTCAAGCTCCTAATCAAATACAAAACCTTGCATTTAAATTACTATTTAGCACATGTATATTTCTTCAACTTAATTTAATTTACATAACGTATGTGTATATACAATAAGTATAGATACAAATGAACTACCGCAATAATAAAACCTGATATTTTTTGGAATTTAACAGCGTCTATTATTGAGGTTTTCAAGTAGTTCACGTAATACGGTGTTTTTTTTTTTCATTCTATGCAATCTACGTTCCGGCCTTAACCGCAATTAAACAGCCGGCGTTAAGTAGATTCCATCAGGTGGGCCGTCTCCCCGTTTTTAGGTTTATAAGATACGGTACGTTTTTTTGTCTACTGTTATATCCCACTGCCGGCCAAGTCTCCCCTTTCTTTCTCCATCACTACCAACCAGTTGAGTTTGCAATCCATACTAATATTATAAATACCTATCTTTGTGTCTGTCTGTTACCCCTTCAAGCTAAAACGACCGAACCAATTTCTATGAAATTTGGTTTGGTCATAGTTCGAGTCCTGGGACGACATAGGCTACTTTTTATCCCAAAAAACCGCTGTCCCCGAGCGAACGTCGGGAATGCGGGAAGTCACGGTCAGTGGCTAGTAAATAAAGTGAAAAGTACGTAATACTCACGAGGTGTTCGCCAGAAAGCACCTCCAGCAGCGAGATGAGGTTGAGTCCATCGCGCAGGTCCTCGAACAGGTCGCCCACGTGCCGGTTCACCTGCGCACACGCATTCCAGTTAAATAAAGTACAAACATAAGTGCATGGCTCATTGACTATGCGGTAGGCAGAAGCGATGGCAAACCATCTTCCCGTCAAAGCTAAATATCTGATCTATTAATGCAACGAGTACTTTTCAAATTACTCTTAAGAGGGAAGAATAGCACTCGGCCGGTACGGTACTCGTCCATACAAACATTACAAAAAGAGAAAATGTTTTTTCCACTTCAAAATATTTTCAAATATTTTGTTATTGACACAATTAAATACTATGTTTATAGGTTTCCTTTTTTAAAAAAATTTGAAAGAACTTTGAATCAATTGCAAATTTAAAAAAAAAGGAAACCCTATAAACCTAGTATTTCATTGTGTCAATAACATACTAAAAAATCATGGAGATATCTTTTTATTTCAATTTTTATCCAATGTGATCCTCACATTGCAGTTCAGACAGTGCTTTTAATGCATATAATGCTTCCCAAAGTTTAATATGGAACAAAGGATCACATGACGAAAGCTGTAAAAGCAAAGAGGCAGTAAATACGTCGATTCTATTTTTAAACTATATTTAGCATATAGTTTAAAAGACAAAGAATGTTACTAAAGATATCACAACAAATAAAGAAACGAGAATATAATAAGCTCTTCCAATGAAGAAAAGCCAAATATTGCTCCTGCTCTGAGATAATTTAAAAAGCAACAAACAAACGAATTTCAAAATTAGGAAATATATGGCTGGTAAAAGGTCATTTATTTACCAGAATTCCTAATAAAGTGTTAAAAAGCCAATCAAATAGATTCCTTAAAAACTGGCGCCACGGAATAAACTGTAACTCAATAAAGAATTAAAGAAATCGCTAAAACAAAAACGCAGAAGATGGTTATTCATAGAATATAAGAGAAATCAAAATATGACCTTAAAACGAAATGATTAAAAAAAACAACATCGAGAAGGTTCATGTCAAACGTCAAACACAACACAAAATCATTGGAACACAAGATAAGGTTACGAGTTTTAATATAATATACAATGAATCACTTGCATATTTAGCTGTCAGTTACGTTCTAACGGATAGATTGGTCAAAAATACGCGAGACAAAAAACCTGTACGCAAAATCATATCATATTATCTTTATCACAAATATAAAAGTAAGAGTGTATGATTTTACAAGTCCAATAAGAAAGCAGTCATTAACTTAAATCTTTATGCGTATTTGAAGTAGGCATACGTACGTGCTCGACCTAAAGTGTATTTTACGCAGTAATATTTGACGGTTGAGGCTGATATGGTGAATAAAAAGGGTCAATTCGCATATCTCAAGTAAGAGTTCGATTTCAAGTGCTGCAAATCGAAGTCCCACTCGAAATAATTCTATTTATAAGGACTTCAGACGCTTTTGAATAGAGGGATCTGAAGTGGGAACTCATTCGCCCATTCAAGATAGTATTACATATCTATTAGTAAGTAATACTAATAATAGCTAAAGACACAGGTGATTCGTCAATTGCTTCGTTAAATGCAAGCCAGCCACACAACGCCTAGACTTACTTGCTGTGGCGGACAACATGGCTGGTTGTTCACAATCTCACACACGTGGAGACGGGTGTATGTCTGTCCGAGCAGCATGGTGGAAAAATACGTTAACACCTGAATGAGATAGGAGATAATGACACAGGTATAAACACAGACGAAGTCACAAATGAGGTCAATTTCTATAAATGTAACAAGTACGTACAATGCAAATGTGAAACAAAAAATGCCACAACAAAAAATTACGTAAGCTGCTTGATAATTTTCATTATTATAAAGTAGCCATGAATGACAAGAGAAATATTTTCTAATGGTAACTAAAGATATGGGAGACATATTTGAAAATGCATGACGGAATATGATTTCAAATCAAACGGTATAAAAACAACCAAAACAAATGAAACATGCAAACTTAAAACAAAACCAGCCGACGCTAACAATGACTTGATAACAAAACAAACTAACAACGTTTTTATTGGGTTGTCAATGAACATCGGACATTGACAAGTTCAATGACTGCTCAAAATGAACATAATATTCACAAGCGACTTCCGCAAGCCAAATGAAGACTCCAGTCGTGCTGTTTAAGCTCAATTTAGAGATGAAATCAGCTTGCAGAAATCACCAGACAATATTAAAAACGAAGAATCGAAAGCAAAAAAAGGAGTATGGTAAAAAGAAGCTGTGTATGTTACAGACCTTGAGATGTTTCCAGTGCTGCTCCGTCCGAATGACAAGCGATGAAAAGTCAAAGAAATGGTTATTGGACAAAATGTGAGCGGAAAGTGCATGACCTGCTAGGTAAACCCGGTTTAATCTGAAGTCACATGCTTCCAGGTGTTTCCGCAGCAAACAACTCATGTGGAGTTTTGTCGAAACAATTTTTTACGGAAAAATGAACTAGCAACTGCTTTCCTTAGTATGTATTCAAGCGAATCAAAGTAATCAACGCCATATGAGGCTGATAGTTTCTCGTTGAGTCATGACGTAACAAAGTTAAACACATAAATAGATATAAAAAACACAAACACCCAGATCATTGAGTGAAAACAGTAAGAAACACCAAAGAAGTTTTGAAAATGAAAAATCTGTCACAATTTATTTTCTTACTATAATATCTTAATTGGTTGTCATTTTCTTGATAAAAAAACGTAAGCATAAGAACTACACTCTAATGTTTATGTGTGTCACGCAACTTCACGTAAGTAAAAGAACATACGCATAAAAATCAACCAATCAATCAATAGGACGCGTATAAATATCAACAAAAATTGGGGACAGTAATATTTCGGCGAATTTGTATAATCAATCACTTAACAGATATATTGGTCATAACTGTATAAAGGTGCAAACTCTTTAATACTATATGCAGAAAGACTCCATCTTTGTTATACATAGTAGTTTCATCTGAGGACTGCGCGTCAGCCATGGTAGTGTGAGTGGATACACATATACGGTCTCGCTGTCTTTAGTTCCGCTTAACACGCGTCACCACTACAACCATGGCTCATGCGCAGTCGTGAGATTAAACAACTACAATACCAAATACATACATTCCGTACGAATGACGTCATCACGTCAGTATACTTTAATATTTGAACCCCTTCATTACAAAAGTTATTACGCATTTCGCAAGAACCGATGCTCCGACCTCGTTGGAGTAAAAAACGATCAAAGTAAAGAAACTTGTATCATTTTTACGACCTTTAAGGGTTAAAATTGTTGTTGGTCGATTTTGTACGGTATTCAAGACATTCCTTTGCTCAGTTTTTGGAGTTTACAACTTTGTTTATCTTCTGTTTTTGGTTTCATTATCAGACAGTATAAAAAACAGTATTTAAAGTATCTACACTACTTATGTTTACGAGTATATTCTGGTAAAGCCTCGTATTTTTTGCGTAATTTGTTCGTGATTCAGTCATACCGGAGATTTCACGACTTGCAAGCTGTAAACTTCTGGGAACTGCCTAAAATTCCTCGGCAAGTGAGTCATGCATGATTAATATGTCCATTACAATCCTATTACGGTCCAGATCGACCCCGATTCTGTAACATCCCGCGACTTGCGGATGAGAAATGGAATTGGCAACATCTGTAACTTAATTAAAATTTAACGTTGCGTTGTAATCGACGTCGCGGCTATGGGTGTTAGATTTTGAGGCCTTGTTAATTACAGATGAAACAAGCTTGTTTCAATTCAACCATGAATGGTATTTTCTTTGCCATAAATTGCTTTAGGATTCTTATGATTTTTTTTCAATTCATTGAAATGCGCTTAATAATTCTCTTATTACTCATAACACACTTATAATAATACATCGGCGATCTTTGCTGAAACCGTTGGTTTAGTAAACAATAGAGAAACCAAATAAACGTTCGTGTGTTTTATATTTATTTGTGCAATAACGTTTATTTTATGAATAGCCTCAGCATTGGTGATTAATTATTTGTTGCACCTTCGCTAGTTATTCGACTGAGTTATTTCATTATTAAATATTTCTCTAGGTATATATAGTTCTTCTTTATAATGCAGTGGCACTAATAATATAAATGACAAAAATGACTTTTGAGATGGGTTGCCACCTTTCACATGTGGTTTTGTATTTAACGATACCATGATATTCGCGTAATAATTTGGAGCAAGATTTTCCAACCACAAAAAAGACTAAATTACTAACCGAACACTTTTTTTCCATATCTCTGTTGATCTGCCAATCTGATCGGTTTAATCATATCATAAGTATGACGGGGTGTCATTGCATAGCAACCCGTGGGCGGCGTAGGCGCCGGTCCGGGAGTGACCACTCCGCTTAAGGCTTAGCCGTAAATTCTGACACCTACTGATGATTGCGTCATTGGACATTGTTGACGAAATGGGTCTGGATCGTGGGCCGATTGTGAAATGATCCGAATGATTTAGGAGTATGGGATTGTCCCGATTTGGTGTTGCGTGTTGTTCACCCATTAGTTAAACGTGTTCACCGAGACGGGGTAATAGGCATTAACCATAGAGCCGATTAATTTCAGCTCGAATCGTATTTGCAACCGAAGTTTTAGTAATAAAAGTATTATAAAGCTACTCTCAACATTAGACCCTAATTTCATTGAAATAGTTAAGTGTACGACGAATATACCTATTTGGTATCCTCTACAACATCTCATGGATAGTGAAAAATAATATTTCTTAGGACGAAATAATTCCGTATTTTCCTCCTTCATTTCTTTCTATCACCAGATCTTTAACTCGATGAACTTTACTGTATAAAAGGAGCATGTTTATCCAACACACGCCAGGAATGCAAAACTTCCCTACTCTATCAGTCCTAGATTACTTCACCAGTGATTCAGCAGGATCGGATAACAAACGCTATGCGTCACGACAACATCCTTTGTTATAGGCTCTTGCATAAACTCGACCACTTCTAGACCTACTGATCTTGTAAATATTTTAAGACTATGCTTAGAAAGAATTCCTTTATTATCCTGCAATACGTAAACCAAAGTACAGTAAAGTACTATTATCGCCACGATAGTTTTCAGGTGGTTACGGTTTTGATTGCTTTACTCATAAGCCTCAAGGAACTGCGGTGGTGGCTTTATACTTTTACATAATTGTAGGTAATCGATCATATCAGTAGGCCAAATTCTTAATTGTCAGTTGTCATGGCTTCTGTTTGATTAAATTAAAAACTAGTGTTGTACCGCGATTTCGTCTGCGTGGAATATAACATTGCCGATAACTTTTCTTTCCGATATCCGATTTTAATCAAACATTTATATGTAGCTCCGAATGATGCTCTATCTACCTTTGAAAATTGCATTCAAATTGGTTCAGTAGTTCCGGAGATGTAACAAACAAAAAAACAGAAAGAAAGAGACAGAAAAATTACTCTTTTATAATAGTACTTATAGAAGAAGATATATAGATGTATGAACTTCAAATCAAATTACAATTCTAAAAGTTTTGATGATGAAACCGAAATGAGACATAACTTGGACATAACTTTACTTATTTAGCAATCATTCTTTATTGGAACTACTCCACTGGAAACTGGACACACACGAAGCAGCAGTATGAAATTAATATTTCTTTTCCAAGCTTTTCAGCAGAACTACATAGTTCGTCAAAACGATTGTTTTACTCTCCAAAACACCTTCTCGACCCGCATTTGCCTACAAACTACACCCGTGACCCGGCATTTTTTTCTGTTGACTTACAACTTACAACGTTGCCGACAACGGCACATTATAAATTACAATAAACAGTACACTTATCAAACCTTTCACAAAGGTCTGTCTGTGCGTCTGAGTCACCAATACTTTCGGCTCCTTGTTCTTTGTTGATGAATATCGCATATGGATTTTGCAGAACATATGCAAGTTGACCTCAGTTGAACTACAAAGGGGTGGATTGTATAAGTAGTTCGCCTTTCAGCATTTTTTTTACCGTGGCATATTAAGTTATGTTATGTTTCATTTTCTCAGAACAAATCATTGTGTTACTTCACAACATTATACTTATGCAGAACTCCGAAAAGATATAAGATATTCACCCCGAAGTGTTTCCTCGTCAGTACAAGCAACTATGTATTTCGTTATTTTTTGGAAGACACAAGTTAGGTATATTCAATATCATTCGGATCTTCTCCAATGATAACAAGTACCTACATTGTTTTAAATATTAAATTTTGGCCGTTTATCAGTCTTTCCACGTTGTTTTAGAGTCCAACCTTACATTCGTTTCTTCATACATTCATTATCATTACATTCGTTATTTCACAGTCCAAGTTTTTTGCAACGGAATTGAAAGTGTGAGTGACTTGAGCGCTTCTCCTACTTAGTATTTCTGTCATGTCTTTATACTTGATTTCTAAATGTGCATTAGGCCCTGTTAGTATTCTACAAACGACAAATTATCGAAAATTTGACACAATGACCATAAACAACTCGGGTTTAGAATAACTAAGTAGGATTAGGTAGTTAGGTACCTACAAAGAACGAGTTCCAAAAAAATAAGCCACTTTTCCTGTTGAAATAATACAAGAAGGTAATGGACATTCCAGAATTATTACTCAAAGTAAACAAGGTTTGTATTTACAAGTTAATAATAAGTATTAAATCAACGACTGTTTAAATAAACGTTACAGTCTTTATCTTATGAATATTGCAAACAGGAACTTTAATAACGAATTACTTTTTGAAGAAATGTAAATAAGAAGAACTGGTTAATATACTGCCTTTCTTCGAATCAGATTCAAGTTGCCATTTTAGGGCTCATGCGAACAAACAATCAGAATGTTTGCAATGCGGTGGCCTGTATATTTTGAAGATGTATTTGCTTTCTCTGTCATTGTTTGCACGAACATTGATCAGGTCGATGTTGCAGCGTGAACAAAGGAGAGTTACTCACCACTTAAGACATTGGTTCAAATAATCTTCGATCCTGATTGATGACAGTTCAGATCAGAGAATGTTTATTGACCTTCATTATTAGGGTGCATTGCATGTTAGTTCTGCTACACCGGTGTGTAAGTTAGTCTATATCCTAATGTTCAAGCTACGTCTATCCTAAATCACGGTGGACTATAATATGCTCAGTGTTTACCTGCGATAGCGCAATGTACTGACAAACTATCAGACAGTTATGCATACATATGGACTATCAATGCAAAAGTAGATACAATAATTCTTATAAGTGCTTTTGAAGTTTAATATCTTGTGTAAAAGTGCCCAGATGTGGCCTATTTGCTGATTTTTTTTTTTTGTCACTGTAAAGCCGAATGATAGTTTGATTTTAGTATATAATCTCCGTTACAACTAAGATTACCGAACTATGACTGCGCTCGATGGTATTGCCCTTACTTTAAAATAAATATACTTAAAATGCAAGGACACACTAGATATACCCACCACTTTTCCTGATACAGGACAATCATTACCATTCTACCGCCTTGGCGCGTCACGACAACGTCAAGTCATCGCCTGACGTGTCATGACATCAGTGTCAATTTGCAGCTCACGACTCTATTACCAAGCAGCCGTCATTTTATGGCTAAAGGTTATTTGAATTATTAAGTGACTTGATAAGTGCTTAGCGCTGCCCGTGATGTGCCTACGTATCAATTTGTTTCCCTAAAAGATAATGTATCAACTTACGACGAAGAAGACTATGAACTGTTAACCAATGGGCCCTTTTAGGCAAATAAACGCCGTCGCCCATGGACATGTGCAAACAGTGTAACGCCAAAAACGTTGCCAATGCATGCCGGGCCTTTTAAAGTTTACTTATTAGTTAGGTACCTATCTATGCATCAGAAGGATCTCGACTGAATGTGAACTGTAGTCTGTGGCGATCACAATATATCAGAAATAGTCGCAGTGATACTATAGCCCTGCAAATATTGCAATGCAGCAACTCGGAACTATAACTACGACCACGTATATGCATCAAAGGGAGTAAGTAACTCCGTTTCTTGCAGAAATAACAGATTGCGGTTTTATTTTACTAACATTGACATTTATTTATTTATTTAAACTTTACTGAAAAACAAAAAATAAAGTAGTGATGGAGAAATTATTGCCCAATGGTTTTCCCTACCAGTCAACCATAGGGTAAAACGGAGAATGACATATATTGAGGGAATTCCTGTTGACCGAACAAATCAACGTATTACCTACACTTTTTATGCGTAAAGCCGAACGACTGGAGCCTACTGGAGGTAGGGTTGCCAGATGGCCGGGATTTCCGGGATTGTCCCGGAATTTCGGGTCTTGTCCCGTGTCCAGGAATTACACTTTATAGTCCCGGATTTCGAATAGGTACGACCACGTACCACGTAACAGATTTTTTTTCATCAAGTTTTTTCTAGACCCTTTACATACATCTCTAACATTTCTAAGATCTTAGATTCAATATCTTAAATTCTCTTTCATCTTTTAAACTTAAATTTAGTACCAATACATTTATTTAATATAATTGTAAACGGTGTTAATCTGCACTTTAATTTTAAAACGTCGCAAATCAAGGGTTACGTTTTCGGTCGGTAGGAATATGTAACTTACGAAAATATAACATTATTTTTTTATATCATGTTACTCAAAATTCCTCATTTATATACAAACAACGTCGTAAACGCGCATATATCTAAAATTTTTAATATGTTGTTAGGTCCCCTGAGACCCTGAAAGTAGTTATACACCAGTTTGCAACTTTCGAAATCCTCTAGTAGTCGAGAGATTAATTGCGTATGTTTTCAGATAGCTCGCAAAAAATAACTTTAGGAAGTATAGTTAAGGGATTGCTCCTTCTACATTTGTAAAGTTACTTAATTTGCTATAATCAGAGACAAACCCGGCCTTTGGTCTTGGTTGTGGAGATAGAGCTACTCAAAGATATTTTTTATTGAGGATTTTTTCACTTTTTTCATACCTTGATAGTAAATTAGTTAAAGAAAGCATTTTCCAGGTATTGTCTTACAGATTTTTATGAAGTTAACCAATATTGCTACAATTTAAGCCTAATTTGGGTACTCTTGGTCTTTTGGTTGCTTGGAGATAGAGCTAGTCAAAGATAAACATTTTTTTCAAATGCTAACGTTTTTCGTGCCTGTACAATTGGCTATGGGTGAAAAATGACAATGTGCTCGATTATTTTTTTAAGGATAGGAATAACCTTCCGTATCAAGAGAAAAAAAACTCAGAATTTTCCGTGCCGTAGATTCTGCGTAGAAAATAAAATTGGTTTTGCGTTATGACGATTGAAATAAAGGTGTTTCCTTGGTCCAAGTATGCAGCACTACTTCTTGAAAAAAAGTGTTGACACTATTGACATTATTGATTTTTTCAAGAAGTAGTGCAAGAAGTATCACCAACACATTTTTCTTTTATTACTTTTCTCCAGGGACATTAATTGAGCCGATACGTGTCACGGAAAATGATCCTAAGACGTTATCTTTTGAAAAAATTGCCCATTTTGACTAGTTCTTTCTCCACCTCTGCAACCAAAATAGGAGTACCTACTCAAATAAGGCTTTGATTTTAGTTTTACTCAACTATAGAAAAGTCTACGAAACAATACCTAAAAAATGCTTTCTTTAAGTAATTTCTTAGGAAAAATCTGAAAAAATCGTGAATTAAAAAAAAATACTATCTCGGAGTTGCTCTATCTCCGCAACCAAAAGACCTGATCTGATTTATAGCCCATTAGTTAAATTAACAAACTTAGAAGCAACGACCCCTAAAAAAAAAGACCTTTTCACTTAGTTATTTCGAACTATCTAAAAACTTCGCAATTTCTCGACTAGTATCTACAGGGTTTGAAAGTTGCAAACTTGTGTATTCTCAGAGGACCTAACAACATATGAAAAAAATCATAGATATATATGCGCATTTGCGATGTTGTTATTTGTATATAAAAAATCTATTTTCGTACATATTCATAGCAACCGAAAACGTAGCCCTCGAATTGTCCCGGAATTGTGTTGACTGCATCTGGCAACCCTGACTGGAGGGACCATAACTTTCTTAACGAATACGGACGTTATACTTAGACAAATATAAAGTACTGAACATTTTAATTCAAGTTTATCTCGTAGACTGGGAGACAAAGAATGAACCTTTCCTAACTAGGCTACTAATAAAATAAAGAAAAACTAATAAAGAACGACTAAGCTAGAGAACGGCAAAGCATAAGAAGTCTTCACTGAGTTACAGGATGAAGGAAACCATATTCGTCATCGGTAACGCGTAGTGAGATGACTGAGTTCCAGTGTATAGTCATTCATTTGACCTACTTACAAATATTACAATTAGGTCAATAAGTAAGCAAATTGTGACAGATTTTCCTGAAGTGCTAGAGTCTACCAAGGTTATACGATTAAGTACGCGGAATATTTTGTTTACCTTTTTTAGGTGTTTGTTGACCCATTTCGTGAACGTCTTCTTCTGGATCGCATCTCGTTCGTCTGTAAAAGAATGAAAACAATCGTAAGAATATATGTTGAATTAAAAATGAGACAATTCTAAGAAATTAAAGTTGCTTTTGAATTTATATACTTGTCAAACATACGTGTCTTACAAAATTGACAAAATGTTATTTCTATGTACACAAACAGCACATAAAAAGCACATTATTGGGCAATTTTTTATATTTTAATTAGTGAATGTCGGGGTGTACAGTCAAGGGCATTAATATGTGTACACTTTTGCATCCTATTCCGTTGTGTTACGGTCCAAAAGTGTATACATATTAATGCCCTTGACTGTACCACGAGGGACCTCAAAGTTGGACATTGTTTTGTGATAAAACAATGCTTTTTTTAGATGCTTGAAATTGATATCGATAGATCCTCGTAAACTGCCACTGGCCCACTATTGTTTACTATTTATTTAGGTAGGTACTAGCTCCTGCCCGCGACTTCGTCCGCGTGGAATTCGGTTATAGCGTTCCCGCGGGAATTGAGAGTTAAACTATAACAAATTATATACGAAAACCTTCCTCTTGAAACACTATCTATTAAAAAAAGTCGCATCAAAATCCGTTGCGTAGTTTTAAAGATCTAAGCATACATAGGGACAGACAGACAGCGAAGCAACTTTGTTTTATACTATGTAGTGATGTATAAGTCAGAAGCAACATACCGAAGAATTATCAAGGTTTGGTCACAGAATATGTACCTATCTACTGTTTGATGCAGGTTTTTCTAAAACAGGACGGACCATTATGATTCCTTCGCCTCCAAGCCGCGTAAGCGTTCGGTAAGTGTGCATACACAAGAATATGTAATAGTAATAGTGTGGCGTTATCCAATAGGAGGTGAATGAACTGGCGATCTATCGGTCTAGGCGCTAGGTTAAAATAGCGCGTCTATTTCTGTGCCAAACACGCGTACCTATTCCTAGATCGGAAGTAGGAACTCTACGTTTCGCCAAACATGAGCTCTGGGAATCTGCAATATACATAGACATAAATAATACTTCGTATGGACCCGGCCTAACGTACATGTCATGTTTCCCCACTTCATTGGTATCCAATACAAAGTTAAACTTATATCGTGACACTAAAGCTGGGTCACATTTTTTCAACAACGAGCCGAGTTTTTAGATACTGAGAAACAGTTTCAAAAAAAAGTTTTTTTTAAAACGCTTATTGTCACGCACGCTCGGTGACAGAACTTTGGATTGGACACCGTGGAAGTGGGGACATATTACGTGTACGTTAGACCGGGTCTATATTATTTACGTCTATGGCAATATACGTATTTCTGGAAGACAAAGATTAAATAAGATGTCGTGTTGTTTACGAAAAGCAGTACACAAAATGATTGTTGTACTTACGTTCTCTCCTCTCAGATCAAATGTAGTGGACAAGATGGAGCCAATCTTTCTATCGAGGATTCTCTTTATATTGTAAGGACCACTAGTAATGATTTTTAATGGCAAATAAATTCAAAACACAGTTGTTTAAGCGTTTACATCACACAGACTTGACATGACACACTTGACATCAGTGGCGTGCACAGAGCTTTTAGACAGGGTAGACAACAAAACATAAAATAATATTAGACTTCCCAAATAGATACCTATTCAGCATATTTTCTCGTCTTTTCGATTAATAATGGCGTATATTTATATCAATCCAAATATCCATGTATCTAAACAATGGAAGCAGAATAATCAGTGCACCCCGGGGGCCAAGAATAGTATTAGTAATTCGTATTCAAACTCGATTGTCTTGCCGATTGTACCTACACCGGCCTTATTCGATTAAAAGTTGCTAAAAGAAAGTTTTAAAATAGCACCATTTTCAATGGTTCATAGGTACATGCACAGCACAGACCCACTAAATAATAAACGCAGTTTTTTTTCAAAATATTCATTGTAAAAAAACTTTCCTGGTTACAACTATCAATATTTTCAAAGAACAAACCAAACAACATCATTTCAGCCGAAATATAATTTAACAATCAAAACAGATAAATAGAAAACCGACAAATAATATTAAACAACCATACATACAAAATGCATAGCAGATAATTGCACGGAAAGCTTCCTACTCCTTCCCGACTTTCCGTTTGTTCCAATTTCTGCCACGCAATGCGCTGCGCTGCGATTACTTCGAAAAGACATGTCTAAACTCCGCCGGGATGCGTGCGTTTGGTTCATACGCCTCCCGCTAGTTGGCGCTGTCGTCGTGCACACTGCCAATATGATGACGCACGCATTGACCGTTTCCGGACAGAAGACAGAATAGTGTCCGTCTTTCTCGTTGAACGCGCGCTAGTATTGAAATTGCGACTGTCTTCCGGACTTCGGATGTAATTATCGAGTACAGAACAGTACAAAGGATACGATGATGACCCGATAGATGAAGCTGTTTTGTGATTTAAGAATTTAAGTTAATGCGTAATGCACTGATATTTTATATGTAGATGAAGCTATTAGGTATCGTAATCGTTGGGGTAGGGTAGACAGTGTCTTTTTGTCTGTATGGAGTGCACGCCACTGCTTGACATAATTTGTCATTTCGGGTGCGTTCCGAATCGCGCTCACAGCGCTTTGAGCCGTTTTTGGGACACTTTGCTCGGGACAGCGCTCAGAAAATTGATGACGTCATCGATCGACGCTCACGGTGCTCACGCTGCGGGCCATGGGCGCTGTGAGCGCAAACGTCAAAGTGACATTTGACAGGACATGATTCCCTTATTAAAAAAAATATGGACAGTTAGTATAGAGTTGGCGCCGTGAGCGTGCTTATGATCATTCCGAATCAAAAACGCGCTCACACAGTCGTGAGCGTGACAATCGATTCGGGACACTTATGAGCGTTGTGAACGCTGTGAGCGCTTTGAGCGCAAAACGGAACGCACCCTTCATAAACTATGCCGTTTTTTTTTTAATAATGTACTTCCATTTATTCCAGGCAAAGATACTTAATCATAGAGCCTTATCTTTAATTAAGATTTATACTTGAAGTGTTGTAATTTTGTAAGTGGTAGGGCCTGGTGCTAGGTCCGTCCGGGGTGGTACCACCGTCTTTCCCCGCTAAGCTGCCGCTAAATAGCAGTGCTCACACTGTTGTGTTCCGGTGGTAGCCGGTGAAATTTCTGGCACAGAGGCATTCCATCTTAGGTCTGGTAGGCAACGCATTCGACATCTTATGGTTTCTTAATGGGGGACCATAGGATTTCGGTGTCCATGGGCAGCAGTGACCGTTTACCATCAGGTGGGCTGTGCGCTCGGAAAAGACAAAATAATGTAAAATCAAAGTTCGTATAGAAAAGGAAATCCAGTTATTTTCTTTTTTTTTCAAATACGATCCCCAGTCTTTCCAATTTAAAGCTCCTTTACTCATAGATCGTCTGGCTGGCCTATGATGGATCTATCATACTAAACACGTTATAACCAACGTCTTAATTAACTCCAGCAGCTGTTAATTAAAATATCTCGCGCTACCAGGCTAGCATGAGTTGCTAGAGGGCCTTTTAAGGATCGACCAAACTTGCTTGACCCGTCTACGTAAAGCATTTACTAGGATGTTGTCTGCTATTGAGGTTACTTTGAGACTGGTGATTGCGGGAGATTTGCGTTAAATTGAAAATGCACTTTGCTTGCAAGTGCGAAGTGTTAACTTATACTAATAGTGAATAATTTGCACATTTAACATTAGCTTTTCGTCTTTATGATAAGTTTAACTATTTATTTTTATTAATTTAAATAGCACTGTCCCACTTCTAGAAAGTCTACAAATGCTATTTAAATGTGTCCAGTCCACCTACGTCCCGCCATCTCCGTCTTTGCGTACAGCTTTACACAACTTAGAAGGCGCCAAGCAAAAATGGACTCTGCTACAACGGCTTAAGAGCTTCGTCACGCGCCTTCTATGTTATGTCATGCTGTACTTATAAACGAGTGTTCAACAAAAAATTCGACCAAGTCATCCGTCAAATCATTAGTAAAGAAAGTCAATTGTAGACAGTGAGTGTGCAATGTGCAGTAATGATGAGCCAGCGATAATTGATCGATTAAATATCTGCGCTTGCGCTGATATACCGTTAACCATTAAATTGTTTTCATACAAAGAAACCACTTAGAAATTGGATCTCGGGTATGATGATACAAGGGATTCGTTAACGCACTAGCATCGATTCGAATCGGAGAAACATCCACCACCACCACACGACAACAGCCTATCCTATTTACGTCCCACTGCTGGGCACAGGCCGCCGCTCGTCACGAGAGGGCTTGGGCTATAGTCCCCACGCGGGCCCAGGACGGAATGGGGACTTCACACACATCCTTGAATGACTACTAGTACTCACGATGTTTTCCTTCACCGCAAAGCTCGGTGGTAAATACAAATTTAATTTCGCACATAAGCAAACTCAGAGGTGTGAGCCGGATTCGAACCCCCGACCCTCTGAATCCGAGGCAGAGGTCGAACCTCGAACCACTAGGCCACCACGGCTTCCTCGGAGAAACATATTTGGAGATTTAAAAAATGCTGCCAAAATTTCACCATGTATCGAATCTGTCTGACCTGCAGTAGCTAGTGCATATAATAGACATAGAAATTAAAAAGTTTTTTATTCGTTTTGTTTTTAAGTGCTTAATACAAATAAATATAATGAGATTCACATACAAATTCGGCGACTTAAAAATAAAATAAATGAATTAAAAATAAAATTAGACAGACATTTATTTCTCAATATCAAATTACAGCATATTTTACATGCCATAATAAGAGAATTTCACATTGAGATCGTCAGAAAGAATACAAAATAAAAATAAAATGAAAATCAGGAATAAAATCTTTCACCGTTAGGATCGTCTACAATAACAGCGAAAATTTACAGGTTTTTCAATCGAAGGTCAACTAGATCTGACTCCCATCAATAAACAGACCCGTTGTACCAACACCGCGACAAAATCCCTGCCGGAATCATTACACTTGTCTCAATTCATCGCGGCGTATAATTGACTTGTCAATCACGACTAACAGATGATTCCATCTGGAGCGTCGGTTACGATTTGATAACGGACCGTTTGACCGACCATTAGTTAGTTCTCATGGGTTTTGGTGGAAGAACATAGAGCTACTTTGCTAACCGGTTGAGATTCTACAGACACTTAACACCTACGTTTTCTTATCAGATACCTACACATTTTTTACACCCAACTACGGAAGCAGGAGGGTTATGTTTTTCGAGTTCACTGAGCATGTAGGTATGTATGTTTATTTCTCTGGGACGCTTTCTAGCCTGAGATGGAATTTAGCTACTGAGGTGTTGCTAGATTCGTCTTGATTGTGAGAGTGACACTGGGTAGGTAAAGTACATCAAAGGTTTGTATGCAGTCGATTTTTTTATTATTTTCAAAATTCGAGTATTTTAAATTTGATTAGGTGGCAACATTCTTGCTCCATAAGTGCGCCAGTGACTCGGCTTCTGTCCCAAATTAGCATAATGTTTAAAATGGTCTCGTCTCGTGTTAAATACGTAGGTTGGTAGGTGTAACTGATTTTTTATTCACAACCGTCAATCTAAATTAAACCCCGTTGATCTCGTAAAGCATACGAATAACCTCGCAAATTAGAATACCCTTCGTTTCGGCTCGAATTCCCGCAATTGAACTGAATGAGGTGATCACTTCAGCCAATCGGCCATCGCAATCCGCCATTGTGAAGCTGCACTCGAGAATCGAAGCGCCGGCGTCGGTTGCACTCTTGTCTGTGATGGTTGCACAGTACACTTGCACCGGAGTGGTGAGCTATGTGCAATAGGGATAACGACAACTTTTTTCCCTTAATCTATTAGGAAGATTATTAAAAAGTATTGGACAGTATAGCGCGTGATTTAAATACTTCGCTCCTTGACACGGTCCGACCTCATCGCTCCTGCCGTACCAATCAGAGCGCCGCCGCGCCCGCGTCGACCAATGAGAGCGTCTTCCAAGCGACGCAACGTCAAGGCGCATGCGCGCCGACGCGTCCCCGCCGTGTAACCGTCCGACCGTCTCGGTACGAGTTGTAAAAGCGTATACTCACTGTTTTTTGTTTTTATAACCTACTTATGTGCCTGTAACCAATACCGTGTCTAAGACAATATACATCCTTGTGCCAAGTGTTTCGTTCCTTTACTTACCAAACCTGCCCAGTTGCCTACTCGCCCTGAACCCTGAACTAGTCGTGCTATAACACATATTTTTTCCTTTTTCACGTAATCAAACTTATACGGAGATATATTGAGTTGAAATGTCGCGTGATGTCACGGTTAGGTACGATTTATACCTAACGGTGACGTAGTTAGCCCCCACTCTCCAACTTTAATGCGTTTTAACTTTGACTAAGTTAATCTTCGTTAATTTGATAAAACAAAAAATACGTGTCTAATATTTTTTATTACCTGACTGACGGACTAATTAGAATTTCGATTTCTTCACCCTGTCGTCATCCCTATTATTGTGAGTAGATATTACAGGGCTAGATTTGCACTTGCACTTTTTTACCGACTTTGAAATAAGAGGAAGGTTCTTGATTAATTACTACTACTACTCCTACTACAGCCTATTTGCGTCTCACTGTTGGGCACAGGCCTCCTCTCATCACGAGAGGGTTTAGGCTATAGTCCCCACGCGGGCCCAGTGCGGATTGGGGACTTAATTTTATGTTTTTTACCCGACTACGGCCATGCTAAAAGCAAGGTTATGATTTTAGCACTCTATTTATGTTTGTTTGTATGTGCGTGCAATCCTAGCGCTTAATCTACGGACCCGGTTTTGACGAAAGAGGTGTCTAATTGTTGTTATAGATTAGGTATTTGTACGAGTAACATAGGATACGCATTTCAGACCATTGGAGAACTTTCAGGTTCCATCAAGCATCAGTTCTACTCTACGCAAGACTCCACTCACTGCCAGTTGCGTTCGGATATTCTTTGGGATATATAGACCCTAGTTCTGCTGTGGAAAACAGCACAGATTAAACAGATATGTTCTCTAGGAAAATATTGTACGCCTCTGATTTAATTAAACCGTTAACTAAGTAGCTACATTAGATCTGATCTGAAATATTGACTGATTGTAATCTTATGCATCATATCATAGATCTAAGCGCGCGTTTCCCGTATATCTTGTACTAGCTTCTGCCCGCGACTTCGCCCGCGTGGAATTCGGTTATCGCGTTCCCGCGGGAACTATACGTTTTTCCAGGATAAAAAGTAGCCTATGTGTTATTCTGATCTATAAGCTACATTACTGTAAAGTTTCATTAAAATCCGTTTAGTAGTTTTTGCGTGAAAGAGGAACAAACATCCATCCATACATCCATCCAAACAAACTTTCGCCTTTATAATATTAGTAAGGATGTATGGGCACGACCAGTTTCATTTATCATCGCCGTCATCATAATTCAGCCTCAAGATATTCATGGATACCTATTGATTTATCGGATAGTAGTTGTGCCGGATAAAATTACGAAATATTTGATCGCATTTGCACCTAAAACATTTTTATTGGAGGGAACTTGAAGCGAGCCGCGGTTTTCCGACGCCCGTATTTTTCTTTTTTTTTCTATCCTGTTTGAATGTCCTGCTGGGTAAAGGCCTCTCCCATGTTTTTCCGTGCTAAGTAATTAAAAAATGTGTGTGAAGTCCCCAATCCGCACTGCGTCCGCGTATAGCCAATAGCCAAAAAACGTTCTCGTGACAAGAGATCTGTGCCCAGCAAAGGGGTGGGACACGACGCTGTTGTGGTGCAGAACAGATTGTTTCCCATTGAGATCACATCTACCGATAGTAACCGCAGAGCAACAACCTGAACATCTGGTCTAATCAACTCCTTGATAGGCTTAAGTGTTTGCGATACGTACGCTTCAGTTGATTAATTGGGTTTATAACGTTTTAATTTCAGATAAAAATTAAAAAAGGTACCTACATCTATATACAACAAGAAACTAAAAAAAAAAAAAATTTAAACTGTTTATTTCAATAAATTTTCCGTTTTTTTTTACATAAACTTAACTGACTGACTGATCGATTAACGCAGAGCCGAAACTACTGGTCGTAGAGAGCCGAAATTAGGCATGCAGATTCCTTAGGGAACGTAAGTAAGAGAGGATTTCCCGAAATTCCCACGGGAACGGGAAAAAACGGGATTTTAAATTTTAATATTTTTGCGCATACGAAGTTGCGGGGAAAAGCTACTACAAAATATAAAGCTTACAAAAATAAACGAATTTCATTAAAAATAATTATATTTTCTCTTAGATTAACGTAATTACTTAAGTCTATTTATATTTTGTAATTTATCCGATTCATTGTTATAATTTAGCTATAAAATAATATATTATGGTCAGTTATTTTCCATTGTTTGATGATTTGATCGTAAGTATATACTGGATATCGATTTATTTATAACCTACATGTCTTTGTATCTGAACTTGAAATGGTATCCAGGACTTACTTAGATACCTAGACCAGGTGCGAAAATTTGGTTAGAGCCCCAGCGGCAGTCTTCACTAGGGCAGGTGAAGGCCGACTTGTGTGACAAGTGATAATTTGTGATATAACATCAGTAAACTTACTAGTTATAACTGTTTTATAAGATGTTTGACGCTAACATTTTCTGATTGATCAATACATATATGTAGGTAATTATATTAAAACTCTTCCCGTTACTTACTGAGTGATAGTGACCAAGTGACTGAGATATAACTGTAGCAAAGTCAAATCTTGATCATGAAATTACCCGCAGAACTTGGCACCCATAATATACAGGGTGGAAAGATCGAATGCCACATGGATGGCAACTACCTTAAATATTGTAAATAGCACATTTTGTGTAAGGGAGACTTTCCTTTGTTTTTAAAAACAATAAATACTGCATTTAAGGATTTATGAAAAATCGCTTGCCTCAGTCGGGACTCGAACCGGTCAAATGTGACAAAAAATAATGTGCTGTATTTTATGATGCAGATTGAAAGGGTTACTGATAAGGTTCATTTTTCTCTAAATAACAAATACAATCAGAATAACGGAAGGCCATGAAAATTGTAAACGAAAAATTAAAACACACGGGGCTTACTTTGTTCTTCGGGCTTACTTTTGACATGTAAGTACCTAATTATTATTAGGTCCTTACATATGAAATTGGCGTTTCATATGGCAGAAATGAAAACGATTTTTTTTTATGAAACTATTTTTTTATTTAGTCAAAGTATGTACCATGGCTATCTATGCACTTTTGCCATCTCGAAGGTAGTTCATTGATTCCTTTACTAAAAAAAGTGTGTGAGCGAGAATCAATAAAATCTTTGAAGGCCGTTTGGACAGCCTCGTGAGAATTGAATTTTTTTCCTTGCATGAAGTTGTCCAAATTCCGAAAAAAATGGTAATCAGTTGGAGCAAGGTCCGGGGAGTATGGTGGGTGTCGAAGACATTCCAGTCGCAGCTCCCGTAGTTTTGCGGCCGTCAAACGTGCCGTATGTGGTCGAGCGTTGTCCTGAAGCAGCAGTGGGCTAGATCGATTGACCAGTCTGGGTTGTTTAATGGCTAGCTTTTCCATCATCGTTTGCAATTGTTGACAATACACATCAGCCGTGATTGTTTGCCCAGATCTTAAGAAACTGTAATGGATGACACCGGCACTAGTCCACCAGACACTTACCAGTACCTTTTTCTGAGTCAACTTTCGTTTCGGGCAGAATTTGGCTGGTTCACCTGGGTTCAACCATTGTGAAGAACGTTTCCGGTTGTCGTACAAGATCCATTTTTCATCACAAGTAACGATACGATTCAAAATGCCTTCATTATTGTGCCGGTTGAGAAGTGAAACGCAACACTCGACGGGTGTTTCTTTGTTTGCGTCGCTCAATTCATGCGGTACCCATTTTTCAAGTTTTTTCACTTTTCCAATTTGTTTCAAGTGAATCAAAATGGTTTTATCACTCACACCGAAGCCTGCCGCTAACTCTGACGTGGTTTGCGATGGATCTGCTTCCACAATTGCTTTTAATTCTTCGTTATCAACTTGTGTCTCCGGCCGTCCACGAGGCTTGTTCTGTAGGTCAAAATTTCCAGAACGGAAACGTTGGAACCAATAACGTACCGTATTTTCTTTTGCAGTAGCTTCCCCATACGCATTGTTAATCCTACGAGCCGTTTCTGCAGCACTAGTGCCGAGGTGAAACTCATATTCGTAAATATAGCGATATTTTAAGTTCTCCATATTGTGAACAGAACGATGTGAAAGAAAAACAAATGACGCGATAACAAATAAATTTCGTAATTCGAACACAGAAATACATGGTCTTAAATTTGAAATAAATTTGAATTTGGAATTCCTAGCCGAACGCCACATATTTTGAATCAAAGTTGCCAGTTCGCCAAACGCCAATTTCATATGTAAGGACCTAATACTTTGGCAGTTATACCGAACAGTGTCGCAATGCGTTAACAAGATCAATTACAGGTAAATATCGCCAATGTTTTCTTGTTAAATTCCACTTTTCGCTTTCGTGCTCTTGACCGACTTCTAATTTTGCTTTATTAACTTAACTTATTTAGTGTCAACATGTGCTTCTGCAATACTACTACTACTACTAGAGATCTTCTACTATCTAAAATCCCGCGCCTTCACATTTCAAAACGCTTCAATTTTTTTGTTATTAATTAAAAAGCACCACCAACACTCTCAACGCATAGTTGATGGCTGTCTCAGCTCGCACACATGTGTTGAGAGTGTTGGTGATGCTTTTTAAATACATTGAAGCGTTTTGAAATGTGAAGGCGCGGGACTTTAGATAGTAGAAGATCTCTACTACTACAGCCTATTTTCGTCCCACTGCTGGGCACAGGCCTCCTCTCATCACGAGAGGGTTTGGGATATAGTCCCCACGCGGACTCAGTGCGGATTGAGGACCTCACACACATCTTTGAATTGCTTCGCAGATGCGTGCACGTTTCCTCATGATGTTTTCCTTCACCGAAAAGCTCTGTGGTAAATTTAAATTGAATTTCGCACATAAGTAAACTTAGAGGTGTGAGCCGAAATCAAATCGCCGACCCTCTGCATGAGAGGCGGTAGGTCGAACCACTAGGCCACCACGGCTTCTGCAATAAATTACTTATTTTATTTGGAACTGTATTTGATGTACATGAGGCAAGTATCGTCAAAACAAAGGAGTTTGCGTCCTTGGGCGTATGTAGATGGTTAACCTTAGTCTGCCTGGTTATTAACAATAGGCTGGCTTCTATAAGGTCACAAGTAACAAGTATATAGGGTTTCTTTTACTGGGGCAGTACGGAGAAAACCAAATCCTTTGAAGAGAGATAACCGGTCTTATTTATTTACACCTAATACTCAGTTTTAAGGCGCTGACAAGACCTAAAGTGACTTTATATAAACTTTATGTTAATATTCACTATATACTTTAAAAAACTGGCTACTCGTACTTCGTAAAAAGGATTTAATGAAATCGGTTCGATGAAAAAAAATGGTGAAGTTACGTCTCCTTATCCTATTTAAACGGTTCTATAAGTTTATTTTTTTAACGCAGATTTCTATAATTAAATACACTATTCCGTCTTACTCATACCAAAAAATTTGTTAATTCATATTGTTCACGCAATGTGGGATCTTTCTTTAATCTTCATTTTTCTGATTTTCTACGTATATCGCCCGCATGCCGCGGTCGTGCTTCTCGCTCCCTACAATGCAAACAGACATTGTCCTCTGAGACTAAGGTCATTAGCTCTCGTCAGCGTCTTAATGGAGTCTCGCACCTCTTGAGTTAACTTAATATGTGTGAAACTTGAATTTGCTACTGAGATTTACGGTGACGAAAAAACTTCATCAGGAAACCTGCACGCTTAAATACTCAAGGTCGTTTCCTAACTACTGCTACTTCTGCTGCTGACTTACCCAACAACTTTGCCTATAGTGGACATCATTTTGATCATGTGTTAAGTACCTCCCCGCTACCAAATTACCTTGGCAACCAGTCTACATTGACCTGGCTTAGGTACCTGAGCTTATCCGATCGGCTCCGCCGTACACGGCTTGAAGTTGGTTCCTGCGTAGTCTATGGAGTGATCAACATGAAGTTATCGGCGGATCTTTCAGACGGAACTTTGAAAGTGGGGCAAATATGTAGACCTAATTATGTCAGTACCCAGTACAGTTTTTTTACGAAGCGCAACGCCCACCTGATTGTACGTGGTCACTGCGGCCCATGGACACCGAAATCCTATGATCCCCCATTAAGAAACCATAAGATCTCGCATGCGTTGCCTACCCTGAGGCCTAAGATGGAATGCCTCTGTGCCAGAAATTTCACCGGCTGCCTTAACCCGTAGGGTACTTTCTTTATTTTGTTTTTCGGCTACATTTTCCAAACATTGGTACAACGGGACGTAAGTATCCCTGTAGTCTTTGAAATTGATACCAAATATCAAAACGGAACAAAATGAAAATGGGACCAATCCGGAGATACCACCTTACAACAAGAATCATTGAAATCAGTTCACGATGGACGGAGTAATCGAGAAACATACATACAAAAAAACACACAGTCGAATTGAGAACATCCTCCTTTTTTAAAGTCGGTTATAAATTGCAAGTCATCACTTAAACGGTGCACTTTGGTGCCCTGGGCACTCAAATTGTCCCAATCAAACGATTGGTTCCAATGTCACCAGGTCACCAGAGGGCGCTGACCTCCGAGCAGCGTCAATAGATGCCGCCACTAGCTTCTATTAGCCGTTAATCTTTTGAATTAAGAATGCAACATGCGTTTCTGTTTTATAACGGCCGATATTTCAAACGAGTTCTAAATTCAAGTGTGAAACGACACGTGATAATGATTAATATGTAGTTAACGATTTGCACTTTTAAACAACAATTTTAATTAATTAATCCTCTAAAATGTTTGTCAAGGAGACTTCGAAATATCACAAATCACAATACATAATAAACGTGCTTTTTTCATTTTAATCAACATATAAGTATGACAATATACCCTCTGTGATCAAATGATAACGAACGTAACACAGAAAGACAACAAAATATAAAACACATAAAAACAAATTTTTAAATTAGTAAAAGACAGGCTCGTTGTTAATAAAAAAAGAACTCTTACATACACTCAAAACAACATAAAAAGTTAATGTAGGGTCATTCCACACGTTCTAATTTCAGTAGTTACTTGGCCTTATCTGGGATAAAGATAGTAGAAGTGAGTGACACACATAAACAAGGGAAACATACTGCGATAGTCATCTGAAAATCCCTTTATGTTATCTAATCTATGCTTAAGTTTACTCTCGAAGGCAAAGGCTTTAAAAGGTCGCACAGCCACAACAAATTCTGATTCAAAGTTTCAAAATTTGTATGTGAAAAGAATTTCAACGATGAAATAAATCCTTTTTAATTATTGCCATTTACGAAAAAAGAACGGCCAGCATTAAAAACGAATGACAATCTAAATGTGTTTTGCTTAGTTCCAAATGGCTTCCCTCTTAAATGCCCCAAATGTTTCAAGGCGAAACCGATAATAAATTTAATCATTAACTATGCTTTTTAAGCTGACGTGTGTTGCCGTCACTTTGACATACTCGTATATATATATCGCATAAAGGCGACGACCAATTAAAGTAAAATATGTAAATGTATTGCCAATTTGAGTAGAAAATATTGGCATAATCTTGAAAATTTGTGATTACTCTACATATAAGGTATATTTTGAGATTTAAAGAAAGTCACAGTAACAGTAACTTTTTCCGGCATATGTTAATTAAAACGACTATAATTGAATAGTAGAGTTAGAGAAACGCTCACACGCATTCATGCTTTTTTCACACTGGCAATGTTAACTAACTAGAATCGCCTCGTAGTTTTCAGACAAATCATAACATAAAGGCTTCGTAAAAATCCAGCGAATGACATGTGTGTTAAGTTAACCACCAAAATTATTTTCAATCCAATCAAGAACCAGATCGTTATTAAATCGTCCACAAACCCGAATTTATGTAAATCCGCACGTTTCGTAGCGATCAACATTCTTGCATAAATACTCCATTTCAATTTAGTATAAAAACTCAAGAGGCGAAAGCTCTGCAGAACGCAAACATTCACACACGCATTCTCTATAACCTCCACCACGAACCTGTCTGCTGTATAAAGAATCCCCAACATGTGGTACCTTTGAATTTGGTCAAGTTCTCCTCGTACACTTGGTCGTGCGAGTCGGAGGCTTGTCTCCGGTCGCCGCGGTGGCGCTTGGGTTGGTGTGGCCCGTCGTAGAAGCCGTTGCCATTTGCGGCAACTTCCTGCATCGCCTCTTGGGGGTCAAACCCAAGGCGCTCCTTGTAGTACGCTTGCGTAGACATTCTCACGATCGCATCACTTTAAACACTCGAATTCGGAACAGTGGGGGATCCGCCAAAATCCCACCAACCCGTTTCCACACCAAGGCCCTTTTTAAGCGATCGATGCCATCGAGTCCACAAAAGGAAAGTTGCGAATCCCTTGACACACACTTTTCGATCTTGACACTATTTTTTTACACTGTCACTTATTTATTAAAGGTTAATATGGCAACTTTGCGGTTAGTTTGAATTTGGAATGCTTGGTTACTTTTTAAATGTTCGTTTCGTTCGTCTATGATTCACCGGTGTTTGGGTTTTCACATGGCTTCGTTTACATCTGGATAAATAACGAAGTCGTGGAAACAGCCTGAGGAACAATGGAATACTGTAATTTCCATATCAAGTTTCGAGGTCCAGATTGCCTCATAGCCTAATCATTTTATTTGCTCTTTCGGAGGTTAGTTAATGACTATGATTATAAAAACTCAACGAGGATTTCGGTTTCGGAGACCTTGTTACGGAGTATTCACGTCTTGACGAGGATTTTATTTTTTGCCTGAAACGATCACGGCATCAATCATTTATAAATGGTAAATAAATTGTGCTTGATTTGACGTGTGTTTGATTGTCCAGGTAGTTTCCTCATTTAATTGGCTTTATTCTATCGATAAAGTTTTTAGCAGTTACGTGTCATTACGATATTTATATTATTCTTAATGCCACTGGAATTGTCAACTTGTTTTTATCTCGGTACCTAACTATTCTAATTGTACACATTTATGGTGTGTAGAGTTTCTTAGAAAAGATGAAATAAAATATATTAGTATTACATTATACGCAAAAAGCGATAAAAATAACCGACCAGTTAGACTGCATGCCTGCTACCTGCCTACGAACGCCATTAGACCCACTCGCGATAACAAATTCGCAAGTCGGCATTCGAAATCAACGGTTCAAACAAAGTTCCAACTAAGAGTGAATGAGTAACCTGATCCATTCATTCAACTAACAATGTCAAAACAATTTAACTCCTTGACCGTTTATGAATCGAAAGGAACGTACTAAGTGGCATATTTAACTGAAATTACAACCAATCATCGTATTTTCATACGAAATCGAATCTGTATTTGTAAAATGCGTTGCATCACAGCCGGTTCCAAAAAAGAGCATATCACATGAAATAGCTCGATATCGAGGCTTGAAAGCATAAAGAAAACATAAATCGACTACAGCCTCCAATCCTCCACGAATTAAATCTTTATTTATATCGACCTTGGCACCGATGACCAAAACGGCCGTGTCATGATCTTAATTACAATCCTTTTACATCAATTGCTTTTACCAATTATAAAGTTTTATTATCTTTTGATCGAGATGCCTGGGTTTTCCGCGCAATTTTACAGTGGCAACATTAAAATTCCAAAATACTGGCAGTAAACATTTGTCAAACTATAAACGAGACATCGTTTCATCATATAAGTAATTTAAAACTGGCCAGCAATTCGAAATTGAAAAATTTATTCGAGGATATTTATTCGCAATTTGAATTTGAAGTCTGATCTGAACTCATCCAACGTCTATTTATAAACGTGATCAAAAATGAATTTTCGGTGTTACTTTTATTTCTTAGTTCACAAATACAAGTTTTAGGCGTCGAAACGAGTTAAACCCGCTTTTCAAGTTTCGGCTCGCTAAAAATGTACATTGTGCGACACAAAATATACGGACAGACAAATAATTCATGTGAGACGGTGACCTTGGTACAAAAACCTTTGCCGTGGGAATCGCGGGGCTACGGGGCGAGTGGCAGCGAACTAATACAACAGCCAATTGGGTCACAGAGAACTGCGAGGGAACGATATACAAGATATCGATTACGATTGGATGCTACAGGGGTTTGTAAGGGGGGTGCTTTTTGGATAGCATTTTTTGCAATGTTTTCTTCACTGTGGGCACTTTTTTTTTTATTGAGATTTCTTAACGTTTTGTAGACAAGTTTTTAACGTCGTCGCGGCTACATTGAATTTAAACACAACAAAGATGCGTTTTTAAATTTCGAAACAATGTCCTTCCTTACCTAACCTATAGGTAGGATAAATTGTAACAGCTCTTTGTACAATACAAACACGTCATATCTAATCGCTCCGCTCATGAAGCCGCCCACACTGCCCCCCACAGAGCGGAGGTCACACAGGGCCGATTTTCACTGCATTGTACAAAAAAAAACCCAAGAACGAATGTGACATTTCGTAACGCAGGTAAACCATCGTAAATCATTAAAAATTACAGCTAATGCCATCATTACGGTAATACGACGGCTAAATGGCTTGAATGACTTCTGATGATTGATGCAGCAAAGTTACTAAGATGGAGGCTGCTTTTAAAGCTAGGTAAAGAAGATACGCGAGAACTGGCTGATTGGATCATTTCGTTTAATTGGTGATACTAAAGCCCGACCAGAAAAATAAAAAAACTTCGCCATATTGCGGTTAACTATTGGAACTATATAATTTCTTCAACTAGCATTAGTAACGTTAAGACTTCATTTAATGTCAATTGCTGATTGTGCATGTTTAATTTATTGGATTTCGTGAGTAAAAATTGCCGAAAACTATTAAAAGTTACTTGAAAAAAGTGATTTACAATACGACAAAGTATTTGTCAGAGAGAAAATCTGAAGGAATGGACTCTATTCTTCTAAATAACATTACCGACCTTGTTATTAACATGACAGGTAGGGTAGGTTGATTCAAACAGTTCGTTAAAGTTAACGTCAAACATTTTACTATGGGACAAAATGAGGTTTCTGTATGGAATGACAGGTCGGCAGCCATATTTAACGACGAGGAGTCCGTCAACTGTAGGTACTTGAATCAACGGACGCTTAGTGTTGCTATAATTATTGCTAATTTAACGCCCCTAGAGCAGGTTTTTTATTTTTCTGGTCGGGCTTTAAAATAACAAGCCAGCTTCATTATAATCATCAATATCTGACCATCCATAATCCTTGAATAAAAATCTTCTCCAGAAGTCCGGCAGTCCGGATCGATCTTGCCTTTCAGTAGAAGGCAGACTTGAAGAAATTCAATGGGTTATTCCTTCGCAAGCGCAAAAGCTCTGCTGTGATCTATTTTTACATTTAAGACCAGTTACAGAATTACCATTTATTTTAACATTATAGAGTTTAACTGTCAACCGCTGTTTGCACTATGTGTTTACCCCCAGTAAACTACTGTACTATTTGTACTAAGTTTTACCTGGTTTTACTCGTACATGTTTAAATACGTAACCGTTATTTTGCGGTGGTATGCCCGGTGTTGATACTTTGAAATTCTTTGTCAGTTTATCATCGTATACTAACATTTTGCTCTTTCAATGAAGATATATTTGGTTTCTGTGGACTGTCGGTCTATAAAGACCAAACCTAATGCTTTGATGAAACGTTTATAAAAATACTAGCTGACCCCGCGGACTTCGTACCGCGTTAGTTTTTTTTTTGTAGGTATGAAAAATAGCTTAATAGCTTAGCTTAGCTCTTCCTATTCCCAGACCTCCAAATTTTTCATTTCAAATTTTCGGAGGAGTTTGGTTAGAAATACTGTGACACGAGAATTTTATATATGTATTCGATTTATCGTTATTATCTATCAATCGACACACATAGGTAGATATGTCAATTTAGACTAATTTGTAAAAGTCCGTTACTTTTGCAAACATAGACAAAAGTCTTCAACGGTGTTCACCGTCTTTTGTTTCTGATCGAACACAATTTTTCAATTAAGAACAATTCGAGTGACATGATACGGCCTATTTGTTTACAATGTTATCTTCGAGCGTCGGAAATAGAGTCCCACCCTAAACACAACTGTATTTCGAAAGCGTTAAGACTTAAAATGGGCTAGTGGTAGTTTCGAAACGGAAATTGATAACATTGTTGAGTTTTTTTTTTAAATCTTTTGTAAAAAGCCGGTGTGATCACGTAGGTTGAAGACAATTGAATGAAACTAATGGGATTAAGCAACAAATTATACACGGATGTTAAAAAAAGTCTTTATCAAGGAAATGTCCCTTATAGGTAATTATCCAAGAATCGCTTTGTTGTTGGGAGTTATTTCCCGCAACTTGGTCTGGCCCGGTTCCTGTATTCAAGTAACTAATCGTTTTTCAATGGATTAAAATGGTCGTATAAAATTTCAATTTATCATACAGTTTCTCTACTTTGAACTAAACTCCGAAAATACGTCATTCACTCTTGAAATATTTTCAAAGATATTTCGTATATTTAAAAAAAACACATAATTATCATGTACATGTGTTTAAGTTGAACTTATATACGCCCAAGAAAATTCGTGAAAAAAGTACTCACGAGTAGGTAATTGCGTTCTTAGTGAAGTAGGTAATGACCGTATGTATCGCTTAATGTAAAATTATGGCAAGAAATTACTTGAAAATTTATTACTTAAAAATGTTCTGGCAAATAAATGATTCTTATTCCTGTGAAGTCGCTCCTAAATTCAATGCACCTCATGAGAGAAAATTTGGGCATAATACTTTAAAACCATTGCCGTGGGAACAAGAATATCGCGCGACGGATCTGCCATTGTACATGAAGCAGTTAAAAATACCAGTTGAAAAATAATCCAATTTATTTGACCATTGACCGGGTTCACCGTTACCGGTTAGAGCCGTGAAATCACTAATATACCCGGAGTTTTGACGTGTAGTTGAGAACTAAACGGTTAAAAGTGAAATAACCTTAACATTTTGCGAATACAAAACACTACTACTGATACAGCCTATTTGCGTCCCACTGCTGGGCACAGGCCTCCTCTCATCACGAAAGGGTTTGGGCTATGGTCCCCACGCGGGCCCAGTGCGGATTGGGGACTTCACACACATCTTTGAAATACTTCGCAGATGCGTGCAGGTTTCCTCACGATGTTTTCCTTCACGAACCCCCGACCCTCGGCATTAGAGGTAGGTCGAACCACTAGGCCACCACGGCTTTTTTTGCAAAACACTCGACCGACTCCAATATGTCGCAAATTCTTCAATTGTACATCCCTCCCTCTTTATTGATAAAAAACAAGACGTATTTAGGCACTGTGTAATATATGTCAAGAACACGTTGACTTTGAACAAGCTGTGTAAAGAAAATATTCCAGAAAACGATAAACAATAAAGTAATTAACATTATAATGGTTCAATAACAGACAATGGGACAGAACTTTGTCACTGAGCCATTGCAAATTTCAGCTAAATATACTTACTACGTGGATGACTTAATGTTGTGCATAACATCAACATTTATTGTTTATATCTTTATGAATTTCAATGTTAAAGTGAATCACAGTCTGCTGTTTAAATCCAATTAAAACATGATAATTTTCTCAGTCATTATATTTCGCAGAAACTTTAACTAACGAAGCATTAATTCAATAAATGCTATTTAAATAAATGGATTTGTCTCTTATACAGATAAGAGACAAAAATATGGTTTTTATTAGATTAGACATGGTAATAATCTAATAATAACTAGTAGGGAATATCAGAAGAAAAAGATACGGTACGTAACCAATAACAAAACACCTAGGTACATATAGCGTCCTAAGACACATCAAAAAATATATCAAACCAACGTAAGACGTACGGAAAATCCTTTCCAAGTACGCGACACAATGAAGTCAATATATTTGTATTGTAATCTAGAAGATAAACTAGTGATAAAAATCATAACAGCCATTGAGGTCGAACAATGCTAGGCACGCAGCTATCCCGACCGGTTACTAACGGGACCGCTAAGTACGTTTCATGTACGAAACTAGCTATGATCTCTTGCCGTGGAGGTAATAAGTACATAAGTACATCTGGAGTGAGTAGTGCCAATTTCTAAACAATAAAAATTGAGCTTCAAACGAGCCCGAAGGTCTTTTTCGTACACAATTCAAAAACGCTCAAAATTTTTGCCCGAAGCTTATCTCTCGATATAAGGTTAGATACTAGCCTTTTACGCCACTCACCCCCGCCCCGCATCTGGCCCAAAATTTTGTCAATGAGGTTGCTTTATTAGTTACTACTTCCATGACTATTTCTATTGCTGACTGCCGTGGAGAATCAAAAACGCAAGTGGCCATGCGTCATTAGCTGTAACTTCTAAGTACTGTTATATCTGTTTGAGTGTTACTATTTGTAGCCATTGATCGGGTTTTCGAAGCATCATCAATTAATTATTATTGAAGTCTTTGATTTCTTGTAATGGTACTTCGGAATGGAACTTTGTGACGTGAGCAGTGTATCGTGAAAAGTTCGTTTAGTTTGTTGCCTATTGTTACCGATTACAATTTTATTTATTGCTCTTATTTTCAGTAAATATACAGCAGGCAGGAGAAATCTATCTAATCTACTTAATATTTTTACTCTAGTTATTTATAAAGTTTCCGTTGTAGGTACTTGGATTTGCATCAGCAAACGGTGTCTTGTGAGAATCTTGGTTAACTGGTCCATCGTAATATACTCTCTATACTCCATTTGTTGCATTGCATTCCTCATCTAGCGTCAGCAAATAGACGGACACCTCCACACACTTATTGTTATAATAACCATTAGTATGCAGCATAAGATTGACACGAGACATATCAGACGCGTGAGATAAAAAATCAGTTCAAGTTTTTGTCCGTTCTCTATTCGATCGACGCTGCGTAGGATAGGTGGCGCCCTCATTCCTTCTAATCAACTTTTTCCAAGTCAAGTTTTTTGCTGTTCGTCTTTACTGTCGTTCTGATTTGTAATTAATGTTTGATTCCCAGTCTAAATAATTAGATAAGATTTGTCTTCTTATACTTAAAACTAGAAATAAATCTCCAGTGTTTCCATCATTTGCTCTTGTTCGACCTTAACTAATGTAAAACGGCGCGGACCTATCAAACTTAGATAAACATCAATTGTTTCGTTTAACAGAATAAATGACGCAAAACAATCTGCAATACCACAAGACAGCAATACTGCCAATTTGTCTGCGTTTGGCCGAGTTTGCGTCTATTAGAAGTATTGGAACTTGGAGCGGAATCATGGATTATTCCATTTTTCCGACTTTACAGTCACGCGTTTTTCCAGAACAGACATAAAATTATTATCTACGTAGAATTACGGGATGATTTTATGATCGCTTGATAATAATATACGTATATTATGTGCACTCCGGTTGGGTAACGGGGGGTCCCCACATACCGGGCACTGGCACGCTTCAAGACCTTTCACCTCTGTCGCTGGTCCCATTGCTTGATAGCCGTAGCTGTACCACCACCCACTTTAGCGGGTACCTGGCGAAGGTCGAGTCCAACGATGTCATAAGTACAAAATAATTAACATTAAGAAAAAAAAACCTAGACAAATGGGATCTCTATACGTTTCGAATCTAATTGATGCAACAGTCGGATCAAAAGTCTATCTTAACTCTTTTGAATAAGAAATTGTATATCTTTCGTGATATGATCGTTTGGATAACGATAATCATAGTTATAGGTAACGTAATCAACATTATAAAAACACAAAACTGAAGTCTGAATGTAGAAAAACCTTCCTTGTCATCAATGAATTGAAATAAATCAATCACAGATCGAAATCTGGCGAAGGAGGAAGTGATAAAACTGAAGGACGTCGTATTTATGAATATTTACATTTTGTTTATCACTTTTGAAACTAGTTATTCGATTCGCCATAAAATTAGGTGATGGGATCTTATGCATAAATTAAACCAAAAGAATCTTAGATGACATTGACAATTTGATATTTAAGTTATCAGGAATGTCGTTTATGGATGATTTACTACAGCAACGACATGTTTAGAGAGTGATTTCCTAATCATAAATCTAAATACTTAATCTAATCGACCGTTAGTGAAAAACGATAAACCGATATGTTAAGAAGTAAAATTGACAAAATTGTTCAAATAGGTACCGCTGCTGGGGACTTCGTTAAAGACACGAGTGTACCTAATCAAGAAAATGGTAGCGCTTAGCGAAAATGACAGATAAAGAGAACACTATATCGGTCTCATTTCCATGACATGAGCCGTCAGTTTTTTACAGAATAGTGTAAAGCGGCGTCATAGATATGTATTTTTTTCTTTTTGGCACATTTTCAAGAAACGCTCGTTGGGACGTTATCGATAGTTGAATGGGTGAATGACTAACTTTGGAATGTAGACACGCTTATTAGTGATGATCATTGATCATTTGAATTTTGAATAATATGAGAAATTTAAAGGTAGAAGATAACTTAAAATTGAAAAAATAATCTAGATATGCTTAGTTAGGTTAGAGGGAGCCAATAAGAATCTTATAAGAAATACTGCAGGAAACGACTTGCAAGCTGTCCAATTTCAGTGATTCAGCTCCACACTAATATTAATCGCAAAACTGTCTGTTGTTCGTTCTAGATAGATGTACTTTAGGCTATTTTTTCCTTGAAATACCTATAGCTCAAACAAAAAAGAACGAGACCTAGTTTAAATCAACATTGACCCAGACTGAAACAGTAAATGTATCGCCTTTATCTCAGATAAACGTAATAACAATAAAAGTGCAGATAAAGCTGTTGCAACACGTTTCGATTTCGGACAATGCAGTCTAAATGCACTGGTTTCCTCTTATTGTCAGAATGAAGGTCTTTAGGAGGTTGCAATTAAATTGTTAAAAATACTTACATATTGAATTATTACGATTTACACGCGTGAACAGATTATAAAATATAGTTATTCGACGAAAAAGGCAAAGAAGGATTTTTCTAAAGATAACAGTAGTCGATCGAGTCTTGGATTTCTTTTCGAATAAGGATTGTTATGTCAAAAGAGCAATATCACATTTTATGATATAATAAGATATGCGAATTATCACTTCCGTTTGTGTGTATGTGTGTATTTATAAACTGCTTATCAGAATTGTTGATGAATAAAATTCCATGCAATTTATGTTTCTAAAAATCAGCACATCATTGAAATAGTACTAAAGCAATAAAAATACTTAAAGAGGATGTTTAAAATGTCAGCGATGATGAGTGACCACACTAACAACCTCACTGGCAGGAGGGCCGAAGGCCTGACATAATGTGCGTCAAAAAACAACCAATCACAGACAACAAAAACATAATATTTACATTCCGCTGATGAAAATGTTTGTACAAAGGTTTAGCGGCTAGCTACTCATTTAAAATAGATTCCGAACTTCTAACCTTAAATCAAGGCAATAAAGGTGGATATTCGATAATGATATATTTTCAATGACGTTATCAATGACTCAGTAACGTAAAGTAATATGAGTTTATTCGGTAACTAAAGTTTTTGTATTGAAATATGATGTCTGCTAAGTAATTAGCAAAAATGTTATCTAGACAGTTTCGGGGATTCCCCATTTTTGTTAAAAGAAAACTTAGCTGATTTTGCTAAAGCAAAAATGTTACGCATCAAATATTTTTTAAGGAAAATGTTCAGTTTCCTCTAACATTCCGTATATTTAAGTAACCAAGTTAGTTAAGCCACCTAAAAACCATTTTCATAAAAACTTGACCACATCTAGGTCCCTAATTAAAAAAATAGTAATCACTACTTACTAACTACTGGCTGAAATACAAAGTTTTTAATCCGTCCGGAATCGCGTGTGCGTTGAAATCTTTTGGCCAGCGAACTAACCTAATTCCTGTGCCGCTAACCGTAACCTATTTACGGACTATTTTAAAAAGATACGATCATAGATTAAGTCGAATTTGTAATCTAAACACGTGAACAATCAATCAAGTCAAAATATTAACTTAATCAAATTTTAGTTTTTGCTTACGGAGCCGGTTTCAAATTCATACTAAGTATGTTTTTTTACTGTTTGTTTCATTTGCATTTCGGTTGCTTTTACAATTAATAATGACAATGACAACACACTAATGCACCACCATGAATACATTAAATACTCACGACAGATGCAAAAACAGGTAATTATTGCATTACATCATTCAAGTCACACATCGGCACTTTAGAAAAAAAAAACAACCCAGAGCGCGAATACGTTTTTATAACCTTAAAAACAACCGTTTGAAAATCGAATTCCGTAACAGAGCTGCCACATCCCGAGTTCAAATTTGAATATGGAACCTCCGAAAGAGCTTTAAGATCACACACAGCACTACACGTACGTTTGTTTTTTTAAACACCGAATATTGAAAACAAGATGGCGCGTGAACGTGCCGCGACGCCGAGCATCGGCCAACTGACTCGCGGGAACTGTCAAACTGGCTTGCGCTCAGCTGTGTGCGTGTGTGCGGCGAAGGCTTGAATGGATAAGGCAAGCCATGCATACTTAGTGACTCAACGTATTTAAGAACTGCAATTAATTTATTTTGTTCTCAGAACTTGGACGCTAACGACGCAACGAATTTCGAATCTCTATTGCTATTGTCAAGGTCTTTCGAATGGCTTTTGCGTTTCAAATATCGAACGTATAATTTTTAATTAGAACGTAGCGTGGACAATCAATCAAATTCCTTGCTTATCCTCGGGAGTGTGGCCAGTTAGGAGAAAAAGCAGATTTTTGTTCATCATCATCATCATCATTTCAGCCGATAGACGTCCACTGCTGGACATAGGCCTCCCCCAAGGCGCGCCACTCAGATCGGTCCTGTGCCACTCGCATCCACCGCGTTCCCGCGACCTTTACAAGGTCGTCACTCCATCTTGTTGGAGGCCTACCGACAGCTCGTCTACCGGTTCGCGGACGCCACTCCAGGACTTTCTTGCCCCATCGGCCATCAGTCCTGCGAGCAATGTGCCCCGCCCACTGCCACTTAAGGTTCGCAATTCTTTGGGCTATGTCGGTGACCCCAGTTCTACTGCGGATATCCTCATTTCTGATTCTATCACGCAGAGAAACCCCGAGCATAGCCCTCTCCATTGCCCTCTGGGTGACCTTGAGCCTTCTTATGAGGCCCATCGTAAGCGCCCACGTCTCGGAACCATAAGTCATCACTGGCAACACACACTGGTCGAAGACTTTCGACTTAAGACACTGCGGTAATTTGGACGAAAAGACACTGCGAAGCTTCCCGAACGCTGCCCAGCCGAGTCGGATTCGACGATTGATCTCTTTCTCGAAGTTGGACCTACCTAACTGGACTGTTTGTCCCAGGTATACATAATGGTCAACAACTTCGAGCGCAGAGCCTCCGATTATTACTGGAGTTGGCACAACATGGACATTGGACATGATCTTCGTCTTGTCCATGTTCATTTTCAGACCAACTCGATCGGAAACTCTGCTGAGGTCAACGAGCATAGCACTGAGGTCTTCCATGGTCTCAGCCATAACTACTATATCGTCGGCAAATCGAAGGTGAGTGATGTACTCGCCATTTACATTGATGCCTCGACCTTTCCAGTCCAGCACCTTGAAGGCATCCTCCAATGCAGCGGTGAACAGCTTCGGAGAGATTACGTCTCCTTGTCTGACTCCCCGCTGCAGTGGGATGGGCATCGTGGTCTGGTCCTGTAGTCGGACGGACATGGTGGCATTTTCGTACAAACACTTCAACACTTCGATGTACCGGTAGTCAGCTTGGCACCTCTGGAGAGACTGCAGCACAGCCCAAGTCTCGATCGAATCGAAGGCTTTCTCGTAGTCCACAAATGCAAGGCAAAGGGGGAGGTTATACTCTTCGGTCTTCTGTATAACCTGCCGCAACGCATGTATGTGGTCTACGGTACTATAGCCCTTTCGGAAACCGGCTTGTTCGGGAGGCTGGAATTCGTCAAACCTGCGCGCGAGACGGTTCGTAATGACTCTCGAAAACAGCTTGTAGACATGACTCAGAAGTGAGATGGGTCTATAATTCTTCAGCAAGGTGTTATCACCTTTTTTGAAGAAGAGCACCACCACACTTCTATTCCATGCTCGCGGCGTTCTTCCTTTATGGATGACGGAATTAAACAGCGTCTGAAGGGCCTTAAGGACTGGTTTACCACCCGCCTTCAGGAGTTCAGCTGTAATTCCGTCATCACCGGGGGCTTTGCCGTTCTTAAGCTGTTTGAGAGCCATACTAATCTCGTACAGGCTGACGTCCGGGATATCTTCGGTATAGTGTCGGGTTAATCTAGCTCTAGGGTCTTTAGCTGGATCAGCGACGGGTGTTCGGATTGTCGTGTATAACTGCCCATAGAACTTCTCGACTTCTCCCAACAGCTCCGGTTTGGATGAGACGATCCTGCCGTCTTCGGTCTTCAGCTTCGTCAATTGGCTTTGGCCAATAGACAGATCTTTGGCAAACACCTTCGAGCCTCTGTTACGCTCAATAGCCTTTTCAATACTGTTGGTATTGAATCGGCGTATATCACGCTTCAGAGACTTCGAGATCTGCCTATTGAGCTGCCGATAATGACTAGCGTCACCTGAAGACTGCAGAATCATCTCACGCCTCACCTCCATGAGCTTTAGGGTTGAGTCTGAGATTTTCTTGGTTCTTGTACGGCGGGTCTTGAAGAACTTGGACCCAACCGTATGGACAGCTTCCACAAACCCGTCGTTGTAATCGTCCACGTCGCTTTCTAGGCAAGCAAAACGGTTTTGGAGTTCGAGCTGAAAGCTCTCGGGGTTTTGGAGCTGGGTCGGTGCCGGGCGGAGCGTAGACTTTATCAGTCGAGATCTCTCAAGCTTCACTTGGATATTCAATGTGCCTCGTACCATACGGTGATCGCTCCCGGACTTAACCGAATTGATCACTGAGACATCATCGAATATCTGCTTCCTCGTCGACATGATAAAGTCTATCTCATTCCTCGTTACACCATCAGGGCTCATCCAGGTCCACTTTCTGTGCTCACGTTTCCTGAAGAAGGAGTTCATCATATAGAGTCCCTCCTTCTCCATGAAACCAGCCAGTAGATGGCCCCGGTGATTCCTACGCCCTACTCCAAATTGCCCCACTCTCAGCTCTTCACCGTCTCGTTTGCCCAATTTCGCGTTGAAGTCCCCCATAACAACTGTGAAGTGAGTTTTGGAGATTTTTGTTGAGAAGAATCAAACGAATCAAACTATCCCTCATGATAGTTGTCAAATCAATCTAAGTAGGTATGTATCCGTTACATATCTAATCGTGAGTCCACAAATTGGGGTCAGAAAAAGTGTAAACGTTTATCCCACATAATGCTACGTGTAATCTTGACAAGATTATCTTGTTCACGCATAGGTACTTCCGTGAACTTTTGTTTTTTTTCTAGACCTCCACATCCGTAGAACCATTTTACTAATTTTGGCATCTTCCATATCGACATTGTTATGTGAAAATTAAAGCTTGGGAATAAGTATCTTTCAAATTGGATTTTTAAGCAGACATGTGAACTGCATTTTTTGTTACCCGACTGCGCCAGAAGGAGGGTTATGTTTTTCGAGTGTATGTATGTATGTATCTTTGGCACGCTGTGTAGCCTAAATGGCTGGATGGATTTTAGCTTGCGAGGTGTCGTTAGATTCGTCTTAAACGTGAAAGTGACACTGGGCATAATCAAAATTACAAAAAACAAAATGGCTGACTTTGAAGGCATTTTAAACGTTTTAATTTTTTTTTGTCATAGCCTATCGAGTGGGGTATCAAAATGAAGGGTTGAATGAATGGATCACAATATATATATATATATATATAATAATAATAATAATAATAAATTGTTTATTTCGGACCATGTCCATATAATTCGAGTTATTTGTCGGTCGCGTTTCTAGTATGCTTTTATTTCCATGGCTATGAGTATGTACAGTCAAGAGTAAAGATATGTATGTAGTAACTGTATTACCTATTGCTATCGGCCCGCTGCTGGCCAATTAATTGGGCCATAGGCGGCGTCTTTACAAGTCTCAGGGTTGCCAGCATCAATTCTGAATACCATGACAGTAGTAGTAAGTATAGAACTATGGGGGGTAAAGAAAGAGTATAGCACGACACAACTTAGAAGGCGCGCGGCGAAGCACTTAAGCCGTTGATGCAGAGTCTATTATTGCTTAATCCACGCGCCTTCTAAGTTGTGTGTTTATATCTACATACATTCAAAAGTGTCCGTCAAAGTAGGTATGTAAATAAGTTAGTGGTTACAATATTAGCAGCAGCATAAAAAATAAAGATAAATGCTAGTAATAACAATACCACGAGTTTTATACGTAGCTAATAAAACCTACATTAATTTTTAACAATAAATTATGCTCCATTATGTTTACCGTTTAAAATTTAGTCACTTCAAAATACTTTATAACGCTACAAGGTTAGAAAAATTAAATCACTCTAATACGACTAAATTATAATTTTATTTAAAATTATTTTTAATGTGTCTTTTTCGATATCCAAGTTTTCCAACCCTATTTTAGTTTGACCCGGGGCTACTCAACAAAATGAGCGCGCTAGATGGAGCAAGCCCTATTAGATCTACGAGTACGGTCGAGTTCATTAATATGTGTACACTTTAGAACCTTATTACATTGAGGCAAGGTGCAAAAGTGTGTATATATTGGCGAACTCGACTGTACAGTCAAGGGCATTAATATGTGTACACTTTGCATCCTATTCCGTTGTGTTAAGGTCCATAAGTGTATACATATTAATGCCCTTGACTGTACCTAGAGTTAACATCCATACCTACTAATATTATAAATGCGAAAGTAACTCTGTCTGTCTGTCGGTCTGTTACCTCTTCACGCTTCAACCGCTGGATTGATTGAGATGAAATTTGGCATGGAGATAGTTGGGTTCCCGGGAAAGGACATAGGCTACTTTTTATCCCGGAAAAACGCATAGTTCCCGCGGGAACGCGATAACCGGATTCCACGCGGGCGAAGTCGCGGGCAGAAGCTAGTACTTTAATAAAGAATAAGTGTTTAAGCGGAGAATCGGCTAACTTGATTTATGTCCCCGATAGATGTCGCTGTTACGGGCACGTCGATTTTCTACATCGCGCTATCGTTGTGTTCACTTAGATTACATAAGGTCAAGCGGCGAATTTGTTATTTTGAGAATTTGAATGGAGAATGAAACGGTTTAATTGGATCCTGAGTTTTGCTTTGACTTTCTTGCAACTGGCCACTCTTCGCATTTTGGCCGACTAATGCATTGTGCAAATGTCAAAGAACTCGTAGTAGCTTACCTTTAACATACCGCCTTTCATGCAGAGGGTCGGGGGGTTCGAATGCGGCTCTGAATTTCATTATGTGCGAAATTCTATTTGAACTTACCACTCGGTTTTTAGGCGATGGAAAACATCGTAAGGAAACCTGCACACTGCGAAGTAATTCAAGGATGTGTGTGAAATCTCCAATACCCACAGAGGCCACGTGGGGACTATTAGCCTAAACCTCTCGTGATTAGAGAGGCCTGTGTCCAGCAGTGGGACACCAGAATATGTGTGTAGGTACTTATGTGTGCAAATGCTTCGAGAATGCGTAATACTTCAATAGAGAATGTATAAAGGGGCTCATATATTAAAGCGCGTGACTACATCCGTCTCGCTTCAACACAACCGACCGGAAAGAGACGGCGAGTCATTTCGACAACTTGTCCTGAACAGATATCATTGACGCCATCGCTCCGAGAAATTTACCTGAAACAAAGATGAAATAATTTGTGAATCCAGTTTGTCACATTATACACACTAGTGGCTCTAAGACTCACTTGCAGCAAGCCACTAACCTCGGGTTAGCCTCTTAACCCACGTCAAATTCATACAAGTAAATCTGAGTTAGAGCTATTGACTTCGCAAGTCTATTTTACTACACCATTAAACTTTTCCGTTTTGTAAAATTTTTCAAAAACTGAATCGAATAAAAGTACCTAACTAGGGTCTAGGGTATACTCGTATATAATTTTGGAATTTGATCACAATATTTCAGAGTATTTCATCTGATGGTAACCTACTTTCAATATTAACTATATGGCTAATTTAAATAAAGTTTATATAAATAACTTTATTCAGCCGAATGATACGTAACTCGAGCAACATTATCCTGTCCTGAATTACTAATAATCCATATTAATATTATAAATGCGAAAGTAACTCTGTCTGTCTGTCTGTCAGTCTGTTACCTCTTCACGCGTCAACCGCTGGACCGATTGAAATGAAATTTGGCATGGAGATAGTTGGGGTCCCGGAAAAGGACATAGGATATTTTTTACCCCGAAAAACCGCATAGTTCACGCGGGAACGCGATAACCGAATTCCACGCGGGCGAAGTCGCGGACAGAAGCTAGTTTATTATAAGCTAAAAATATTTGATGCACATTAATTATATTGGAATTAAAAGAAAAAGACAACTTAACCTATAAATCTATTTCTTTAATACTTAGAACTTGCACTATATCTCCAAGTTGTGTTTTTTCCTCTAACGACAGTTTTAGTATCGCATGATGTCATATAGTTTCTATGTAAGCAGATGTCTGTCCGTGAATCACTCGTAACACATTTAATTAAATTGGTTGGTGATAGATACTCCGAATAAAGTTAAAATGAATCAACTGGGTATGTTCGGATGGCTACCACTATCACTTTAGCCTATTTGCGTCCCACTGCTGGGCACCGGCCTCCTCTCATCACGAGAGGGTTGGGCTATAGTCCCCACGCGGGCCCAGTGTGGATTGGGGACTTAACACATATCTTTGAATTACTTCGCAGATGAGTGCAGGTTTCCTCACGATGTTTTCCTTCACCGAAAAGCTCAGTGGTACATTCAAATTGAATTTCGCACATAAGTAAACTTAGAGGTGCGAGCCGGAATCGAACCCCCGACCCTCTGCATGAGAGGCGGTAAGTCGAACCACTAGGCCACCACGGCTACCACTATATCAACCTCTGATCTCCCGCCACACAGCAGTGTAGTACTCGCACAGTTATGTTCGGAAAAGATTGTCATCATGAGTGAATCTGCCGCTAGAGGCGCTTGGTGTCCACACAAGTAGTGCTAAATTGGCAAACTTATACCTCATAAAGTTTGCCAATTTAGTACTATTTGTGTCATATTAGGTACACGCCAAATTAACAACACTGAGGTCTCCGAAACGTCAAATTTCACAGTAAAATTCACACTAAGTATCGTATGAAATGATAATCTTTGACATTGACAGCCAACACCTTGTATATAGTGGCGCCAACTAGTGAGCAGGCCCTCATTGGGTAAGAGAGCAGGTGAACTTGCCAGCATAGAGGCATTAAAAATTAATCCTCAGGGTTTGACAATGCATACTCGATCTTATGATTCGTTGCCTTTGTCCATGGGTCAGAGACCATTTAATTTACTCTGTGAGCTCGTTTACCACCTAACCAAACAACCGATGCTGTCAAAAAAAAAGTGCAGCATAGAATCCGCCTTTTGCTGGCGCTTTAGCTGACTACTAGTCACGGATATCGACAATAATTCAAATAGACTTGCCTGTATTTACTGGGAACGCTTTCTCCGCGGCCTACGCCTTCGGTTTTAGCCTTGTGCTGACTGAGCCCGTTTTGTCTCTACATCGACATCATATCATCCCTTCGCTTTGGGATATAACGAAAATGTCCTACTTATTCTGAAAACTTACCACCACTTTTCATTCGACCTTAAGCTCTGATTATAGCAGCATAATCCATAGGAATATCCGTCTGTGGTCTATCCATCTTCTAATATATAAAATTCTCGTGTCACAGTGTTTGTAACCAAACTCCTCCGAAACGGCTCGACCGATTCTTATGAAATTTGGAGTGTATGTTCAGTAGGTCTGAGAATAGGATGTACGCTATTTTTCATACCCAAAAAAAAATCAAAGGCGGTACGAAGTCCTCGGGGTCAGCTAAATATATGCGTAAATGCGTAAGTCTTTCATCTTCACGCTTCAATGGACCAATTTAAATAAAATTCGTCTTAGATACCTAGTTCCAGTTCCGGGAAAAGACATAAATATGGTACTTTTTATCCCAGAAAAACGAGGTGCATCGTGGTACACCCCGACTTTCACTAATAAGAATTACAAAAATTGCCCAATAATGTGCTTTTTATGTGCTATTTGTGTACCGAGAAATTAAATTTTGTGCTCGATTGTAACTATTTATTTTTATTTTTTTAAATTGCGGGGTGCAGCACGATATCGACCTACACCCCGCAGGTCCTAAAACCAAACAAATCCATAGTGTTAAGTACTCTGAATTACGTGCTTTTTATGTGCTTTCAGTGTAGCTATAAATCAAATTTCGTGCTTCATTAAAACAGTTTATTTTTATTTTTTTTAATTGCGGGGTGCAGCACGATAGCGACCTACACCCCGCAGGTCCTAAAACCAAACAAATCCATAGTGTTAAGTACTCTGAATTACGTGCTTTTTATGTGCTATTTGTGTACCGAGAAATTAAATTTTGTGCTCGATTGTAACTATTTATTTTTATTTTTTTTAAATTGCGGGGTGCAGCACGATATCGACCTACACCCCGCAGGTCCTAAAACCAAACAAATCCATAGTGTTAAGTACTCTGAATTACGTGCTTTTTATGTGCTTTCAGTGTAGCTATAAATCAAATTTCGTGCTTCATTAAAACAGTTTATTTTTATTTTTTTTAATTGCGGGGTGCAGCACGATAGCGACCTACACCCCGCAGGTCCTAAAACCAAACAAATCCATAGTGTTAAGTACTCTGAATTACGTGCTTTTTATGTGCTTTCAGTGTAGCTATAAATCAAATTTCGTGCTTCATTAAAACAATTTATTTTTATTTTTTAAATTGCGGGGTGCAGCACGATAGCGACCCACACCCCGCAGGTCCTAAAACCAAACAAATCCATAGTGTTAAGTACTCTGAATTACGTGCTTTTTATGTGCTTTCAGTGTAGCTATAAATCAAATTTCGTGCTTCATTAAAACAGTTTATTTTTATTTTTTTTAATTGCGGGGTGCAGCACGATAGCGACCTACACCCCGCAGGTCCTAAAACCAAACAAATCCATAGTGTTAAGTACTCTGAATTACGTGCTTTTTATGTGCTTTCAGTGTAGCTATAAATCAAATTTCGTGCTTCATTAAAACAGTTTTTTTTTATTTTTTTTTATTGCGGGGTGCAGCACGATAGCGACCTACACCCCGCAGGTCCTAAAACCAAACAAATCCATAGTGTTAAGTACTCTGAATTACGTGCTTTTTATGTGCTTTCAGTGTAGCTATAAATCAAATTTCGTGCTTCATTAAAACAGTTTATTTTTATTTTTTAAATTGCGGGGTGCAGCACGATAGCGACCTACACCCCGCAGGTCCTAAAACCAAACAAATCCATAGTGTTAAGTACTCTGAATTACGTGCTTTTTATGTGCTTTCAGTGTAGCTATAAATCAAATTTCGTGCTTCATTAAAACAATTTATTTTTATTTTTTAAATTGCGGGGTGCAGCACGATAGCGACCCACACCCCGCAGGTCCTAAAACCAAACAAATCCATAGTGTTAAGTACTCTGAATTACGTGCTTTTTATGTGCTTTCAGTGTAGCTATAAATCAAATTTCGTGCTTCATTAAAACAGTTTATTTTTATTTTTTTTAATTGCGGGGTGCAGCACGATAGCGACCTACACCCCGCAGGTCCTAAAACCAAACAAATCCATAGTGTTAAGTACTCTGAATTACGTGCTTTTTATGTGCTTTCAGTGTAGCTATAAATCAAATTTCGTGCTTCATTAAAACAGTTTATTTTTATTTTTTTTAATTGCGGGGTGCAGCACGATAGCGACCTACACCCCGCAGGTCCTAAAACCAAACAAATCCATAGTGTTAAGTACTCTGAATTACGTGCTTTTTATGTGCTTTCAGTGTAGCTATAAATCAAATTTCGTGCTTCATTAAAACAGTTTTTTTTTATTTTTTAAATTGCGGGGTGCAGCACGATAGCGACCTACACCCCGCAGGTCCTAAAACCAAACAAATCCATAGTGTTAAGTACTCTGAATTACGTGCTCTTTATGTGCTTTCAGTGTAGCTATAAATCAAATTTCGTGCTTCATTAAAACAGTTTATTTTTATTTTTTTTAATTGCGGGGTGCAGCACGATAGCGACCTACACCCCGCAGGTCCTAAAACCAAACAAATCCATAGTGTTAAGTACTCTGAATTACGTGCTTTTTATGTGCTTTCAGTGTAGCTATAAATCAAATTTCGTGCTTCATTAAAACAATTTATTTTTATTTTTTAAATTGCGGGGTGCAGCACGATAGCGACCCACACCCCGCAGGTCCTAAAACCAAACAAATCCATAGTGTTAAGTACTCTGAATTACGTGCTTTTTATGTGCTTTCAGTGTAGCTATAAATCAAATTTCGTGCTTCATTAAAACAATTTATTTTTATTTTTTTAATTGCGGGGTGCAGCACGATATCGACCTACACCCCGCAGGTCCTAAAACCAAACAAATCCATAGTGTTAAGTACTCTGAATTACGTGCTTTTTATGTGCTTTCAGTGTAGCTATAAATCAAATTTCGTGCTTCATTAAAACAGTTTATTTTTATTTTTTTTAATTGCGGGGTGCAGCACGATAGCGACCTACACCCCGCAGGTCCTAAAACCAAACAAATCCATAGTGTTAAGTACTCTGAATTACGTGCTTTTTATGTGCTTTCAGTGTAGCTATAAATCAAATTTCGTGCTTCATTAAAACAGTTTTTTTTATTTTTTTTTATTGCGGGGTGCAGCACGATAGCGACCAACACCCCGCAGGTCTTAAAACCAAATAAATCTGTTAGGTACATGTCATTTACGTGCACACTTGCTCCTTCCTGCGTTGCTTTTTAACTCGCATGTAGTCGCTCTACTTAGAGACATACTTACTACCAAAAGAGGTCGAAGAGTAGGTAGGTACCTAACGAATCACATCTGGCACCTGGCAGATAGAATCGCAGAGATAAGAAGCGAATTTTAATATACCTACTCACCTAAGGAATTCAGACAGTCTGTAGCATTCGATCGAATCCTATCGCATGCGACTCGATTCGACCGAGTAGTGTTACAAAGTACCTAAGGTCCATACTTTTATATTATTTATAAAAGCGAATGTAACTCAGTCTGTCTGTCTGTTACCTCTTAAACCGCTTTACCAATTTAGATGAAATTTGGCATCTAGATACTTAGTTGGAGTCCCGGGGAAGGACATAGGCTACTTTTTATCCCGTAAGAACACAAAGATCCCGCGGGAACGTGATAATCGAATTTCATGCGGGCGAAGTCGCGGGCAGAAGATGGACAGAAGCTATGGTGACAGTTGCAAGGAGGTCAAATACGGCTATTTGTGAATCAAAGATTTCTTTTGGCATGATTGATGGTCCGTAGGAACCAAAGACGGATTTAAGTAGTGGAGCGGAGGCACCTAGATTTTTGATGTAGGTATATTTTTTTTGGAGTAGGGCCGCTCTGAGATCTCAGTATTATCGTGATGTTCTACTAAAGGATCAACGGACTGACACAACTCCTTTAGTTCAGGTTGTAGGTATTATTATCCGTTGATGAATTAATCCGTACCTTATATACCTATATACTCAATAGCAATGAAAGTGGGTCACTATGAATTTTCCATACAAAGTGACACGTTTTCATTGCTGTCGAGTGTATTTATGGGTTATTTTATCAGTGTGTATTTGTACAAATTGTACATACCTACCGATAAAGTTCTTGGTTAGTGCGAAAAACCGGCCAAGTGCGTGTCGGGCCACGCGCAAATTATAGGGTTCCGAAGTTGAGGATGCCCACAGTACCTTTCTAAGACTTATTAGCATCTAGCTAGCCTGTGGTATGACGTGCCCGCCCGACGCCCCTGCCGCTCGAGAAAAATCATCATTATAAGTTGGTCGACTATTACTCGTAAGTTTGTACACCCTACTTAGCTGTGATAGTTTTCCTTTCAACTACGTTATATATGCCACAACCGTGATTTTTTTCAGCCATCCAAATACCACCATTTAGCTGGCAAGGGGGGGGGGACACGTGAATCTAGCAAAAAATAGCACTTTAAAGCTTAATATTTCACAAACGCATCACTTAATCAAAAAATGATTTTAACAAACCCACAATATTTTTTTAAGACCTATTCAACGATATGCCGCACCATGGGGTACGCAAGAAAAAAAAATTACATCCCCACTTTACGAGTAGGGGAGGTACCCTATAAAAAAATATATTTCAAAATTTTATTGTACCACTTTGTCAGCGTAACTAATATGCATATTCATGCCAAATTACAGCTCTCTAGACCAAAGCATCTCCGAGCAATAGTGCGGACAGACGGACGGACATGGCGAAACTATAAGGGTTCCTTGTGGACTTCGGAACCCTAACAAAAATGAGCAAGCGTCGGCAATATAATCGAATTCTCAATGAGATCCAGGGTCCAGCTAAACCTTGTGACGACATTTTAACCACTGTATCAGTTATCGATTCCAAACATGATTTTTAGGCTTTTAGTATTTTCGAGTTAGTAGAAAAAAAATGTATAAGCCGAGTATGGGATCGATGGGGTGAGCCGACACCTGTCATGTATCCCATATCTATACTTTTTTGTCAATTCGAATACCAAAAACAAAAAAAACATGCTTAGAATCGATAACTGATACCGTGGTTAAAACATCGTCACAATGTTTTGCTGGACTCTATATATCGATTAACACCGTGGTCATCCCAAACAGAGCGACCGAATGAATATCCTGCAGAATTTTTAAATTCTTTGAGTGCATCCGGGTACAATCACTTTAATAAAAGTCGGTATGCCAATCATGCTTTGTGGAATTGAACACCTCGAAAGTTATGCAAAATAAATTCGAGCGCCGTCATCCCGTCCGCCGAAGTATCGCATCGCAAGTAAGTACTTACTCGTAGTTCGGCGCTACCTACTGCTAGAACTGGGCCCGAGATTGTCACGGGGTCCAAGTGTAGTGCCGGCAATACAAAAATAGTAGATTGTTAACCAAGAGATGACAGGCACTAGTTTTCACAAACTAAAATTTAGATACGTATTGCTACATGTATATCTAGGTACAAACCTAACAGTATTAGTCAGTAGAAACTAGAAGTACCGACACTGTTTAGCGTATGACCTAAAATGAAGGTGAAGAGTTTGAAGTTAAAGGATTTGCAGAGTTAGGCCTGTAGAATTAGAAGCTTGTGGCTATACATACGATTTTCATAACTTTTTTACTTTGCGTTATGGTCTCTCGTCCTGGCATCATTTTACATGAAAAAATGTTTAAATGAAAAATAAAAGTTCACAATATGATTATCATTTCTTTGGGTCGGTTCACTTGACACCGACTTCGCATTCTATTGGAATTTGAAGGCAGTTTTTATTTTTTTATTTAAAGTTTTTTTTTATTTATTTAAAGTATTTTTTTCGTTACAGTTTCCAAACATTACTATAGAAATACATAAGTTACTCTGAAGTCTTCGAAATCGAGGACTTCCCTCATTCTTTCATCATCAGAACTGAACCAAATTAATATGCGACCAACTTGGAAGTACCACCTTTCGAATAAAAAAGAATCACTGAAATCGGTACACGTTTACTATTTATTTTTGGTCAACATACATAAAAAGAAACTGATTCCGACGAATTGAGAACCTCCTCCTTTTTTTGATGTCGGTTAAAATGTTTTTGGTGGGATCCATTATCCGAAATAGAAAAGCAGTATATATCAGACAAGTGACAAATAATGCTCCTTAATCTTGTTCTTAAACACTGAAAGAGATTTACGCGATGCCGCAGCCCTCGCGCACACGGCGCGGAGGAGAATCGCTGGGGTTTTGGTGGGTATTCCGGCCGCTCTGGTCGGCGAGTCCCACATAACCACCTGCCCCCCCTGCCCCCCCCCCCTCCATCCCCCGGGCGGGTAGTATGCGTAAATGCATTTCCCCAGCGAAAAAAAAAAAGGTAGAGTTTCAAAGCAGCTTGGAAATAAGTAAAAGATTTACCAAAAAATTTAGAGGACATTTCTGGGAACATCTCAGAGACAAGACGTAACCAAAATGAAACGAAATGTTTTACAAATATATAATGAAAACATTTAATTGCATTAGAAAATTAAAGAACGCATACAAACCGACGCGGCGTAGGAGAGGAAGTATCCCCCTCTCTTTCTACCGCGCGGCGAAAATGTATGCCAGTGCCTGCTGTTTTGTTTAGGCGGCGCAGGGCGCTTGCGCGAATGTGCGTCTGTGTTTGTGTTACAGCGTGCTACGCACGTCCATGGATGGTGACTGCTGATGGCTCGAAGTGTAAATTTTTTAATGTAATGTAAATTGTCATGTTTGTGTACGTAAGCGCAATAAATGGATATTGTGTTTTACCACATATTCATTAATATCACCTTCTGTAATATGTTCTACTGTATTATAAAATGCTGTAAGTTTTCCTTAAAAAGTTAAATAAATAAATATACTTATTGCAAAACCTATTCCAGATGCGCATAAATCAATATAGTCGGAACTATTGCGACATACCTATCTGTTCACCCTATGTTATGTAGGACCCGCCGGGCATAGTGGACGGAATATCTACCCATTAAGGGCCTATGTTGAAAAATAGTTGAAGCTATGGAGGCGTGGCTTAGTCGCGTCCGGCGCGGGGCGTGCTCCCCCCCGAGTGTTCCCGCGAAATTCAAAACACCTACACTAATTCTGATTTTGCGCTAGTTTGGCAAATAAAGTAGATTTAAATATCGAAGTGATTACTTTCGGATTCAATACAAAGTACGAAACAAATAACAAATTTTCTCAAACATGCTCGGAAATGTTCGTGTTACTTTCAAAAAAAGAAGACGCGAGGCTGACCATTGCCGGCCTTGGCCAGCAAAAACATTATTGTCGTGTGTGTTTTTTTTAATTCGCTTGCTATTTGAGACACGTCTGTAGAGAAACTGACAAATCCATGGAGGTAATAAGTACAACTTCCATGGCCAAATCATCCACGATCATGGAAGTAGTAAATACTGATGTGGGGTAAGTGCGCCTAAATTTATTTCGTTCCTATGCCTTGTAAACAGCCAACTACTAGTTGAGTAATATTTATAGGTTTCGATATATTTATGTTAGGCGCACTTACCCCATCCTGGCGCACTTGCCCCGACTGACCTTACGTATTTCCTCGCTGTTTGAGAAAAGCATTATATATACCTCGGGCGCAATTGCGATTGCCGGACTCGTACTAATAGAAGGCTTCGCTTCGCTCAGCCTTCTAACTGACTCGTCCGGCAATGCGCTACTTGGCGGCCTCTGCAATAATGTACTATTATGACGGCCGGATTGGTCCGTTGGTAGTGACCCTGCCTTCTGTTCCGATGGTCGCGGGTTCGAGTCCCGCTCGGGGCAAACTTTGTGTGATGAACACGAATGTTTGTACTCGAGTCATGGATGTTTAGTAGTTATATATGTATGTATTTCTCTATATAAGTATTTATATCGTTGTCTAGCACCCATGGTACAAGCTTTGCTTAGTTTGGGGCTAGGTCAATATGTGTGATGTGTCCCAAGATATTTAAGATATTTATTTTATTTATTTATTTTATATATACCTACACAAACTGCGAATATATATATTTTTTTCATTTTAGTGGGATATAAAATTAATTTATTAATTTAAATTTTATATCTGTGATTAACAGGGATCGGAAATTCGGATACATATTTACCCAGAGTTTGACCGCGTGAACGGTATGGGGCCGGACTCAATTTAATGTTCCTATAAAAAAGTCCCGGGAATCCCGGAATTTCGAAATTTAGTGTTTAAGTATTTTAAGTGTAGGACCCAATTATGAAAAAGTCTTCAAATAACTAATTCCGTGTGACCTATCTCTCTAGGCCATACGTACAACCAGCACGGCCTAAATCGGCATGGCCAGTACCTATACTACTACTACTACTACTACTAATGCCTATTTGATCACGAGAGGGTTTAGGCTATAGTCCTCACGCGGGCCCAGTGCGGATTGGGGACTTCACACACCTATACTAACATAGTCACAAAATAAAGTTGATGTGAGCGTCTCAATTACCTTCCTGATTATAAAGATACACGTAGGTACAATGTTTTGTACATTTGCTTGATAGCCCAAATACATACCTATTATTTTATTACCTATTCATATGTGAAAATATTGCAGTTCCAATATTATTACATAGGTACATATGCGTATTGAGTAGATAACCTCCTTTTTTGAAGTCAGTTAATTATTCTCATTACAAAATCTTATTCATGTAAAAGATCAGGTAGATATTGAATATATTCTGTAAGTAACAGGAATCAGAAATTCGGATACACATTTACCCAAAGTTTAACCGCGTGAGCGGTATGGGGCCGGACTCAGTTTTTATTTGCCTATTAATATTCTCGGGATTTCCGGGATTCGTACATTTAGTAACCAGGCCTCGAAATAGCTTATTTAGGTATGTATATACATTTATTTATTATAATTACTAGCCGATGCCCGCGAACTGCGTCCCGCGTAAACTTAGAATTTGCGTACCCGATGACACACACAGACTACACATACAGACAGTTATAGTTATAGAAGTATTGAAAAATTGGTTTGCCCCGTGGAAAACCCATTCCCGTGGAAATATCGGAATAAAAAGTATCTTATGTTATTGCGGGGCCTCAAACTATCTCCATACCAAATTTCATCCAAATCGGTCCACTCGTTGCGACGTGAAGGACGAGCAAACAAACAAACACATTTATATTATTAGTATGGATTTTTAGTGTAGGAATTATGAAAATCTTCAAATAAGATATATATAAAACTGAGTCCGTCCCCTTACCGTTCACGCGGCCAAACTTTAGGTAAATATCTATCTGAATATCTGTTTTATTTTAATTAATACGATTTTGAAATGAGAATAGTTAACCGACTTCAAAAAAGGAGGCTATCTACTCAATAGGCATATGTACCTATGTAATAATATTGGAACCGCAATATTTTTACACATGGATAGGTAATAAATAATAGGTATTTGGGCTATCAAGCAAATGTACAACAGATTGTACCTACACGTATCTTTATACTCAGGAAGGTAAAAGATGCTCACATCGACTTTATTTTGTGAATAGGTAAGTATAGGTACTGACTTTTCACTACTGTTTAGAGTAATGCAGGGGAAAGAAGGCAGATCTAAGTCGAGATAAACAGACGAGTCCCAAAGATACCAGCTTGTCAATTGCTGGCTTCCTTCTAAATACATAAACTTCATACCTACTTGATTAGGAAATTACATGGCTACCGAGGCCGCGCACAAAGTCAACCATAAATGATAGGTAAGTATTTTTAACTAAAACGACTAGTTCTCCAGTTCATAATCCATTAGCAATATTGAATGCGGTTACACGAATAAATCGTAATAAATAAATAAGAAACTTAATTTTGCTTTCTCTCATACTACCGGCACTTTGCCGTCTTCTTTTTAAACTTTCCCATGCTTACTTCTCTTTATAATCACGAAATATTGATTACATACGAGCGCGATACGGAGCTGGGATTGTCGAGCACAGGTCCTACTGCAGCGAAGGTTTCTGGCCGACTGGCGTAGAGTGATGCGTATATAGGGACCTTGCACGAAAGAAAGAGATGGCAGCGCGCACGTCGGACGAAATAAAACAACGTAAGCGCCAAAGCCGAATTAAATTAATTGTAATTGATATATATATAAATATTGACATCTAGTCTGATCAGTCTTTAGTTAATATAGATGTCTAGTTTTTAAGAAAGTCTCGAAGTCCTTTACTTTGTCGTTAAGAAGCTTCAAGCGTTTTAAGATAATAGCAGCTGCGACTTCGTGATTTTTTTCTATCGAACAAAATTATCTCAGTCATGTTTTGGCCTTGATCAATCCTTCAAGTATATAATCAATATACACATATCCGAAAATCAGACTCCTAACGTGAGTACTTTACGAGTTCTACGCACCTAAAAATGGGTTTTTTATTTATGTATCCTCTTAAAAAAACCCAACAATTCTCCTCCGGGCTGACTGCGCCAGGGCTGCGAGGGCTGCGGGATGGGATCGCCTTGTCGCATTCTACTGCAGCCAAGTGTTTATTCCCTTGACAAATACAGAAGTTTTTCTCCAGTGGTGTCTAATAATGGATTATAAATGAGTGAATGATTAACTTACTGTTTATTGCCGTTTGCGTTCGTCTGTTTCCGGGACAAGGTGGTTGACATTTCAACTCTTTTACTCCGAAAACAGCACCCACTGCATCTTCCAAACTATATAGGTCGGAATCTGCAATGGCGACTGTTTTCAGAGTCAGAGTGTTTTTGTAGCTGCAGGTCTCACAAACAGTATTGCACTGCGCAAAAGCAGGGAGCAACATGCTGACGAGCTCTGCGGCTACAATGTCACAAGCCACCCTGTAAACTGACCCTGATTTGGTAATTTTGTTTTCAGGCATCGATTTTAATAATATTTCAGCCCTTTTTTTTATAGGTGTTTGGTGTTATTCCTGTAAAAATAGAGTTTAAAATAATGTATTTCAAATACAAAATACGAAATACATTTTGCGATGTTAATGAAGAGATCGCCAAGAGCAAGAAACTGACGATTTTTTGGACGGTGCGATGGAGCTTAATCTGGCCAAAACTCATATTTATCAGATTGAAATAACCTCGCACATGCATGGTGCTTGCGAATAAATGGCAACAATTTTGTTTGCCATTATTATATGACTTCAGAATATAAACAGAATTGTATTTTGGTCCAAATGTAGCTATTTTAAAAGTAAGTATTTGAAATAATATACAAATTACAAGTAAATACGTATTTGTATTTCAAATAACTGCAGTTGAAATTCTGCACTTTTTGTACGTAGCATTATTAAATATTCTGTGACTACACGTAAGTAATTTATAGAAAAACTAGCCGTTTCCCGCGACTTCTTTCCGCGTGGACTTGGAATTTGCGTACCCGATACTATACCTACCTACATATAGTTAGTTAACTATAACTAGAAAACCTGTTCCCGTGGAAATATCGGGATAAAAAGTATCCTATGTAATTCCCAGCCAGGGTCTCAAACTACCTCCATGCCAAATATCATTCAAATCGGTCCAGTCGTTTCGTTAATATTATAGTTTAGTATGGATGAACCAGCTCATTAGGTTTTTCACAGGTGTCAGACTTTGCCTTTGGTTCGTTTATGGTATTCATGCTGTGTGTTTGTTCATCCCTGACTTCAAAACGGCACAACCAAATTTTAAAGATAAGATAAGGGGATTTAATTTTTCCCGTTCCCGTGGGAATATCGGGAAATACTTTCTTAGTGCTCTCCTACGCACCTCAAGGAACCTGTATGCCAAATTTCAGCTCTCTATGGTGATCCCCGCGACCTAAACATTAAAATGTAAAAATCCCATTTTTTCCCGTTCCCGTGGGAATTTCGGGAAGTCCTTTCTTAGTGCTCCCCTACGCTCGCCAAGGAACCAGCATGCCAAATTTCAGATCCTTACGATGTTTCCCGCGACTTCGTACGCGCCTAAAAATTTAAATGTAAAAATCCCTTTTTTCCCCGTTCCCGTGAGAATTTCGGGAAATCCTTTCTTAGTGCTCCCCTACGCTCCTCAAGGAACCTGTATGCCAAATTTCAGCTCTCTACGACCAGTATTTTCGGCTCTGCGTTGATATGTCAGTCAGTCAGTCAGTCAGTTTCTTCTTTTATATATTTAGATAGATAGATAGCTGTTTCCCACGACTTCGCACGCGCCTAAACATTAAAATGTAAAAATGCCATTTTTCCCGTTCCCGTGGGAATATCGGGAAATCCTTTCATAGTGCTCCCCTACGCTCCCCAAGGAACCTGCATGCCAAATTTCATATCTCTACGATGATCCCCGCGACTTCGTACGCGCCTAAACATTAAAATGTAAAAATCCATTTTTTCCCGTTCCCGTAGGAATTTCGGGTAGTCCTTTCTTAGTGCTCCCCTACGCTCCCCAAGGAACCTGCATGCCAAATTTCAGCTCTCTACGATGATCCCCGCGACTACGTACGCGCCTTAAAATGTAAAAAAAACATTTTTTCCCGTTCCCGTGGGAATTTCGGGAAGTCCTTTCTTAGTGCTCCCCTACGCTCCACAAGGAACCTACATGCCAAATTTCAGATCTCTACGATGTTTCCCGCGACTTCGTACGCGCCTAAACATTAAAATGTAAAAATCCCTTTTTTTCCCGTTCCCGTGGGAATTTTGCAGAATCCCTTCTTAGCGGATGCTGACGTCATAACATCTACCTGCATGCCAAATTTCAGCCCGATCCGTCCAGTGGTTTGGGCTGTGCGTTGATAGATCACTATATCAGTCAGTCAGTCAGTCACCTTTGAGTTTTATATATTTTACTAGCTTCTGCCCGCGACTTCGTCCGCGTGGAATTTGTTAATAGCCTTCCCGCGAGAACTATGCATTAACTCGAGATAAAAAGTAGCCTATATATTGACCAGTGTTATAAACTACCCCCATACCAAATTTTGTTTAAATCCGTCCAGTAGTTTTCGAGTTAAATCCGGACATACATACATACATACATACAGTATTTTTATCAAAAAAATCGTTATTTTGTGTTCAGTATCGTTCATATAGTCCCTTTGACTTGATAGTTTCTTTTAATTTTCAATTTTCAGCCGTGTTTTCTTGAACAGAATTATTATTTATTATATGTATAGATTTTTCCTTTTTTTTTCTCTGATTCATTAATCTCTTATGAATAAATTAGTTTAGTGCCAAAATTCATTATTTAGGTAATAGCAGACTGGTTTAAAGAATGTTTTAGTGAACTCATCAATCATTTCCTTTTTACTGGACAATAGGCAGGTAATCTAACAGTAGGTAAAAAAGGGTCTGCATAACGTGTTTCTTGAAAGTGTTTGTAATCTAGGATTATAATTTAATTTTTCCCGTTCCCGTGGGAATATCCGGAAATCCTTTCTTAGTGCTCCCCTACGCTCCCCAAGGAACCTGCATGCCAAACTTCAGCTCTCTACGGTGATCCCCGCGACTTAAACATTAAAATGTAAAAATCCCATTTTTTCCCGTTCCCGTGGGAATTTCGGGAAGTCCTTTCTTAGTGCTCCCCTACGCTCCCCAAGGAACCAGCATGCCAAATTTCATATCTCTACGATGATCCCCGCGACTTCGTACGCGCCTAAACATTAAAATGTAAAAATCCATTTTTTCCCGTTCCCGTAGGAATTTCGGGTAGTCCTTTCTTAGTGCTCCCCTACGCTCCCCAAGGAACCTGCATGCCAAATTTCAGCTCTCTACGATGATCCCCGCGACTACGTACGCGCCTTAAAATGTAAAAAAAACATTTTTTCCCGTTCCCGTGGGAATTTCGGGAAGTCCTTTCTTAGTGCTCCCCTACGCTCCACAAGGAACCTGCATGCCAAATTTCAGATCTCTACGATGTTTCCCGCGACTTCGTACGCGCCTAAACATTAAAATGTAAAAATCCCTTTTTTTCCCGTTCCCGTGGGAATTTTGCAGAATCCCTTCTTAGCGGATGCTGACGTCATAACATCTACCTGCATGCCAAATTTCAGCCCGATCCGTCCAGTGGTTTGGGCTGTGCGTTGATAGATCACTATATCAGTCAGTCAGTCAGTCACCTTTGAGTTTTATATATTTTACTAGCTTCTGCCCGCGACTTCGTCCGCGTGGAATTTGTTAATAGCCTTCCCGCGAGAACTATGCATTAACTCGAGATAAAAAGTAGCCTATATATTGACCAGTGTTATAAACTACCCCCATACCAAATTTTGTTTAAATCCGTCCAGTAGTTTTCGAGTTAAATCCGGACATACATACATACATACATACAGTATTTTTTTCAAAAAAATCGTTATTTTGTGTTCAGTATCGTTCATATAGTCCCTTTGACTTGATAGTTTCTTTTAATTTTCAATTTTCAGCCGTGTTTTCTTGAACAGAATTATTATTTATTATATGTATAGATTTTTCCTTTTTTTTTCTCTGATTCATTAATCTCTTATGAATAAATTAGTTTAGTGCCAAAATTCATTATTTAGGTAATAGCAGACTGGTTTAAAGAATGTTTTAGTGAACTCATCAATCATTTCCTTTTTACTGGACAATAGGCAGGTAATCTAACAGTAGGTAAAAAAGGGTCTGCATAACGTGTTTCTTGAAAGTGTTTGTAATCTAGGATTATAATTTAATTTTTCCCGTTCCCGTGGGAATATCCGGAAATCCTTTCTTAGTGCTCCCCTACGCTCCCCAAGGAACCTGCATGCCAAACTTCAGCTCTCTACGGTGATCCCCGCGACTTAAACATTAAAATGTAAAAATCCCATTTTTTCCCGTTCCCGTGGGAATTTCGGGAAGTCCTTTCTTAGTGCTCCCCTACGCTCCCCAAGGAACCAGCATGCCAATTTCAGATCCTTACGATGTATCCCGCGACTTCGTACGCGCCTAAAAATTTAAATGTAAAAATCCCCTTTTTCCCGTTCCCGTGGGAATATCAGGAAATCCTTTCTTAGTGCTTCCCTACGCTCCCCAAGGAACCTGCATGCCAAATTTCAGCTCTCTACGACCAGTAGTTTCGGCTCTGCGTTGATATGTCAGTCAGTCAGTCAGTCAATCAGTCAGTCAGTTTCTTCTTTTATATATTTAGATAGATAGATAGCTGTTTCCCGCGACTTCGTACGCGCCTAAACATTAAAATGTAAAAATACCATTTTTCCCGTTCCCGTGGGATTATCGGGAAATCCTTTCTTAGTGCTCCCCTACGCTCCCCAAGGAACCAGCATGCCAAACTTCAGCTCTCTACTGTGATCCCCGCGACCTAAACATTAAAATGTAAAAATCCCATTTTTTCCCGTTCCCGTAGGAATTTCGGGAAGTCGTTTCTTAGTGCTCCCCTACGCTCCCCAAGGAACCTGCATGCCAAATTTCAGCTCTCTACGACCAGTAGTTTCGGCTCTGCGTTGATATGTCAGTCAGTCAGTCAGTCAGTCAGTCAGATAGATAGATAGATAGGTGTTTCCCGCGACTTCGTACGCGCCTAAACATTAAAATGTAAAAATCCCATTTTTCCCGTTCCCGTGGGAATATCGGGAAATCCTTTCATAGTGCTCCCCTGCGCTCCCCAAGGAACCTGCATGCCAAATTTCAGATCTCTACGGTGTTTCCCGCGACTTCGCACGCGCCTAAACATTAAAATGTAAAAATCCCTTTTTTTCCCGTTCCCGTGGGAATTTTGCAAAATCCTTTCTTAGCGGATGCCTACGTCATAACATCTACCTCCATGCCAAATTTCAGCCCGATCCGTCCAGTGGTTTGGGCTGTGCGTTGATAGATCACTATATCAGTCAGTCAGTCAGTCAGTCAGTCACCTTTGAGTTTTATATATTTAGATATTTAGATAGATAGATAACTGTTTCCCGCGACTTCACACGCGCCTAAACATTAAAATGTAAGTCCCATTTTTCCCGTTCCCGTGGGAATATCGGGAAATCCTTTCATAGTGCTCCCCTACGCTCCCCAAGGAACCTGCATGCCAAATTTCATCTCTCTACGATGTTTCCCGCGACTTCGTTCGTACGCGCCTAAACATTAAAATGTAAAAATCCCTTTTTTTCCCGTTCCCGTGGGAATTTTGCAAAATCCTTTCTTAGCGGATGCCTACGTCATAACATCTACCTGCATGCCAAATTTCAGCCCGATCCGTCCAGTGGTTTGGGCTGTGCGTTGATAGATCACTATATCAGTCAGCCAGTCAGTCAGTCAGTCAGTCAGTCACCTTTGAGTTTTATATATTTAGATAACATCTACCTGCATGCCAAATTTCAGCCCGATCCGTCCAGTGGTTTGGGCTGTGCGTTGATAGATCACTATATCAGTCAGCCAGTCAGTCAGTCAGTCACCTTTGAGTTTTATATATTTAGATGGTAGTTCCACTTATTCGCTACGAGTCGCCTACGACTTCCATGGTTGACCAAAGAGTACTTATAGTTGGATGGCGCGTTTACACATGCGTTCAAAACGACATTCACGGGCACGTTCACAGGCACAGGCGTGTAAACAGGCTGATTTTGAACGCGCTCGTGAATGTGAACGTGAACGCCGTCGATCGGTCGGCTGTCAGTTTCCTATCGGTTGTTCGGCAAAGATCATTGTATTAAAAAATTAAATTCATGCGTGAAACTTGATTCCAATTATCTTATTTTATTAATGACTTCGATTGCTGCAGTATTTTACTGCGCATTCAGCCGTTATTAGTGATTGAAATTTGAGTTTCGCGCCTCGTCACGCGTCGGGCGCCTGATTGGCTCTTAGACTATATAATGCTTCTCCTCTAACTATAGCTTGTCTTTTTCTTCTGTACGTACACTCGTCCGGCGGCGTGTCACAAAGCGATAGTCTGTAGTCGGCATAAGTCTTTGAGTATATAGCCACTGGAGATGCCATACATGGGCGATCACCTCGATCGTTGTTGAAAAAATGTGACCCAGCTTGGACCCAGCTTTAGTGTCACGATATAAGTTTAACTTTGGATTGGACACCAATGAAGTGGGGAAACATGACATGTATCTACGTTAGGCCGGGTCCATACGAAGTATTATTTATGTCTATGCTTCACCGCAATTTTGCATCGTTCCGTGACGCGAGACGTTTCTCCTGAAAAATGGTGTCTTGTGCGGTATTCTCGTGTAAAAGGCGATCTGATCGCTCAAATTCGCAACAAAATCGCGTTTCCTATCATAGATAAGTATTTTTAGTAACTATTAAATGTGTATTGAAGTAAAATCTCTATTTAAAGAAAAAGCTTTTGCGATACGTAAACGTCAGAAACATGTAAACGTGAATGGGAGCGAATCGGTCTAGGGATGTGACAAAAGTCAAAAAAGCGTTTCAACTTTTGAGTGAATCATTCATTCATTCATTCAATCAATCTTTAGTAGAACATCACGATAATACCGAGATCTCAGAGCGGCCCTACTCCAAAAAAAATATACCTACATCAAAAATCTAGGTGCCTCCGCTCCACTACTTAAATCCGTCTTTGGTTCCTACGGACCATCAGTCATGCCAAAGGAAATCGACTTATCACGTTCCCGCGGGATCTTTGTGTTCTTACGGGATAAAAAGTAGCCTATGTCCTTCCCCGGAACTCCAACTAAGTATCTAGATGCCAAATTTCATCTAAATTGGTAAAGCGGTTTAAGCGTGAAGAGGTAACAGACGGACAGACTGAGTTACTTTCGCTTTTATAAATAATATAAAAGTATGGACCTTACTTTGTAACACTACTCGGTCGAATCGAGTCGCATGCGATAGGATTCGATCGAATGCTACAGACTGTCTGAATTCCTTACGAGTAGGTGAGTAGGTATATTAAAATTCGCTTCTTATCTCTGCGATTCTATCTACCACGTGCCAGATGTGATTCGTTAGGTACCTACTCTTCGACCTCTTTTGGTAGTAAGTATGTCTCTAAGTAGAGCGACTACATGCGAGTTAAAAAGCAACGCAGGGAGGAGCAAGTGTGCACGTAAATGACATGTAACAGATTTATTTGGTTTTAGGACCTGCGGGGTGTAGGTTGCTATCGTGCTGCACCCCGCAATTTAAAAAAATAAAAATAAACTGTTTTAATGAAGCACGAAATTTGATTTATAGCTACCCTGAAAGCACATAAAAAGCACGTAATTCAGAGTACTTAACACTATGGATTTGTTTGGTTTTAGGACCTGCGGGGTGTAGGTCGCTATCGTGCTGCACCCCGCAATAAAAAAAAATATAAAAAAATTGTTTTAATGAAGCACGAAATTTGATTTATAGTTACACTGAAAGCACATAAAAAGCACGTAATTCAGAGTACTTAACACTATGGATTTGTTTGGTTTTAGGACCTGCGGGGTGTAGGTCGCTATCGTGCTGCACCCCGCAATTAAAAAAAATAAAAATAAATTGTTTTAATGAAGCACGAAATTTGATTTATAGCTACACTGAAAGCACATAAAAAGCACGTAATTCAGAGTACTTAACACTATGAATTTGTTTGGTTTTAGGACCTGCGGGGTGTAGGTTGCTATCGTGCTGCACCCAGCAATTAAAAAAAATAAAAATAAATTGTTTTAATGAAGCACGAAATTTGATTTATAGCTACACTGAAAGCACATAAAAAGCACGTAATTCAGAGTACTTAACACTATGGATTTGTTTGGTTTTAGGACCTGCGGGGTGTAGGTCGCTATCGTGCTGCACCCCGCAATTTAAAAAATAAAAATAAACTGTTTTAATGAAGCACGAAATTTGATTTATAGCTACCCTGAAAGCACATAAAAAGCACGTAATTCAGAGTACTTAACACTATGGATTTGTTTGGTTTTAGGACCTGCGGGGTGTAGGTCGCTTACGTGCTGCACCCCGCAATTTAAAAAAATAAAAATAAATTGTTTTAATGAAGCACGAAATTTGATTTATAGCTACACTGAAAGCACATAAAAAGCACGTAATTCAGAGTACTTAACACTATGGATTTGTTTGGTTTTAGGACCTGCGGGGTGTAGGTCGCTATCGTGCTGCACCCCGCAATTAAAAAAAAAAAAAAAAATTGTTTTAATGAAGCACGAAATTTGATTTATAGCTACACTGAAAGCACATAAAAAGCACGTAATTCAGAGTACTTAACACTATGGATTTGTTTGGTTTTAGGACCTGCGGGGAATAGGTCGCTATCGTGCTGCACCCCGCAATTTAAAAAAATAAAAATAAATTGTTTTAATGAAGCACGAAATTTGATTTATAGCTACACCGAAAGCACATAAAAAGCACGTAATTCAGAGTACTTAACACTATGGATTTGTTTGGTTTTAGGACCTGCGGGGTGTAGGTCGCTATCGTGCTGCACCCCGCAATTAAAAAAATAAAAATAAATTGTTTTAATGAAGCACGAAATTTGATTTATAGCTACCCTGAAAGCACATAAAAAGCACGTAATTCAGAGTACTTAACACTATGGATTTGTTTGGTTTTAGGACCTGCGGGGTGTAGGTCGCTATCGTGCTGCACCCCGCAATTTAAAAAAATAAAAATAAACTGTTTTAATGAAGCACGAAATTTGATTTATAGCTACCCTGAAAGCACATAAAAAGCACGTAATTCAGAGTACTTAACACTATGGATTTGTTTGGTTTTAGGACCTGCGGGGTGTAGGTCGCTATCGTGCTGCACCCCGCAATTTAAAAAAATAAAAATAAATTGTTTTAATGAAGCACGAAATTTGATTTATAGCTACACTGAAAGCACATAAAAAGCACGTAATTCAGAGTACTTAACACTATGGATTTGTTTGGTTTTAGGACCTGCGGGGTGTAGGTCGCTATCGTGCTGCACCCCGCAATTTAAAAAAATAAAAATAAATTGTTTTAATGAAGCACGAAATTTGATTTATAGCTACACTGAAAGCACATAAAAAGCACGTAATTCAGAGTACTTAACACTATGGATTTGTTTGGTTTTAGGACCTGCGGGGTGTAGGTCGATATCGTGCTGCACCCCGCAATTTAAAAAAATAAAAATAAATAGTTACAATCGAGCACAAAATTTAATTTCTCGGTACACAAATAGCACATAAAAAGCACATTATTGGGCATTTTTTTTAATTCTTATTAGTGAAAGTCGGGGTGTACCACGATGCACCTAGAAAAACGAATACTTAGTTGCCGCGAGAATGCTATAACCGAATTCAACACAGACGTAGTCGCGGGCAGAAGCTAATCATTTAATAATTGTAGTTACAATGCAACCTGCTTAGTGCCTGACTTGTCTCGTCATACTCGTCATCACTCCGACCAGATCATTGATTTAATAAAGCTATTACCTATCACGTATGTTGATCCCCTTGCGTCTACATATGGACGCGACCCAGAATCTAGACCTCGTTACATTGTTTATGGAAATAACGTTTAGAATAGTCCTTGTCGTAGATTCCATCAATGGACGGACGGATTGACAGACCAAGTTAAAGTTGATTTAATACAGCCTCTACCGGACGTCGTCTAGACATTTAATTACCATCTATTAAAATAAAACTTGCGTTGATTTATAATCGGAATCCCTATTAAAACTAATTTTTTTCAGGAATACGAGTACATATTAAACATACAGGAATGCTGAAATAATAGTAGTTTCTTCTTCGACCTGCACGGCATGTCGTAAAAGGCCGTGCCCGTTTGGCTGGATGGGTAACAAAACAACCCTGAGAACAATTGGCGACGATACGCTCATTGGACCAAAGCTTTAAAACCTGGAGCATCCTCGTAAGGTTGCCTATTTTTTCTATGTAATAAGAACAAATTAAAACATCCAGTCTATACAGTCGCTGTGGTCGAGAGCGGCCAGGATGGCATCATCATCATCATATTTGTTCTGTGGTCTTTATTATGGAGAGTGTGCTCAGGAACTGCAGGGACTTAAGAGTAGGTATCCCACTTTAATTACACTTTCTTTCATCGGGTCACTAGACGACAGTAGGGTTACCGATCCTCGTATGGTGTGGTGGAGTTTTCTTTGAGTCGAAAAAAGCGATGCACTAGATCCTTTCTTGTTCGCAATGCTAATCTTTGGAATTCCCTCCCTGCGTTTGTGTTCCGCTGTTCCTAATATTGGTGTTTTCAAAAGAGTCAATCTTCTGTCTGTTTATCCACTTAGATACCTAGATCTGATACATAGATAGATCAGACATGATTATGACCATAATATCACAACATTTTCCTGTCGTCTTTTTGCCTAATTATCATATTAAGAAGTATTGTAATGTGGCCTTTGCATTATGCGGCAATGTTGAACGATAAAATTACCTGTACATACCTCCTTGTTGTAACATCATTTGCCATTAATGTAGCTTTAATCTTTGGATTGAGTCTCGGGTAAAAAAGGTCACTATAGGCATATCTACATACATATTTCTTTTTTTAGCCGTTGGAGTGTCCTACTGCTGGGCAAAGGCCTCCGCTTTTTTCCGCCAGGTCCCTATTCCGTGTTCAGTGCCTGTATTTGCCACTCTTTATCAAAGACGTCTAGGCTGCCCCACCATCTCATTCTTGGTCTGACTTCGCCGGAAGCCGTCACGTGGAGTCCACTTGGCCCACCGATCCGGATGCATGCTACAGACGTGTCCAGCCCATACCATAATGTAAATAAAAAAAACAGCTACTTATTACACAAGGCTGCAAAGTAGGTAATTATTTGTCTCGAGTGCATCTATTGAAAGCTGAGCAAGGATCAAGACCACGCTCTACACTAAACACTAACAACTTAAATCCAATTTATTTATATTTTTCAGAGGAAATGGAGGTATCATTTCATTGGTTGCGCCATCGCGTTTGCGGCGAATGACTAAATCGCACTAATTAGCATCTTGTGGGAGGCGTTAGTCACCCCACTCGCTAGTCACTTAAGCTTGCACAAGCAGCTAGTTGTTCCCCGTGAACACATCGTGAATTTGGATTTACAGACAGACACAAGGTATATTATACTTTTAGAACATTATAAACACTATAAGACGGGTCGTCACGCGATAAACTCGAAAAAGTTAAACGGAAAATACTTATCATAGAACGTTTCACAAGACAACATGGCGGAAATGCGCTAATAACCTTACCACCATATATTGTCTAATTACTACAACAGCCTATTTGCGTCCCACTGCTGGGCACCGGCCTCCTCTCATCACGAGAGGGTTTGGGCTATAGTCCCCACGCGGGCCCAGTGCGGATTGGGGACTTCACACACATCTTTGAATTGCTTCGCAGATGCGTGCAGGTTTCCTCACGATGTTTTCCTTCACCGAAAAGCTCAGTGGTAAATTCAAATTGAATTTCGCACATAAGTAAACTTAGAGGTGCGAGCCGGAATCGAACCCCCGCCCCTCTGCATGAGAGGCGGTAGGTCGAACCACTAGGCCACCACGGCTTCCATTAGGCCACCACGGCTATTGTCTAATTGTTATCTTCAAATAAGATTGTAAAAGAAGCAGGTTGGCAGGCAGGCCCAAAGCATCCTGTTAAAATACAATCAGTACACGTGCTACACTTCGGTCAGTCTTATTACGTCTCTGGCACAGAATATTTAATAGTACTACGTACATAAGGCCACGGAATCACCCGCCTGAATCTAGCCCGCGCGCAATTCGCGACCAACTCGCCTTACTGTGATTTGTTTCATCCGAAGATGGTGAGTGGAACATTGGCCCGCGTAGTAGTACACACGTGACAAACACATTTACAAGTGTACAGACGTCCTCGCACGCACCACGTGGGCGAAGTCGCGGGCAGAAGCTAGTAAAGAAATAAATAAACAATAGTACATTATTGCAGAGGCCGCCAAGTAGCGCATTTCCGGACAAGTCAGTTAGAAGGCTGAGCGAAGCGAAGCCTTCTATTAGCACGAGTCCGGCAATCGCAATTGCGGCCGAGGTAAATATAATGCTTTTCTCGAACAGCGAGGAAATACGTAAGGTCAGTCGGGGCAAGTGCGCCAGGATGGGGTAAATGCGCCTAACATAAATATATCGAAACCTATAAATATTACTCAACTAGTAGTTGGCTGTTTACAAGGCATAGGGGCGAAATAAATTTAGGCGCACTTACCCCACATCAGTATTTACTACTTCCATGATCGTGGATGATTTGGCCATGGAAGTTGTACTTATTAGGTACCTCCATGGATTTGTCAGTTTCTCTACAGAAGGTGTCAATAGCATGCCAATTAAAAAAAAACACACACGACAATAATGTTTTTGCTGGCCAAGGCTGGCAATGGACAGCCTCGCGTCTTCTTTTTTTGAAAGTAACACGAACATTTCCGAGCATGTTTGAGAAAAGAAATATACAAGTTAACGCATTTAAAGTATAAGATTGTATTGTATTGTAGTTTGTTACTGCTATCATTTTAAAGATGCAATTTCTTCAATACAATAGCTCATAAGTACATAATTGTTAATCAATTCTGCGTAGTGTAATGCGGGCTTAGCGCCAAGGCGGTGACACGTGCCTCTCATGCTAAGTGCGACCGGCGCCCGCGCATACTATACTTATGTGACGTCTCGATAGTTTTATTATGAAACTAGCTTTTGCCCGCGACTTCGTCTGCGTGGAATTCGTTAATAGCATTCCGCGGGAACTATGCATTTTCCGGGAAAAAGTAGCCTATATGTTGACCAGTGTTACAAACTACCTCGATACCAAAATTTGTTGCAATCTGTCCAGTAGTTTTAGAGTTAAATCCGGAAATACCTATATTATACATACAGTAAATTTTTCTAAAAATCGTTATTTTGTGTTCAGTATTGATCGTATATGACTATAAGACAATATCTTCTCGACTTTCTTACTTACTTTCTTTTAATTTTCAAGTTTCAGACGTGACTTCTTCTATAGACTTATTTTTAGAATAGAAGAACAAACTGCTCATTTTCAACGCGAGTTCAAACAGCATACAAAAAAGTCTGAACTCAAAATACAAGGAGACAACAACCGGCATCAGAATATGGCAACATTTATTGCCTTTAGTGAATAGAAATCTGTCACTGCCTTCGCAAAAATACAAATGGCATGGCAATACCATATTGGTTATTGTATAGTCCATGTATAGTAATTAGTGCCATCTGATAATATGTTGCCCAGATCGGTAATCATCAGGGCCCTGCCCACGGCGACATTTTGTAGCGATGCTTACGAGCAGAATTATGAGAACCCAGTGGAGAAGAGTGGGGAGGCTTATGTCCAGCAGTGGGCGTCTTTTGGTTCAGATAAAGAACTTGATGAAGAAGCAGCACATCCCCTGATGACCAAGGAGTATATCAGGTGATCAGGGACTATATCCCAAACTCTTCCGAAGATTCAAGCTCCAAAACTCCAAGGCCTGCTGTTGTGGTTGAGTCATTGTGTGCTGTGGTGGGAAACATTGGTTCGGGGGTAAGATGGACCTAATCTGACAGCCGCTGTTGGAAATATTGTATACAAAATTAGAGACACACAGTCTTCCTCTCGCCACGAGGGTTTAGGCTATAGTCCCCACGCGATGGGGACTTCACACGCATCCTTGAATTACTTCGTAGATGCGTGCAGATTTTCTCATGTTTTCCTTCACCGAAAAGCTCAGTACCTACTAATTCTACTCGTAAACTACTAAAAAACATGTCAATAAGTCATATACACGGGTCACTGTACAGAAAACCCTATACAAAGTGACCCGTTTTTATTGCTGTAGTGTGATATACAACATGGGGTACCAACTGCCACCAGAAATATCGGTTTATGGATCGATTTGGTGGCGCCTACGCGTCACCTACGCTCTGGCGAGTTGTTGTCAACAATTCAACATTCCTGTGTCGATCAGTCAGACTCGATACGAGCATGTAGCCTAAAATGGATGTTTATCGCGAGTTCATGACATAATCCTTGTGACAATGTTTATAACACAGCAGGACTGGTAGCTACCAGTCCGCTAGAGGAGTCAGTTTTGCTTGCAATTGAAACAGGTTGACACTGAAATGTTTTTTTTTATATACGAGACAGCAAAAAATATTAAGTACTAGCTTCTGCCCGCGACTTCGCCCGCGTGGAATTCGGTTACCGCGTTCCCGCTTGAACTATGCGTTTTTCCGGGATGAAAAGTAGCCTATGTCCTTTCCCGGGACTTGAGGAGGAGAGACAGTTGATCTCCATACCAAATTTCATCAAAATCGGATTTGATAGATAGTTGGAGACTTAAGGGGTGGAATTTTTTAATGAAATTCAAAGGCAAAATTGATGAAGAATTTAATTCCTAATAAGTAGACCGTTGGAGGGAAAAGAATTTCGAAAACACAGGCCACCACAGGATGATAAGCGGCTCAGAGCATGAGAAATCATAAGATTTTTATTGCGTAGGCAACACTGAGGCCTTACATGGAATGCCCTTTAGTAATTTCACCGATGTGTTTGTATCAACCCTTCTCATGATGAGGGGAGGCCTGTGCCCAGCAGTGGGACGCAAATAGGCTATAGTAGTAGTAGTTATAGTAGTTTGGTATCAAAGACTAGGAAGGTTGGCTCAGTTAGTTGCCTCGCCTAGTTAAGATAAACCTCTATCCCAGCTACAATCAACTCAATGACCAGCCTTGCATTACTCAGTCCATTCACCTTTTCTGTAGATTACAAATCTCCTCGATAAGATAAAAATCGGCGGACTGTTAAGTAGGGCGTCTTTCATTTATCTACATGGATAAATAGACGGATCACCTGGTGGTAAGTTAGTCACCGGAGACTAAAAAACAACAGAGTAGTGAAACGAAACAATTCCAAATAGGTACTTAATGTATCCACCAATTGTTCGAAATAATTTAATCGAGGGTGTTCTTAGCTATACATATTTGAAGAAAATCGTAACCTTTTAGGCATTTTTCTGATATCGTATGGCGTCGATGTATGTCAAGTTTTTTTTTAGTTATTACTCTGTGTGCTAACGCTACCAGTTTCCGGATTCAATTTATCTAACAGAAGTGTGAGCTGGTCTAGATTCAGATTTATTGCTCACTTTACATTTGGATTGGATGCAAGGCGAACGGGTACCGTGAAACGCGCTGTAAGGTGGCGAAAGTGCACCAACTTGATAACGCCCGGTGTTAGGCTTAGATGGAATACAGGGATAGATTCCGACGTTTCCACTGCTCTACAATACGGCCTGTCATCATACCTTCACAGATCAGCGATTAGGCTGTACATGTACTAGAAAGACGACGTTTCCGGGATGATCAATAATTGGCCTCATACCTACTTGGTCTTAAGAGAATAAACCGTATCATTATCATTTTAGCCTTTCACTCATATCATATCCACAGTTACAGGTTCACATCGGTTCGTCATTCAGTAGGGTCCTGCTCCACCCGAATTCCCGCGACCCATAACACTATCCTAGGCGTATTTAGTGTTTGAAGAGAGAATGGTCGAATAAAAAAAGGCATTTGAAAGTTATTCTTTATAATGATGTTCAAAAGTGTAATTTACTGAACATCTTCTTCTGGACAATGCCAAGTGCGTTATGGCGTTAGTTAAAACTGGGTCCTGAGATGGGCGTTTGCTATAGAAAGACTTAGTGCCCTATCGACTCTACTCCCAGGAAACCTATTTAATCTAGAATAATCTTAGCCAGTATGCAAATTCCAACGATTTACCGTCGACGCAATGATTTGTCGATCCCGCCGACTGTGGGCGAAATTACAGTCAACTTTCCATTTTCTACGAGTTATCCTGATTTATTGATCCAATGTATTAATAACTTGTAACTTATGATAGTTTTGAAATCCGAAACGAAAAAATACTCTACTTAACTTAATGCAATTAAGTCAGTCAGAAGCACCAAGACACGCAGCTCAGTTAAGCCCAAAGTTATACATGCAGAGCTATTTAATTGACATAAGTCCTTAAGTACAGTCAAAGTGTTGGCGGTCGACCAGTATCAAAAATGTTCGCTTGCACTGTGCAGCGAATCGTCTATGCCCGTCCGCCTTCGAACGAGAGACTCGTGCAAGCGATTGTAGCCCTTAAGGTGGCACACCGCCAGTACATGCGACTGTACATGGAAAACAGTATTGTCTCGACAACATGTCGCCTGCTGCTTGCTGCCATAGTCGACTGCGCTGCGGAGTTGATACCTTAAAGGTACATTCATCAAACTATTCTTTGAATCGTCTACTCTAAAAAAAGAATAACCGTTATTGTTTGTAACAATCTTGTCAGCGAAAAGACGTCCACTGCTAGATTGAACCCTCATCTTCTAAGGCTTGCCACTCGGAAAAAATAAAAACGCAAAAAATCTTTGGTTCGTTTGTCTTGTCAGCTTAGATATCTCAAACATTTTTATCATAGGTACAAATAGTTGTTACAAATAGCCTAGACTAGTTCTAGTACCAATCAGGTCTAGGCCGGTTTCAATCAGCTGATTATGTAATTCCTTTGTTGCAAAAACTGGCTCAGTGTGGGATGTAACGATCCGTTAGTCCGGTACTATTAACTACAAATTGGTTACGCTTATAAGGCGAAGTATGATCGGCTGTTTACTTATCCGATACGAGAATAAAACAAGGTCGGATGACGGGCCCTTGCGTAAAGATTTCCGAAGATGGTGACACTATTGATTTTGCTCATAAATTCTCATTTTAACACAATGCTTGTTTCTTCAAAATTGGTACGATCTTGATCAGATACTTAATTTTTCCATGTCTCGCTAGATCAGACTCGTTTGAAGAATGCTCAGCAAAATTATGGATTTTATTTTTCAGCTTCCTAACTGGCTGGTGTTCAACAGGTAGCTATTCAATAGACTAAAATCGTATGCAGTCCGCGCGTTCTTTATCTGCGTAACATTTGCCAGTGGACTTTTCAACTACATTATGCTATGGTAGTAAAAAAACTGTCAATACTCGTATCCGTATTTGACGAGTGACGTGACGTGTCAAGTGGAGGCGGGGCACACAAGTCGACTAGAGGCTAAATAAGGCTCGAGAGGATCTAACAAAAAAGCTAACGGGTGTCACTTTACTTTTGAGACGGTGAGCTAGGTTAGTATTGACTTGGACGGAAAGAGTTTGAGCAACTGATGCCTTGGTATATGATGTAAGAAAAAAACATATTTATTTGTCAAAGTGCTGGAGTCACGGTACTGCTTCGGGAACGATCCAAGTTTTTGCTGACATAATGAATTATGAAAACTCCTATGTCGTCACTATGTCAGCAGCATAAATTATTGACTAGATTTTTTTGGATGATTTGGACCTGTGGATAAAAGAAGCCGCACTTATCTGAAAAGAAATCCCGATTCCAATATGTATTACGTCTCCAATCCCAAGTAGGTTCGAGTAGGGATATCCCAAACCCACTAGTGATGAAAAGAGACAGTATGTGATCAACAATGGGACGTGATGGGCAGTGATGATGATAAACTTAAAGTATGAAACACATTCACGAGTCAAAAACAAACGAATAAATACCAATTTATCCAATTTAATTCATAACACGAAACAGTATCATCAGAACCGATTATGAACATCGATGACATCAGCCGGGATCGAACGCTGATATGGTAGCATTGGCAACGCCGCCTCCGCTGCGCCTACGCAGCATTGCAGCAACGCTTGAGTAACATGACGTTGTTAAGCTATAATAAGCACACGACATCATGTGTTAAGTTATCATAAGTATCGGATATCGGTGCCTTTTAAGTTTTGACGGAAATGATTTTTTTAGCGATTTGACAGACGAAAATATTAAGGCGTTGAGACTTTTCTTTTTTCTTTTTTCACAGAATACACATACAATATACTTTTTAGAAGAACTTTTTAAAATATATTTTATTTTCAGGTGTCATTTAAAGTTATAAAATGTGTAGGTAAAATTAGGAAAAGAGCAATTGCTTTGAAATCATATATTTGGCAACGACATAAACTACTCCGCTCATATTATAATACATATAAGTATATGTATTATAATATGAGCGAAATAAAAATATAAACTCACCAAAAACGGGCTACCTACAAGGTATATTCATTCTAACTGGATTAACGAGTAATTGGACAACCATATTAATTAACTTAAGCACCAAAATGTATGTCTCCTTGGCATAGACATAAATAATACTTCGTATGGACCCGGCCTAACGTAGATACATGTCATGTGTCCCCACTTCCTTGGTGTCCAATCTAAAGTTAAACTTGTATCGTGACACTAAAGCTGGGTCACATTTTTCCAACAACGAGACGAGTTTTTAGATACTGAGAAACAGTTTCGAAAAAAGTTTAAAAAAAACTCTTATTGTAACGCACGCTCGGTGACAGAACTTTGGATTGGACACCGAGGAAGTGGGGACATATTACGTGTACGTTAGACCGGGTCTATATTATTTACGTCTATGCTCTTTGGCAAATCTCCTCTTTGGTAAAATCATTGAATTCGTTGATGCTTTTCTCATACCTACATTTTTCAGGAAATAAATCCACGGAAAGCATAAAGAAACTCGAGTAATTCTTGCTTATACATTTCATTTTCAGTTCCGTACTCAAGAGACAACATAAAAACCCTTATAGGATCACTTTGACGGTAGTGCATCAAGAGTGCTAGTGGCTGTATAACACTCTGTATTATCCAACCTCAATGTCCAACCTGAAATATAATAGTAATAGCACTTTAGAGGGAAGCCGTGGTGGCCTAGTGGTTCGACCTACCGCCTCTCGTGCAGAGGGTCGGGGGTTCGATTCCGGCTCGCACCTCAAGTTTACTTATGTGCGAAATTCAATTTGAATTTACCACTGAGCTTTTCCGTGAAGGAAAACATCGTGAGGAAATCTGCACGCATCTGCGAAGCAATTCAAAGATGTGTGTGAAGTCCCCAATCCGCACTGGGCCCGCGTGGGGTCTATAGCCATAGCCCAAATACTCTCTTGATGAGAGGAGGTCTGTGCCCAGCAGTGGGACGCAAATAGGCTGTAGTAGTAGTAGTTTAGTTAAAGGTAAAACATAAAATACAATTTTCTATAGGAATCAATAAGCAAGTTCAAGTTCGGGGCAGTTCAAGGCTCCTCCTGGCGCGCGCCGCATACGAATGGCTTCTATTGAATGGTTGCGTGCGCCAGCGCACACTCCTTGTTTCTGCGTGACAATTGTCAGTGGAGACTGACAATTCGTGGGGTCTATTTATTAATTTATTTATTTATACGGGACACTTAGGCCTATGTCCAGCAGTGGACGTCTTTCGGCTGAAATGATGATGATGACGGGACACCAAGAGAGCACATAATAACAATTTACAGTTTTAAATTGTAGGTACATGCATTCGTTTTCTATGTGCCCCTATTACAGGAGAACACATCTTTCGAACAATTGAGTTAATTTGTCTATACCCCAAACCTCGTGATGAGTGAAGGGCCGGTTGCCAAGCAGGACGAAAATATGATGCTGAGGTGGTAGACTGTATGTTGCAGGATCACCGAGTAGCACCATCATGCTTCCATGATTGGTGACAGATCCACACAAGAAGTATGATTGGTGAATAAAGTCAAATCAAATCAAATTGGTTTATTCTTCATCCATATTGATATTATAAATGCGAAAGTAGAGTAGTAAGCGTGTAGAGGTAACAGACACATAGAGTGTGTCTGTTACCTCTACACGCTTCAACCGCTGGACCGATTGAGATGAAATTTGTCATCGAGATAGTTGGGGTCCCGGGAAAGGACAAAGGCTAAAGTCCCGGAAAAGTGCATAGTTCCCGCGAAACCCGATAACCGCATTCCACGCGGGCGAAGTCGCGGGCAGAAGCTATATTAATTTAAAACATACATTAAGTTAATTTATTGAGATAAGTAACTTAAATAGAAAAACATTAAGTTATTAATTATTAGCTTAACAAATCAATAGGTAGGTACTTTGTAGTTTAACACATAGTTTTAATACGTGGAAAAAGGATATGGGTACAGCAGCAGCACATTAGCTGATTTTAAGCATATTGCGTCAATATTGATAGCAATTATTATGTTTCGTTTTGACTTTTTTCGGAAGAAGTCAACTAAGCACTAATAAGTTTGTTCATTCCAAAACTTTGAAATAAAATCTAAAGAACTTTCTTGTGAAAGACCCAAACACCATTGTCGACGCCACTTATTCATTGAAACAATAAAAAAACATTTTCCGGCTTTAACAAGATAACTCGAAAAATGTAAATTTTGCGAGGTCATCGTCCTTACAGACAAAATGGCTGCCGAACACGCTTTTAGCCTGAATTAGATCCGCCATAAACTGTTCCATGCCCATTCGCATGCAAACTACTTTATATTAGGAAATGCTTGATTTACAACTCTATAATGGACGAAATTAATACTTCAACATACTTATTAGGAAATCAGGCTATCCTTTTAGCGATCTTATTAGGGTGAATACCCACTTTATTAACTCTAGTCGAGCCAAGAAGTCATCGACATACCTATCTATCTATATTTGTATGGTGAAAACTCGAAAAGACAAGGATTCTCTGTCAAATATCTTCGAAAAAAATTGTCGATAAGAACATTTAAAACTGTTGTATAGTCACGTTTTAAATAATATCATTAAATGAGAGGTTTTACTGATTTGAAGGACATTGCCGTGATGGCCTATAGGTTTGACCTACCGCCTCTCATGCAAAGGGTCGCAGGTTCAAATCCGGCTCGCACCTCTGAAATTATTTATGTGCGAAATTCAATTTGAATTTACCACTGAGCTTTTCGGTGAAGGAAAACATCGTGAGGAAACCTGCACGCATCTGCGAAGTAATTCAAGGATGTGTGTGAAGTCCCCAATCCGCACTGGGCCCGCGTGGGGACTATAGCCCAACCCTCTCGTGATGAGAGGAGGCCTGTGCCCAGCAGTGGGCCGTAAATTGGCTGTTGTAGCAGTAGTAGAAGTACATTTACCTAAGTAGATAAGGTACAGACAAACGGTGCGGTGGAGGACAGGTCCTAACGTATATATACATATCAAGTCAAGTGCCTATACTGTACCCAGTTGAAGGATCATCAACGTTAGCTGTATTTCGTTCTATAGGTATATAGAAACGTCTTTAGTTTTCTCCGTACTGAATCCCAGACACACTCAGGCGGGACGAAGGTATGAATCAACCTACCCTAAAAAGTGCTTGTGACAGTGACATTTTCTTATGGAAATGTTTCGACAAATAAAATCTTCAAGACAGTCTCGTCCACTTCCCATCCAACGACTAGGCGAGATGTCATGCCAGTCTAGCTACTAGTCATGTGGTCTGTCTGGACTCACAACCTACCTCAAGTATTTGCTAAGCTTTTAGTAACCATAGACAGTTCTAAAAGACTACCTCTTAAGTATGTTCAAACGGAATACGGATAAGACATTCACGTAAGTAAAGTCAATATTATTGTGCGACTTTCCAAACGCAGAAAATGCTCTATACAGACGTCTAGGTACCTACCTGTACCAGCTGTCCACACGGTAGGTATGTTACCTAAGTTCAAACTAACTTATTATCGTTTTCCCATAACAGGGAAACCGAGCGAAAGTTAGACAACGATGAGAAATACAAATACTAGAACAAATGAAGAATAGATACGGACAGACGAACGAATAAGCTAGAAACGCGGATAAAATTTTACATGACGATGGCCACCACTTTTGATATTTAGGCACAATATTTAATAGTACTACGTACAGAAAAGCCACGGAATCACCCGCCTGAATCTAGCCGGCGCGCAATTCGCGCCCAACACGCCTTACCGTCATTTGTTTCATCCGGATATGGTGAGTGGATTATTGGCCCGCGTAGTAGTAGTACACACACATTCACAAGTGTACATACACACACAGACGTCCTCGCACGCAAATATTGACACTTCATTCGAATTGTGTTCGAAATCGTGCTTTTACAGGCCGCGTCCGCCCTGTGATTTAGGTATAAGACACGGTATTTACCATAAACAAATGGGTATAAATAAGCTAATCCTGTCATTTTTACATGATAGGGATTTCATACCGGGCGTCCAGATGTCGGTCGACATCCAATTTCATGGAGCGACAAGCTGGAGAAGGTCACAGGATTTTTCATTTTTTATTATGGTTTTATTTATTAATAAACGGGGTGGATACGTACGAGTGGTACAATACAAGACCGGTTCGAGTAGCGAGCCTAGGGGAGGTCTATGTGGATGAACGTCCTTCGGTTGACATGTTCATGACGAAAGTTTTCTGCAGCTTAAAACACCGTAGCGAATTTCTGATTAATATCAGTTACACCCCATCATCATCATCATCATTTCAGCCAAAAGACGTCCACTGCTTGACATAGGCCTCCCCCAAGGCTCGCCACTCAGACCGGCCGGCCCTTTGCTACGCCCCATACCGTATACATATTAATAAAATAAATACACTACCTCTAGTATTACAGACATTTAAAAAAAACTGTGACCCTAAAAACCTTGCACCAGATTTTACATTCCTTAATTAAACTTTGTTTTGACATGGCATCATGTTTTATTTTTAGCAGTGATATGTGTTTATGTAAATAGTTTCGGTGACAACGCCCACGGGTGCTCTTATCGATTGCCTTAAAACGACACTTTAAACTTTATGAAGTGACAGCCAGCCCTGCTAAGTATAGTATACGAGTAAATATTTATATCAATTTATATAAAAGCGCTGAGATTTTCGGTGAAGAATAACACTGTGAGAAAATGTCCATACTCGCTGCGAAATAATACAAAGGTGTGAGGTCCCAAAGCCGCACTGGGCCGCGTGCGGACTATAGCCCAAACCCTCTCGCTATGTGAGGAGGCCGTGCGCATCTCATTTGAGCTGTTAAAACATATTGCCAATAAGATCATCATCATTTCAGCCGTAATTTGTGGCAAATAAATAATGACAAAATGGAGAAACTGCAATGATGCGTATAAACCTTAATTAATTGTTTACATTTTACTTAGACCAATGCGAATGCGTTTTTAGACTAAGCATTAAATACTCGAATTCCAACGATTAAAATTATATAACGTGACAGTTTGTGTGTGTGCGGGTGGATGAATGATTATCAAAGTTTCACGCACTATCTACTGAAATTATGCAGGTTACAAAACACATGTTCAAAAATTGAATACGGCCACGATTTGGTTAAGTCAGATATTATTAATAATGCAGCTCAAGCATACCTCTTTTCTCGTTTATTATGATACGACTATTGCAACTGTACAGTATCAAAAAGGGTTAATCAACACGAAGCAGTGATTAAGAGCTACAATATCTTTCTAAACTACGGAACTTATTAGCTAATAGTTCTTAGTTAATAAATATATTTAGTGAAACAAGCTTAATCTCTAAATCGTGTTGATAAATTCGTTCTTGATATTGATTATGAAGGTTGATGCAACCTTCCAGATTTCGTTGTTGTAGTCATAATAAAAGGAAAGTTACATCAACCTCCACGTATGGGCTTGGGTTGTATGGCTGTCATACACTGTATGTACAGCACCTACATATACAGTCCTATATTAAAGCACGTGAATCATTGCTGTGGGCTGGATTCGAACCGGTGATCATTGCACAACAGTCTTGATGTAAACCTTCATACATCATTACTTGATATTTGTATTAAATCCGATGCCTTGAATGAACCTCTCATCTTAAGATTGCTATGAAAGAAAGAAATATGTGCGTACTTCTTCAGTATTACAATAAAGAAAGATTGTGTCGGACGGAGTCGCGGGAACAGCTAGTGATAAGAATACTCGTAATAGTACATTACAGACCTAGGGTGGTGAATTCGTAAATGTCCCAGATCGCAGGTTTCTGTGGCCCGAACCGAAGTTGAGGGCCATAAATATGCGATCTGGGGCTTTACGATTACCGCCCGCTACGCGGAGAGAAAATCTCACTTCTTGGCCAAGGCAAGACGTAAAACTTTTGACAAACCACGGGTAGTAATTCGTAAAGCCCCAGATCGCATATTTATGGCCCTCAACTTCGGTTCGGGCCACAGAAACCTGCGATCTGGGACATTTACGAATTCACCACCCTAGGTCTGTAATGTACTATTACAAACCAAGTATGTAGCTAAGCTCCACTTGCACCAAGCCGCTAACCTCGGGTTAGCCTCTTAACGCACGTCAAATTCATACAAATAAATCTGAGTTAAGTGGGGCTAATTCTACTGTAAGACTTTTCAATAATAAACACACTTGCTTTGTGTGTAATAAATAATACTTTCTCAACATTTAATGCCCCAAATACTCCAATGTTTACAAAGTATCTCAGAATAACGCGTTCGGACATTCCTTCTCGTCGGTGACATTTATCCCATACAAGATTAGCGTCATACTTCCAGTGCCAACATCGCCGATCTTCATAAAAGCCGGACACACATAGTAGTCTCCTGGCATTCCTGGCACTTAGCTTAATGGTTTACCAGTACCTACTGTTTACTTTGTTTTATTTGAATGCCTATAGTTAATAGATGCGTGTGAAATGTGAATTAAAGCTGTATAATTATGGTCAGATCTTTCGTAGTGGGTGGTTTAGTCACTCATCTCATCTTTCTATACTAATCATAAGTCTGTGGAAGAAGTCGCGTCTGAAACTTGAAAATTAAAAGAAACTATCAAGTCGAGGGACTATCTATATAAACGATACTGAAAAATTATCTGTATGTATGTGTGTAAGTTCGATTTAACTCGAAAACTACTGGACAGATTGCACCAAAATTTGGTATGGAGGTAGTTTAAAACAGGGCTTGAAACCGGTTACAAATAAACCGGTTTATTTCGGTTTAAACCGGTTTTTTATTTCGGTTACGTTCGAACGAAATAATTTGGGAACGTTATTTCGAACCGCTCCCTAACCGGTTACTCCGTGCATGGATGCGGGAGCAATGACCGCTGTCGCGCCGGTGACGCTCCTTGCGGCGCCTCAACTCAAACGCGAGCGAGCCTATAATGTTGACCAGTGTTATAAACTACCCCTACCTAGTGTTATAATTCCGGACATACATACATACAGACATTTTTTCTAAAAATCGTTTTTTTTTGTGTTCAGTATCGTTTATATAGTTCCCTCGACTAAGTCATTTCTTTTAATTTTCAAACTACAGACACGGCTTTTCTACAGACTTATTATTAGATAAATTAATATTGTTCCTTGGCTACGATTTCTAGAATTTATTTTTGTATGGCACCACGCATTTAATTATGGAAAGCAACAATAGGGATGACGACAGGGTGAAGAAATCGAAATTCTAATTAGTCCGTCAGTCAGCTAATAAAAAAATATTAGACAGGTATTTTTTGTTTTATGAAATTAACAAAGAATGACTAAGTTAAAACGCATTAAAGTTGGAGAGTGGGGGCGGTAGACGAGCTGTCGGTAGGCCTCCAACAAGATGAAGTGACGACCTTGTAAAGGTCGCGGGAACGCGGTGGATGCGAGTGGCACAGGACTGGTCTGAGTGGCGCGCCTTGGGGGAGGCCTATGTCCAGCAGTGGACGTCTATCGGCTGAAATGATGATGATGATGATTATGATTACAGATCATTGAACTTGGACATAGGACATAGAAATTGGACATTTAAGGAAATAGGGGATGAAACTTTGTATTGTGGAACCGTCATTTTTGAAGTTGAACGCCTGAAATGTTATGATTTAGATATTCGATTACGAATTACCAAAAATTAAACGCGGGTTTCAGCATTTCTAGAAATCTGACTTTTAAAGGGGTGAAATAGAATAGTTAGCCGATGAAAATTTGTATACTTATTTGAACCGTCATCTTTGAAGTTAGACGTCCGAGATATTATTAGTAGATATTTGATTAGAAACAAATAAACGCATGTTTAAGCATTTTTGAAAATTTCACTTTTACGGGGGAGAAATAGGGGATAAAAGTTTGTACGGATTAACCATCATTATTTGGCGGCAAGTTATCCAGTAAAACGGTGGTAACTATCCCGACGGTCCTTGCACCACGTCCTCCTACCACCACCAAAAAAGCATGCGCTAAAATCTCGATTTGCATTAAATTAAATATTTTACACGTACGAAGTCGCGGGCAAAAAGCTAGTTATTTATGAAGGGGATGACTGATTACACCCATTTCCCCGGTCTCCCCTGGTGTTACGGGTTATCCGTTCCCAGAGCCGTCGCCCCGTTGAAGCCTATTATCTTCACTATCGTTTGATCTTGTAGGTCATCTTCATCTAGCGTGTCCCTTTCTGTTCTTTCCCATCTCGCCATTGCGTATGATGGGCATTTCGCTAGTAGATGTATACCCGTTTCTTTCTCGCCACATTCTAGGCACCTTGGGTCATCTTTTATCTTCAGAATAGTTAGGTGTCTGTTCAGTGTGCAGTGTCCTGTAATTATTCCGACGGATAGTCTTAATTGTTCCTGCTGTGTCCTATGGCTTGTGTCCTTCTTTTCTTGTCTATGTTTTTGATGAAGATCTTCGATTGTCTGTGACCCTCTAGACCCTGCCATCTCTGGTTTGCTTCTTGTATTGCTTTCTGCCGTATGACTCCTTTTGTGATATTGTGTGCTATAGGCAGTCTCGGTTCTGGCCCCACAAAGGTTTCGTCGGCGCTTTTTCTGGCCAGTTCATCGGCCATTTCGTTCCCGGTATTGCCCTCATGTCCAGGCACCCATGCGACTATCAGTTCTTTGTCACCTTTCTCCGCCAGCCAGTTAAGTGTTTTCTTGCACTCATTAACCAGTTTGGAGCATGATTCTTCTTTATTTTCTTCTTTAGCCCCTAAGGGTTTGGCCTGTGTGTTGGTAATTTCGCCTTTTATATATAATACTAGCTTTTTGCCTGCGCCTTCGTACGTGTAAAATATTGAATTTAATGCAAATCGAGATTTTAGCGAATGCTTTTTTTGTGGTGGTAGTGGTAGGTATAGGGTTGCCAGATGGCCGGGATTTAGCGGGATTCTCCCGAATTTTATTGTGGCCTCCCGACTCCCGACAAAGTAATAAATCTCCCGAAAAACTACTCGAGAACATGAACATGAACATAGGCACCCCCCAGCCAGACAATTGGCTATGGGTGAAAAATGACAAAGTGCTTGATTCTTTTTTTATGGATAGGAATAACCTTCCGTAATAAGAGAAAAAAATCCGAGAATTTTCCGTGGCGTAGATTTTGCGTAAAAAATAAAATTGGTTTTGCGTTATAACGATTAAAAGATTCTGGTTTTCCTTGGTCCAAGTAAGCACAGCACATGTTTCTGAAAAAAAATAGTGTTGACATTTGACGTTGACAGTTCTCGCTTCCTTTGTACGAACATAACTTTACGTGTTTTAACAATTTTATTGGAAAAATAGCTTATTGATGACTGCGTTTGCTTACTGGAATTTCGATTCTGCTTGGCCCCAACGACGACGTATGCTTTAAACACGTTATTACGAATGAAAAGCGAATGAAGCAAGAACTGTCACCGTCAATAGTGTCAACACTTGTTTTTTAAGAAGTAGTGCTGCGTACTTGGATCATGGAAACACCTTTATTTCAATCGTCGTAACTCTAAATCAATTTCTTTTTTTACGCAAAATCTACGGCACGGAAAATTCTGAGATTTTTTTCTCTTGATACGGAAGGTTATTCCTATCCATAAAAAAAATAATCGAGCACATTGTCATTTTTCACCCATCCCCCAGTATAAATCTTGCTTGAGATCTGCATAGTCATTGCAGGATATCATTGCTGCATAGCATTGTTTAGGAGTGACACGCTCTGGGATGGGAGGGGACGGCCGACTAGCCGCAACCGGTCGACCACAATCAGCCGGCTATGCAGCCTTGAGCCAATCTAGGACAGTAGGTGTGACGGGTGTGCTGGTTGTCGGGATGAGCGTTGATGCTTCCGATGAGTCTTGTTGGAGACGACGATAATAACTAGTACTGTCAGCCTCACTCCATAGTTGACTTCCGAAGTTTCGTCCGACAGGTATCTTGTGAACTTTCGACAGTGACTTCTGACGATTGCTTCCAATAATTGTGCAGTTCCCGCAGTCCATTTAAGTCCTTGAACTTAGCACGTATTCCGCTCTACACGGAGATGGTAACGGCGCGGCGTAAGGCTGGCTTCGAGTTGATTAGTGCACGTTGCTCACACGTCGCTTTACTCGGAGGTGGTGGCGGGGAGGGGTGACACTTGCTTGTTTCAACTTGTGCTGATCCCGAAGTCCCTCGAAGTCCTTGAACGTTGCTCGCAAGTCGCTCTACCCGGAGAGTGTGGCGGGGCAGGGCCGAGGCTGACTTCAATTTATGCAGCTTCCGTAGTTTGTCGAATTCCTTGAACGTTGCTCGCACGTCACTCTACTCAGGGATTGTGGCGGGGCAGGGGCGAGGCTGACTTCAATTTATGCAGTTCCGTAGTTTATCGAATTCCTTGAACGTTGCTCGCACGTCGCTCTACTCGGAGATGGTGGCGGGGAGGGGTGATGCTTGCTTCAACTTGTGCTGATCCCGAAGTCCCTCAAAGTCCTTGAACGTTGCTCGCAAGTCGCTCTACTCGGCGATTGTGGCGGGGCAGGGGTGAGGCTGGCTTCAATTTATGCAGTTCCTGTAGTTTGTCGAATTCCTTGAACGCTGCTCGCACGTCGCTCTACTCGGAGATGGTGGCGGGGAGGAGTGATGCTTGCTTCAACTTGTGCTGATTTCGTAGTCCCTCGAAGTCCTTGAACGTTGCTCGCAAGTCGCTCTACTCGGAGATTGTGGCAGGGCAGAGGCGAGTCCTTGAACGTTCCTCGTATGTCGCTCTACACGGAAGGCGGCTTGGAGTGAGGCTGCCTTCAACTTGTGCTGATCCCGAAGTCCCTCGAAGTCCTTGAAAGTTGCTCGCATGTTGTTCTACTCGGAGATGATGGTTTGCGTTCACTATATCGCCTATTCCTCTTCTGTCAATTTGTGAGTTAAAGTCACCAAGCACGATCAAGACTTTCGTTTTTTCGAATTATAATAAGTGACCCACGTTTGGTGTTATTTCCTCCGGGCATCCAGAGGCACCTAATTCCGGGAACCATGTTGACCTGTATTCAAGTGGGTCTCTCATAAGCAAGCAACATGCATATTATTTTTTGCCAACATTGTGTCGGTGTTTCGCGTTTTTTCACGCGTCGCGGCTATACGTTCCAAGTCACAATATTGAGGCAGTCTAGTTTCTCTTCGTCTTTTTAATGTTGTGGATCTGGTCTGTGTGGTTTGCTGTGGAGGAAAGCTTAAAGCTAAAATTTTTGACGGTAAATAAATGTAATATAATATAAAATATGATAAAATAAATGATAAATCACGACGATATATGAATTTACTTGTTTTACTTTAGTCTCATCGAGTCCGTGTTTGTTCGTATTTTAAATCGGGCTGTGAAGTTGTAGATACGGACAAAGAGACCTTTGCGTCGCTTCTGCCCAAGTGCGATGCAGATGTTCGGGTCAACCATTGTTTGATGTTGGTGGCTTCGAAGGGACAGTGTTTGTGGAATTCGTTTTTTTTAATATTGGTCGCCTATCTAGGAGAAAGTTTCAATATGGGGAATTTTCAGCCCGTCGATATTTACAGGTCAACGGTTATTGTTATTTTGTGTGACCAGCGTAAGAATCAATATAAAGACTACCAATTGTCTAAATAGTCGGGGAAGATATTTCGCATTTCGCGCTCTTTTATATGCGTTATTCGCAACTATTAGTAAAAGTATGGTTTTATCCTCCCTGGTCTCCGGAACGCCTCTCCTTCCGCCTGTTTTGACCAGGCTAAGCCAGGCTTTCCGACTTGATGTGGAAGCTTCGCGTAGTTTTGCCACCTCCGAAGACACGTTACTGACAGGCACTATTTACTGACACTGACGCCACTTTCTCTTGAACATGTTTCACAGGGAGAACACACTTTCATATATTATGTGTATACTAAAAAAAAATGTGGTAAATAATAGTATCACGGATAATCTACTTAAGCAAATTCTACTGGCCTGCTCGAGAGAGCGACCCAAGCCACTTCACAAAAAAAAGGGTTCCCGGAACCAAATCTCCCGAAAAACTACTTCTGTTAATAAAACAATAATCTTAAGTTCTTAATTGTGATCAAGCGAAACATTTCTCCGTTCCGCGTCGGCTCAATTTTGTGGAAAATTGATAAGTCTTCTTTAATAGGAAAAAGTTTTTTCGGCTAAAAAAGTTAGGTACTTTTATTAAAGTTTTTAATCTTATTAGGTTTCTTTTTGTTTCTCCCGACCGAATTCCCAAAATCCCGAAAAATTGTTTTTTTCTCCCGATAATAGGGTCACTACATCTGGCAACCCTGGGTAGGTAGGACATGGTGCAAGGACCGATGGGATAGCTACCACCGTTTTATTCGCTAACTTCCCGCCGAATGATGATGGTTAATCTATACAAACGTTTATCCCCTATTTCACCTCCGTAAAAGTGAATTTTCCAAAAATTATGAAACACGTGTTTAAATTATTTCTCACCAAAAATCTAAACCATAATATCTCAGGCGTCTAACTTCAAAGGTGACGGTTCAAATGAGTCTACAAATTTTCTTCCCCTACCTATTCTATTTCACCCCCTTAAAAGTCAGATTTCTACAAATGCTGAAACCCGTGTTTAATTATTCGTAATCGAATATCTAAATCATAACATTTCGAGCGTTTAACTTCAAAAATAACGGTTCAACCATACAAACTTTCATTCCCTAATTCACTTCATTAAATGTCAAAATAATGAAACACATGTTCAATGATCTGTAATCGGATATCTAAATCATAATATTCAGGCCGTTTTACTTCAAAGATAATAGTTTATCCATACAAACTTTCATCCCCTAATTTCACCCCGTAAAGGTGAATTTCTAAAAATGCTGAAACATGTATTTTATTATTTGTAATCGATTATCTAAATCATAGAATTTCGGGCGTTTAACTTCAAAAATGATGATTCATCTATATAAACTTTCATTTCATCCCCTATTTCACCCCCTTAAATATAAAATTTCTAAAAATGCTGAAACACGTGTTTAATTCTTTGCAATCAACTATATAAATAATAATATTTTGGTCGTTTAACTTCAAAGATGATGATTCATCTATATAAACTTTCATTCCCTATTTCACCCCCTTAAATATGAAATTTCTACAAATGCTGAAACACGTGTTTAATTATTTGTGATCAAATATCTAAATAATAATACATATTTCGGTCGTTTAACTTCAAAGATGAAGGTTCATCCCTGTTTCACCCCCTTGAAGACGAAATTTCTAAAAATGCTGAAATATGTTTATGTTGTTTGGTTCTAATAAGGTACCTGAATCATGATGTTTTTTATTTCTAATTAAAAAGATAACGCACTTGCATACAAAGCGGATGTAGCCCTATTTTTGACCCTTACTGTACGAAACAACGACTACAACATACATCATCAAAAAAAAAAAAAACAATGTGTCTCCTAATTTCAAACTTCTATCATCAGCGGTTTGGGCTAGGCGTTGATCAGTCATTCAGTCAGTCGCGATATTGCTTTTTATATATACAGATATTTATTATTATCTATCTAGATAGCGCGTTTAAAGTATAAGAATAGGTACCGAGTAGGATGGTAGGCGAAGGCGAAAGAAGCTTGCTAAATTCTAATGCAACAATAACAATAGGTAATGAGGACGCGTGCGCGTCAATTTCTAGTAACGACGGTCAACTAAACGGAAATTTGAAACCAAACAAATCGGGCAAAGCGGGCGGTCATTCACCCTAGTCTCCGCTCACACGGAGGGAGCGCTCTCTAACCGGTTAATTTTTTCGTTCTTGGGAGCGGGAACTTTATTTATAGGTTAGGCTCTCAAAGCGTGGCTCTAACCGCTCCGAAAAATTAACCGGTTTTCAAGCCCTGGTTTAAAACACTGGTCAACATATAGGCTACTTTTTATCCCGGAAAATTGCATAGTACCCACGGGAATGCTATTAACGAATTCCACGGGAAGAAGCTAGTTAAGACTGTGTACACATTTTAAGCACAAAATGCGTTTTCGTGAGAATTTCCGAAGGCGATATCGTGGTTTTAGGGTCGGATTTTTTGAAGTTAAATTGCTGTTTAGGAGAGTTGTAACTTCAAAATAGGCTTAGTATTAAAAAAAGCCAAATTAGGGATCTTATACATGCCTTGGTGGCTTAGCTAGTTATTGCTGACAAAATTATTATTATACTTTAGTCATGTGTATATTTGTAACTTGTAACTATGCCTGTTATAAATAAATAAATAAAAGGCCATGGCTTTGTAGTAGTCATTTAGTACGTAGAGATCTTCTACTATCTAAAGTCCCGCGCCTTCACGTTTCAAAACGCTTCAATGTATTTAAAAAGCACCACCAACACTCTCAACACATGTGTGCGTGCTGTGACAGCCATCAACTATGCGTTGAGAGTGTTGGTAGTGCTTTTTAAATAATAATAAAAAAATTGAAGCGTTTTAAAAAGTGAATGCGCGGGACTTTAGATAGTAGAAGATCTCTAAATAGTTATGAGCGAACCAAGATAGCAGAGAAGTCTAAATTATTAATTCAGTAAAGGATGTGCAAGGACATTAAAATAAAGAGCACGATTTCTCTTGAAGGACGTGGCTTCATAAGTAAACCGTTACGTCATCTGCACACAACAAAGATGCTGTTGCACAACACAATACACCTATTGATAAAGCTTATCTATAAAGATTAGACTTTGATGTACGCCTCGGTACAAAGAAGCATTGTGGTTTATCCTAGATATAGGTTTATTGCACAAATCATAATAAATTATACGGTTGAGCTATTTGTTAGCACAATGCGCTCTCATTGGAATTATTTTTGCGGACACAAATCTATCTACACAAAATTTTAAAGAAACCCGAAACGATCTTTTAGCAAACTTTACCTGCACTAACGCTAAGGAGGTTAGTTCAACGAATAAAAAAGGAAACCAACCATAAAGTACATACTTTTGGCCGACTGCCAACGTCACTTTACCACTTTTACGTGCTTTTACGTGTTTTGCTAACCTCATAACGACACAAATTCCACTACTTCCTAACTAGACTTAACACAGTTTCGGGTTATCCAAGCTTCTTATTCGTCGGACTACTCAAATGTCAAGCTACGACCGTGCGATCACAGTTTTCTCTCCAGATGGGCAGCTCCTGCAAGTCCAATACGCCCAAGAAGCTGTGAGGAAGGGGTCAGCAGTGGTTGGGATCCGAGGGCCCGGCATCATTGTTCTGGCTGTGGAGAAGAAGTCCGTTGCCAAGCTGCAGGAGGAGAGGACGGAGAGAAAGATCGTGCCGTTGGATGACCATGTCGTGTTGGCTTTCGCTGGGTTACGAGCTGACGCGAGGGTGCTGATTTCTAGGTATGACCACAGATTAGCTAAACTTAGAGACGGAGAATGTAAGGTACTCTGTTCTTTGATTTCTGAACAATTTGTAGCTTGTTTGAAAATCAATCCTCACAAGATAAACCTAAGATTATGCATAGCGTTGTTTATAAATAAGGCTCATATTTCCATAAATGTAAACCTGAAAAGGTTATCGAATTCTAATCAAACTGATTGTGCTACTCAGAGTTCGAAAACATAAAATTGTTTTTGAAAAAACGCTCCAAGGGAACAGACAGATTGAATGTTTTTCCAAGAAATGCAAATTATACACATAAAACTTTTATATGTTATTCGTGGTGGAGCCATGTGTTCTTTCTGATGTCACCAAGTATTGTCTAAACATTTTTTTGTCACCTTAACTGTCAAACTTGATGACCTAATGCATATTTGAGTGGGCGGTTATATGTAGCGAAAACAATTAAAAACTACATAAAATGTCATAAGTAGTCCCGTTGATAGTGTGTTTAATATAAGTTGAGATAAGTTCATTAAAATAGATGTGTTTATTTGTATAAGTTCTGTAGAAAAGTAGGTACAATACAGGCCACAAAGAACCATTACTGAACCTTTTTTTCATGAGGAAATCCTCATGGATACCCTGTTCCGTAACATAGTGGTATACTTATCGTGCTCCTAGCGACTAAAACCCCGTGTGGTCCTCTACGCAACCTTACGCTATAGTTGCGGTAACTATGCTATGCATTCCTCGGCTTTGGCCTCCGAGTGACCGGCAAAGTGACCGGCAAAGTGACCCACGGGGTGTGGGGGGCTACGCGTCTAGCGACTAAGTTAACCATGTGTCGCTATGCGCTAGTGTTTATACATGGTGGGTCAAAAAATATGGCAGGGTTAATTATTTGCCATATTTTCTGACCCACCGTGTATATACAGTAGCATTTGGCTCGCACGATTTGCTACATATTAATTTACGTAGCTTCATGCGCCGCTCAACGTCCAGCGCATCACCGTTCCCTGTATGAGGCCTTACTAAAGCGAGCCGAACCACTCTTCTCACCGTACGTTACTTCAAAACCCTCAGAGCCCAGATCGAGTGTCAGTCTCACCGCCTCACAGTAGAAGACCCGGTGACCATCGAGTACATCACGCGCTACATCGCCGGCCTGAAGCAGAAGTACACGCAGAGCAACGGACGAAGACCGTTTGGGATCTCCTGCCTGGTCGGCGGGTTCGACCTGGACGGGACGCCGCATCTCTTCCAGACGGAGCCTTCGGGAATCTTCTACGAGTGGAAGGTAGGAACATCGTGTCTGTTTTTTTGGTGTTATTTTTCACATTGGGCCATTTTCTTGATTAGTGGCAAAAGAGAGAAAAACGCATAAGAGCTAGCTAAATAGAAGAGATATCTCGATATCTCTTCTATTTAGCTAGATCATGTCTGGGTAGATATCCACCACCACAATGGCCTATTTAAGTCCCACTGCTGGGCACAGGCCTCCTCTCATCACGAGAGGCCCCACGCGGGCCCAGTGCGGATTGGGGACTTCACACTCATCTTTGAATTACTTCGCAAATGCGTGCAGGTTTCCTCACAATGTTTTCCTTCACCGAAAAGCTCAGTGGTAAATTCAAATTGAATTTCGAACATTAGTAAACTTAGAGGTACGAGCCGGGATCGAACCCGCGCCCCTCTGCATGAGAGGGTGTAGGTCGAACCACTAGGTCACCACGGCTTCACGGCTTTTCGGCTGGGTAGATATATCGCTGGTTGAATTTAGAGTACATAATAAGGCATATCATGTTCATGTCCTACATTGAGAACACTGAACCTCTCGCGACATAAGCCCCTCTAGCGATGAATACGCGAGCCACCATTGCTTAGCAGATGCAAATTATCTCACCGAAATATACTTCTGTACTATAGGTACAGTATACTGTACTGTACGATGCGAGGTAAGTTGATGCACGACCCTCATCATGAGACACAATATACGTGTCAGGTCTACTTCTTCGTTTTCTTATTCAGTCTTTTCATCAGGCCAGTTCTACAGGAAGATGCGACAAGACGGTCCGGGAGTTTTTGGAGCAGAACTACAGTGAGGAGGCGGTGGCAACTGACAAGGCGGCCATCAAGCTGGCCATTAGGGCCTTGCTGGAGGTGGTGCAGTCGGGCCAGAGGAACTTGGAGGTGAGGAGACAATATATACAAGAGAGTTCGTGGAGAACTACAGTGAGGAGGCGGTTGCGACCAACAAAGTGGGCATCAAGTTGGCTATTCGGGCCCTTCTGGGGATGGTACAATCCAGCCAGAGGAACTAGGAGGTGAGGAGACAATGTATACAAGACAGTTCTTGGAGAACTACAGTGAGGAGGCGGTTGCGACCGACAAAGTGGGCATCAAGTTGGCTATTCGGGCCCTTTTGGGGATGGTACAATCCAGCCAGAGGAACTTGGAGGTGAGGAAACAATATATGCGATACACTTCTTGGAGTAATATACAGTGAGGAGGCGGTGGCGACTGATAAAGCGGCCATCAAGCTGGTTCGGGCCAGTCATGCCAGAGGTACTTGGAGGTGAGGAGACAATATAGCGACTGACTAACAGACGGTGGAATGGCATATCGCGTAGTACGGTATTATGTTATTGTTGAATGAGATTTACCATCAGGAAAGCACTTCGTACACTAAGTACGCTACGCAAGTCTCTGATATCCAAAAATATTAGTGTTCTTAACACAGACGGAACAAAATAAATCGCTGAACATGCTTGCCTGTTATACGAAGCTCTAGAGGTATTGGAATTCTTACGAGTTACTGAGTTACTTAATTAAACAGAAACTTCAGCGCAAAATATTCGCAGCGCATAAGCGCAGAATATATTGCCTTTTTGTTTCGGTCGTGATTTTACTGGCAGAAATCCTATATTCTATGGGAATACCTAGATAAAAAGTCCATGTGCTTTTCCTGTTTATACAAAGTGTAAATTATACTGAGTGGATTAAATTAAAATTCCCTGTATAAATTATACTGGGTGGATTAAAACCATTTGACGATATTTGAGCCCGAGATGCCCCAACTTTTCCTGAATCCGATGGTGTATTTTTTTTATCGCTTCGTATCAATCAACCACACCAAGTTGTGAGTTGTAATGATAAAGAAAAATATAAGAGGAAGGTGTATCGTCACTATCGTCATACGTTAACAAACATCAACTTTATAATAATTGTTTTTTAGCATGCCGGAAAAATAAAAGAAATCTGTAAACTAACCGATACCGTGGGTTAACTGCCGTCAATAGGTTTTAGTCCATCTAGTAGAGCAAAGAGAGCGCAGCAAACATTTGCTCACATAATATGTGTAATGGTGATGAATGTGATGGTGATACAGGTGGCGGTGATGAAATTCGCTCAGCCGGTCCAAATGTTAGAGCTGGACGCGATCAACGCCATCGTGGCAGAGATAGAGAAGGAGAAAGAGGATGCCGAGAAGAAGAAGAAGAACAAATAGAACGGGGTAATTTAGAGGGGTTTTTCATAGTGGAGATACTCGTGAATTGAAATAAAGGTATACTAATTGAAAAACGCTTTAAATTTCTATTTCACTCCCCCTATTCGAAAAGGAGTATTATGTTGCCCGTTTAGGTCCCTCTCCATTTCTGCCCCGCTAAACAGGGAACAAAATACGATTTTACTACTTAGGGAGCAAAGTACGAATTTGAACCCTGCCGCTGCTGGTTTTCTAATAGGAGGAGTGAAAAGCAGAGTGTACAACGCGGTAACAAAATTATTTAAACCTTGAGTTTTTAAATTTAATTTCGCACATATAATAGTATACTCCAAGTTGTAAGCCGTATTTGAACTTGCGACCCCCAGCATGAGAGCCGCAGGTCAAACAGTAGTCAAACCACTTGGCTAAATACTTATGTTGTGCTTATGTTGCTTATGTGTATATATTTTTATATGTGTTGCTTATGTGGCTTTGCTTATGTTGTGGCATGTTGTGTACCTTATTATCAATGTCAGATATTTCCAAAATCATTGATTCTATAGCATTGAAACAAGACAATGAATTTACTTACATTTACATTCTGTGTAAGTTGAAAATCTTTATAGATAAGTAGGTATGTAACACTAACAAAACAACATGATAATGATAACACCTTGAAAAACTGGCTTTCCAAATTCAATCTTTACTCGATTTCGCACTTTTTCTTTATACTTTATTCGAGGCATTCTCTATCTGAAATTCAAAGTTCTTTCCGTTCTTTGTTGTTTTCAAGATAGCTATTTTTTTAATTACGTTTTTGGCGTACGTGACGGCGACGCGAAGGCACACGCGACGAAAAACTTACCTAAAAAATATTTGAAGAAGTATACAGATATCCTAACTTTAGTCTTTTTGTGCGTCAAATTTGAATCCTATTCCACTTATTTTAAGCCTGTGCTTACAATGGATGATTATAAGTAAGATACCAATTTTATTGAGATACCTATCTGCCTGATACTGTATCAATGGACTGATTATAGGAAAGATACAAGCTATCTCCAATGTTTAGCCCGTGGATAATGTTTGAGGATTTGACGTCATAAGTGCATGAAATTGATAATGCAATCAGATTCATTGCATTCTAATCTTTAGATGAATTGATATGTAAGTTCCTAATTGAAGTCTATACTTAGAAATATTGTTATTACACTCAAATAATGTATTTTTAATTCATGCCCAATGTCGATTTAGGTGTATTTTTTGTTAAAACACTCGCAGCGCGGTGATGATTGTAGATGATGTGTTAAATACCTGTAACAAAAAGTAAACAAAAATCAGTACATTAAAACAGAGCCATCTATTCAATAAGCTCGGAACTACAACCGCAATAAGTCAGCTCACGCAACGTTCTCGAGCGTGCGTGCAGTTTTCCAGATATTCCGATAGATGGCGACTCTAGTGCGCCGCATACGCATGTTCGAGTTATGTCATAGCATAGATAGATAATTATGTATGTCATATGACTTGGTCAACGACCGAAGAGCAAAACAATAAAATCCGTACCGGCGGCCGGCGTGGGACACGTGATTAGAAGTGTTTTTAATAGCAAAGTACCTAGTCGTTTTTAGAAAGCATTTAGTATAAACTTTACTGTTCTACTATTGAGTCAGTGGCGTAGCTTTTTAGGTCATTGGGCGAATGAAAATTGGGGCCCTTTCAGAGATCGTTGGCCCTTTTTTGTAAAAAGAAACCAGGTCCACCGATCTCTAACTCTGAAGCCCCCTGACTCCCCTGAGGTCTGTAACGCCTCGTTTTGGCTGCGGACGATTTAAGTTTGACAGATTCTCTATGGTCCATATGTCAAATTTTAACCATTCGTAACCGAAACGAGGCGTTTTGTGGTTATACCTAGGATAATTAGGATAGGAACCAGGGGCTATATTCGAAGTCTTAAATAGGGATCTCCTTGTTTACTATTTAAGACTTCGTATATGGTCCCAGGCCTTAGAAACTACGCCACTGTTACTATTGTAATTTCATTGTCAAATTGTAGCAAAAATTTCGTTTATCGCATCAGGTAAGTACTTAGGTACTTAATATGATTGCAAATGTTATTATTAGACTTTTGTTTAAAAAATCATCTGGTACACTTTTGAATGCGGGGTGTTACTGCCATAATAATATAAGCAACCCAAAATAAATAAAGACCTCCATCTTTTTTAGAAGTCTGTAAAATGGAGGAAACATTTTCGAAGTGGGACCACCCAATCGATGAATAAGCTTATAAATTCAAATTCAATCATTTATTCAGCAAATTGGCCACATTATTTTTACACGTCAGAAGAATTTACCAGCGCTTCCTAGACCCATTGCTTGAGAAGAAGCGCCGCAACAAACTCAAGCAGAAGGCCTTTTTTCAAAATTTCCATAGTTACAAAATGTTCATTACATGTATAAATTATACATATAGGTACGTACGTACTAAAATTACATTGAAGAGATGTATAGTCCTAAGCTATTAAGTACCTACATCATAAATACCATCGATGTCATTCGTATAAGAATAATGTCGATGTCATTGTCACCCACCTTGTTCTAAGAAATTATGCAATTTGTGCAGTTAACGACTTTTTGCAGCCGTTGAAACAATGTGATTGTTTCAATCTTTTCGATGTTGCAAGCGGTTTCACAGATAGTGGTTGAAATGGGATAATGTTAACCGTTTATATGTATGTAATTGATTCTTTAATGTTTATACCTGTTCTTCGCCATAGATATGGGATTTAGATCGATTTATTAAACACACTATCAACGGGACTTAAGACTGTGTACACAAATTCGTTCAAGTCATAACTTGCGCGGACGCTATGATCGGCGAAACACTAACGCACACTTCTTTACTCTCTGTGTGCGTAAGGTGTGAGCGCTTTAGCAGGTTGCCCAACTAGTCTTGATACATTTTCATATACAGAATTTTCATAAAAAATGTTCTATTTTTGAAAAGTGAAAGTAGAAAATTGCTTAATTAGGTGTCATATTACATTCCACCTCGGGTTAAAGTAACTTAAAAAAACAAGTAGCTACATAAATAAAATTGGGTTTGCCACTTTGCACATATTTTTTCCAAGTGGTAAAATCCATATTAATATTATAAATATGAAAGTAGCTCTGTCTGTCTGTGTGTTAGGCTTTCACGGCTAAACCGCTGAACCGACTTTTATGAATTTTGGTATGAAGATACCTGGAACCTTGGGGACGGACATAAGCTACTTTTTATCCCGGAAAAATGCACAGTTCCCTGGGGAATTGCGAGAAACGAATTCCATGCGGACGAAGTCGAGGGCAAAAGCTAGTAAATAATAATTAAGATTACTTAATGGATTACCATACTAATAGTTATCAATTACTAGCTTTTTGCCCGCGACTTCGTCCGCGTGGAATTAGGTTTTAGCGTTCCCGCGGGATCTAAGCGTTCTTCCGGGATAAACACTGGACCCGTGTAAATCGAACTTATATGTAGCCGGGTTCCTTCCCCGGGACTCGATTGTGTGCGCCACTCATATTGAACTCGGACTACTCGTATTAAGCATCGCAAACGGATGCAGATGGCCAACCACAAGGCCGCTCAGCTCGCGGGTCAGCTAAGTACGCGCTGAATTCATTTTCTTTACGATAACTCCTAAGATATTCATTTAAATTGCATGGTGTAAATGGCAATCATAAAGTGCATGAAATGCTTGAGGTGATTTCAATTGATCCAATTTCAGTTGATAAAGATTAATACTGTATCCCTCTAAATAGCTTTCCATATAACACATTATGTGGGACCATTTTTATATGGGAACAATTCCTCCATCCATACATCATTTTGTTATCACCTAAACGGATTATGCAGCGTTTTCCATGAAATTGCGTTTGCGTTAATAAAGGATTTTTTGGAAATTCTAACATAGTTTATTTTTCTACACTTAGTAGCTTAGAAGATACATACAAAATTTTAATCCCCTTTTTACCCATAGAAAAGGGCATTTTCCAAAAAATATCTGTTATAGCTCATTTATGTCATAAAATAAACCTTTTTCCTAAATTTCATGTTTCATTCAGTTGTTTATATATAAGTTTGTATGTAATGTAACTTATTACTATTACATACAAATTTTTAACCCCCTTTTTACCCCTATAAGGGGGCACTTTCCAATTATCCTCCGTAGGTGCTCATTTATGTCATAAAAGAAACCTTTTTGCCGAATTTCATGTTTCTATAAACATGAAATTCTAAGTCTAGCGGTTTAGAAGTTACATACAAACTTTCAAGCCCCGTTTTACCCTATTAAGGGGGGAATTTACAAAAATCCTTTATTGACGTTCATTTATGTTATAAAAGGAACATCCCTGCCAAGTTTCACGTTTTCAAGCTTAGTGGTTTAGAAGTTTCATACAAACTTTCAACCCCCATTTTACCCCCTTAGGGGGGGAATTTCCAAAAATCCTTTCTTAGTGCTCACATACGTAGTAAAAGAACCCTTTTTGCTAAATTTCATGTTTCTAGATCTAGCGGTTTAGAAGTTTCATACAAACTTTCAACCCCCTTTTTACCCCCTTAAAGGGAGAATTTCCAAAAATCCTCTCTTAGTGCTCCCCTATGTTTCCCAACGAACCTGCATGCCAAATTTCAGCTCTGTACGACCAGTAGTTTCGGCTCTGCGTTAATCGATCAGTCAGTCAGTCAGTCAGTAAGTCAGTCAGTTTCTTGTTTTATATATATATATATAATAAATAACTGCTTATCTGCCTGTCTGTCTGTTTCTGTGTGATTGAGTGTGTTTGTGTGTTCGAGTGCATTAGATGTGTCACGTCCCAGGTAAAAACTTGTTAATAAATAAAAAGGGAAACAAGAACGTAGTTTATTTCAAAAACGTGTGTCCCTTATATCCTCTTTCTGGGATCAATCATTTCGGGCAAAAGACACTTTTCATAAAAATCCAAGAGCTTGGTTTTCATTTTCGGTTCCCAAAAGGCGTTGTCTCGGGAATTTTTTGCCGTCTTAAATGGAAATTGTTGCCCTGTCCAGACCGCAAACAGACATATGTTTTTTTTTGCTGAAAATAATGACATTTGTTAAATAATGACGTTTGTAAGTAAAACCATAAAAACTTAAATCTACCTAGTAAATATATAGGTACCTATGATATAGTAACATAACAAATTTAATTCTTACCTGATATGCAGTTGACCTTGGATCTGATAGTACCAGTCGTGGTTGGTATTAACGGAACCATAACTTTCCAAAAATTAATTTTCTTTTCTGCTATTGCTTGTTTAGCATCCATGTTTTTTGCCGAATATGGGCATTTAATTCATTTAATGACCGAAAAACTGTGACTTACCTTTTTACTTTTCTGGCGATAGTCAAAGATTTGAATGTGTTGCTACATCCGTACCGCTTGCGTTTGTTACCCATTTCTGAAAAGTTTAATTAATAGAAGACATTTGAATATTGTTACATCAAATCGTCTAATCACTAAATGTCATGTAATAATTAATATAATATAACGTAATTTTACATAGGTTTTTACATACTAACAAATACTTACCAAAGTATCAATTCGTATCAGTCGCGCTACGAGTAAGCAATGCCGACGCGAAACGAGCATTGACCTCGGTGTCGGAGCGGACGGCGCGAGCGAGCGATACGTCCTCACTCTGGGATGGCCCGGCGTGAACTGATCGTAAAACGTTTGCGCGCTCGGTTATAATGGTGCATTTAAAAAAATCGTAATAAGTAACTAAAATCATTTAACGGGCAAAAAAAAATTCTGCCTGTTAAACAATATCTGTTCCTTCATAACTTGTATACAACGTTCATAAAAACCTTTTAATACATATTAAAAAAAAATACTGAATTGGACCGATTTAGACATTTAAAAGTAGTGTCTTTTTTAAATTAAATGTAACATTTTCGAAATTATTGCTCTGCGGTGCACTTTAAGACCATTTACTTTGTCAGATAAATGCATTAAATAAAATGTTATAGTACAATATAATGCTTGTTTTATACCTGAAAGATAGCTCTGACGATGTTTTTCGTAAAATACCATGGAAACATAGAGTTCTTATAAAATAACTGTTCAACAAAAAAAATGTTTTGCTCTGCAGTGCACTCAACGAAGACTTTAACTCTCCTAAACAGCAATTTAACTTCAAAAAATCCGACCCTAAAACCACGATATCGCCTTCGGAAATTCTCACGAAAACGCATTTTGTGCTTAAAATGTGTACACAGTCTTAATCGCGTAAAAACTATTTATATTTTACCTCGACGTTAGATCGATTTGTTAGCACGACACAACTTAGAAGGCGCGCGGATTAAGCAATAATAGACTCTACGTCAACGGCCTAAGTGCTTCGCCGCGCGCCTTCTAAGTTGTGTCGTGCTATACCTATATTGCAAATTACCTCGAAATCGTTAGATCATAAAACTAACGTATAAAATACTTAGTCATGTTTGTTTAATTAAAGGATATGTTAGTAACGAGAAAATTGGCGCGAACGAGCTCACAACACAAACATCGCCGGCGCAGGTTTTGGCCATTAAAGAGAGCGTGTGAACTCGTCTTTACGGACACTGGTGCTCAAACTTAGCTTCTGTCTTAGCACTTAGACCACTTCGAGATGCGGTGGCAGTAGATATTTGTTCAGATATCATCAGTAGATTTGTGCAACGAGCACCTAATTTCATGTTTTTTTTCTTTCAAATTTCTTTTTTAATAAGTATAAAAAAATGTTGCTCCCTGACAAAAAAAGAAACAAATTATATACGATATCATGAAAATGAAAATATTTATTCAGCAAATAGGCCACATCTGGACACCTTTACACGTCACTTTTAAATGAATTTATCAAGGCATTAAGTACTGAGCTTAGCTAAGTTAGCTAGAAATCATGTTAAAAGCTTTAATAGCTCAAGAATGAACATATTCTAGCTATCTGAAAATACGGAATGAATCAATCGCTGATTAAGTATTCGATTGATATCGTATATCTAAAGATCCGGAATATTTAGGACTTTATACTTTATTCATTTTACATTTCTAAACTTACTGAACGTCTGTTCCGAAGGATTCATGCCTGCCACAATAATGACGGTTTGAGAGCCACTGAACAAAAAACAAAAGCATACTCATGGGCGTCATCCTTCTCTATTCTTTTTATACAACTTCCTATGTCCATCCCTTTCTAGGGGACTTTATTGTTACTTTTAATGGTTCTAACGGAGAAGAGTTTCTTGACAAAGAGGCATAATTATTTTACCTTAAACTGTGTTATTTAAATACGTTTTCCAGCTGAGAAAACCTTTGTACTGAGCTATTAAGTGTAATATGTAAAACGTGTAGGTTCCTATTAAGGTATGCATTGGTAAATTCTATGTATTCCAAGGGTCAATTTAGAGACACCGTAACTATTTTTAGAATTCCTCTGCTCAAAATTGACTCATAAATTTACATGCCTATTGTGAATAGAATTAGAACTAGTTTTGACGCTTCATTGATTCAAGCGCCTCTAAAAAAATAACTTTAACTATTTGACACAGTTAAATTAAGAATGTATTTTATTTGTAAAATGTAACTTAAAATGTACAGAGCGTAACGCGGAAGTTTAAATTACAGGTTTATGTTATGTTGTGAATTACGATCTTCATAACCGGATTCAGAAGTGGCCACAAAAAAGTTATGGTTTATGTAGGTACCTGGAAGCTGTTTACACTTGTACTAGAAGCCATAAGAGTTTATCACTTCAGAGCAATACGGAATAAGCACCATGTAATTATGAAATAGCTTAGTTATGATAAAGTAGTGTGTAATATTTCCAGCAACTTTTCACACTACTACTACTACAGCCTATTTGCGTCCCACTGCTGGGCACAGGCCTCCCCTCATCATGAGAGGGCTTGGGCTGTAGTCCCCACGCGGGCCTAGTGCCGATTGGGGACTTCACACACATCCTTGAATTACTACTACTCACGATGTTTTCCTTCACCGAAAAGCTCATGATAAATTCAAATTGAATTTCGCACGTAAATAAACTTAGAGGTGCGAGCCGGAATCGAACCCCCGACCCTCGGCGTGAGAGGCGGTAGGTCGAACCACTAGGCCACCACGGCTTTTTCACATACTTTTAAGGAATTATTTCGGGAATAAAAGCTATCGCATGGCCTTCAACCCAGGGTCTCAACTCAAGCTAGAGATCTACTATCTAAAGTCCCGCGCCTTCACATTTCAAAACGCTTCAATATATTTAAAAAGCACCACTAACACTCAACACATGTGTACGAGCTGAGACAGCCATCAACTATGCGTTGAGAGTGTTGGTGGTGCTTTTTAAATAATAATAAAAAAATTGAAGCGTTTTGAAATGTGAAGGCGCGGGACTTTAGATAGTAGAAGATCTCTACACCCATATGAAATTTCGTCTAAATACTAAACCAGTTCAGCATTTAGGCGTAAAAAGGTAGACAGCCAGAGTTACCAACGCATTACAAATAATATTAAGTAGGTAGGTAAGTATTTTTCTCTCACATATGGAGAAAAACTAAACAAACAGTTTGTGAATGACCATAAACCACCGATTTGTCCTTATTTAATTAAAGCCCAAGTGATCTATCCTCCGCAGCTGGATAAAATGAGACAAGGCGTAAATAAGATACCGAAATAGATGGCTTCCCGGTTTGACGAACTTGACATAAAGAGGGTTTGTCCCGAAAGTTGGCAACGTCGCATATAACTGTCAAATTTATTAATTTCTCAATATTACTGAATTAAAAAGAAGTTATCATTCTATGGTTGAATGACGCGTCTCGTTTTATATTTGTTGGTTAGGCGTTCAAATGATAAGATTACATTAAAATGCATGGAAAATGCGATGGAATGTTTTCAAAAGATAGTACATCCATAATCCTAAAAATTTCGTGTTACTATGATAATTGTTGCAATCCATACTTAATGTTTTATTCAACCATACAGCGATATATTCATGTTTTCATTCAGTAATACATATTCAGAAATTAATGAAAGCAGCGAAATATTTGACAGCTATTTGCGTCGTTGCCAACTTTCGGAGTAAACCCTCTTAAGGTGCGCAGGAGTCGGTAACTTAGCGCACCACACACATTTTCGTCACTGAAATCGATGACATTGTTCAACAGATATTTTCGTATCTTGTAGTTTCAGAGATTCACTTTCAGATGGCCCACCATATAATGATAAATTTAGATTTTTTGTAACAAAAAAAGCAGACATCCATACTGTTGTCTACCTATTTAAAGAAGAGACGGTTTCTAAAAATACAGTTTTTAAATTTTTGTAGCGTGTTAATTTACAGTAAAAAAACCGGCCAAGTGCGTGTCGGGCCACGCGCAAAGTATGGGTTCCGAAGTTGAGGATGCCCACAGTAACTTTCTAAGACTTATTAGCATCTAGCTAGCCTGTGGTATGACGTGCCCGGCCGACGCCTGCCGCTCGAGAAAAATCATTGGTTTTTTAATCATTTCATAAGTTGATCGACTATGACTCGTAAGTTTGTACAGCCTACAAAGCTGTGATAGTTTTCCTTTCAACTACGTTATATATGCTACAACCGTGATTTTTTTCAGCCATCCAAATACCACCATTTAGCTGGCAGGGGGGGGGGGGGGGACACGTGACTAACAAAAAATAGCACTTTAAAGCTTAATATTTCACAAACGCATCACTTACTTAAAAAATGGTTTTAACAAACCCACAGTATTTTTTTGAGACCTATTCAACGATATGCCGCACTATGGGGTACGCAAGAAAAAAAAATTACATCGCCACTTTACGAGTAGGGGAGGTACCCTATAAAAATATATATTTCAAAATTTTATTGTACCACTTTGTCAGCGTAACTAATATGTATATTCATGCCAAATTACAGCTTTCTAGAACTAAGCATCTCCGAGCAATAGTGCGGACAGACGGACGGACGGACGGACGGACGGACGGACGGACGGACATGGCGAAACTATAAGGGTTCCTTGTGGACTTCGGAACCCTAAAAAGCCTTCATGTCTCCATGGGCTTGCGGCATGAAAATAGTCGATCAGTCGCTCAACATTAGATTTAGTGGCCACCTTCTCCGTTCCACCACCGGACGTCCAAACTGGGGGAGCGATTCCATCGTGTGGTCGACATTCCTGTTATTCGCACAAAGCGCTTCGCTTCATCGTTTCTCATGCGGACTGCTAAGGAATGGAACTCGCTTCCGCGGTCTGTTTTCCCGGACAGTTATAATTTAGGTATATCTTCAAGGCAAGGGTGTAGTCAATTACCGAGCTGCACCTTTGGCCCCATAGTCGCTTCCCATCAGGCGAGATAGTGGACATTGGTCAGTTCTGAATTAAACAAAAGAAAATGTTTAAAGAAAGAACAAATACTTTCTACTTTTATTTACGACATTTAAAAAAAGAGTTCACCTGCCAGTCCTAAACTGCTGTCGCTGGTATAAAACCGTCACTAAACGGTCTATTGTTTATGGCAGTATTTCTTCCTGGCCAATCGTCGCGGATGCCGGCAGTTACGGCGGGAACTGGTCATTCCTGGTTTCCCGAGTAGCGTAATGGTGCCAAGATTGGCGGCGTCCTGGCATTGGGGCTATGGGTTGGGCTGATAATCGCTGTAACATCTGAAGGCGTTGACAAGACCTAAATGGCTTTCTTTAAACAGTATTTTTGCAGGAACAATATAAATTTGCAAGTTTTTGTATGATTTGCAATAAGTATGACGGAATAGTGTATTTAATTATAGCGTTAAAAATAAACTTACAGGACCGTTTAAATAGGATTAAAAGACGTAACTTCACGATTGTTTTTCCATCGAACCGATTTCATGAAAACCGTTTTACGAAATACCAAGTTTTTTCCAACAAGATGGAGTGACGACCTTGTAAAGGTCGCGGGAACGCGGTGGATGCGAGTGGCACAGGACCGGTCTGAGTGGCGCGCCTTGGGGGAGGCCTATGTCCAGCAGTGGACGTCTATCGGCTGAAATGATGATGATGATGATGTAGTTTTTTAAGTATATATGTAGCGAACCTCTTCAAACCGGGAACCTTTTCTAATTTTATGGATTTGAAGTGGAACAATAATTTTATCGTTTTATGCCGTAATGTCATACGTCACTTGAAAAATATATGTGAATTGAACCGAACGAACATTTTTACTCGTTAATTGCTTTAGGTAATTAATATTGGTCCATCGACCACGAAAACGAACCCAGAAATACAGTCCACGAACGTTTAATGTGAAATAACAGTAAACATTTCATCACCGAACCGAACAAGAACCGAAAGTGAAATGTTAACCAGAAGTAAGCTTAAACAACATGCACAGGAACTTGACGAACAAAACGAGCGCGCCAACACGACCGGCAACACGCGCAGCCAGAGCCAGCTCACCGAGAGATCAGGGAAGACCGTGAGTGGAACCGTTCGCTCCCGAGCGAGTGCCGAGCGTGCTATAAAAGAGGCAGAACTTATTGCAACAAAGAAATTGGCAGAGCTAAATAAATATAAAATTCAGCAGGAAGAAGAGCTCATAAAAAAACAACTCGAACTAGATGTGGCTAAAATAAAAGAACAGCATAGCAGTAGAGCCTCATCTCATTCTAGCCGCTCACGCTCACGTATATCCGATAAGAGTGATAAGACGCAATCCCCGTACATTAAGGTAGAACAATGGTTTTATAATCAAGAAACAAAAGTACAGGGTGAAGTGAAACCCTCTGATGATTACACCCTGGACCCACATTTAGACCCGAACACCATGAACCTGGCACTGAACACCGAACCGAATCACGATCCGAGCGACATTAAATTATTGGCCATAGAAATTAGCAAACTCCGCCGACCCTCTGAGAAAGAACTTCAAATATTTTCTGGAAACACATTCGAATGGATATCTTTCAAGGCAGCCTACCACGACACGAAGTCACAACTCACCGATCAAGAAAACATCGCCCGCCTTCGTCGCTGCCTGAAAGGAGAAGCCAGAGAAGCCGTCGCCGCCATGCTTCACTGTCAAGTACCACCACATACGATCATCGACACGCTTGAACAAAGATTCGGACGACCTGAACTGATCCTTCAAGAACAAATCTCCTGTCTGAAAGAATTTCCACGACTAACCGATTCCGCGGAACAACTGAGCCGATTCGCTTGCAGAGTTCGCAACTGCGTAGCCGCTATAAAGGCATTAAAGAGACCCGAATATCTTTACAATCTAGAACTTATACAAGCCCTGAAATCAAAAATGATCTGCCTTAAATCAAGATGGTTGACATACGCCCTTGATCATGAACGAGACCCTGAACCTGAACTCCTCAAAATTGCTGACTTCTTGCAGATTGAAGCCTCCACTACTTCCAAATTCTGGCTGCTGGATCCGAAACCTAAATATCTAAAGAACGCTCATGGCAGAAGAAGAACCAGAACCTGAAACTGACAATGACTGTTATTTTACCGACAATAGTACCTGGAATTGTCCTTATTGCAAATCAGACCTTCACAAGAACCTCCACGAATGCGATAAATTCAAGAAGCTTACGACCGATGAACGCTGGAACTGGGCCAAAGAGAGCAAATTTTGCTTTAAATGCCTCAGGTCGAAACACCGCCGAGAAACCTGTAAGGCGAAACTTTGTGGAATAAATGGATGCCGAATGCCTCACCACCCATTACTACATGCTACCAGAACAGAAAATCCTTCACCAAGCCATGCAATCCATAACCCCGCGAATACTGAAAAAGAACATGAACCGAACACCTCTTCAGAAGATCCGGAAGTGACTGCTGCATGCAACGGCCGATCTCATGTCCTACTGAAAATAATACCCGTAATCGTAGAAGGACCGCAGAGTACAAAACGAACATACGCCTTATTGGGCGGAGGAAGCACACTGACCCTCGTGAAACAAAGCCTTATCGAAGAACTGGGTATCAATGGACCGATCGAACCGCTCTTACTAGCAGGAATAAACACCACCAGCGAAGACCTGAACTCAAGGAGGGTGAACTTGAAGATATCATCACTATCACATGAAGAATTTGAACTGTCAAACGCCCGAACCATCCCTCATCTTCCCCTGAACTACCAATCATTCACCGATATCCACAAATATGAACATCTAAAGAACCTTCCCACGAACACGACTTCTTACGACCGCGCCGTTCCCGAAATATTGATTGGGCAAGACAACTGGCAGACCATGATCACCACCGACATTCGTAAAGGAAAGAAGAACGAACCTGTAGCATCCCTCACTCCCCTGGGTTGGGTTATCCATGGATCTTGTCATGGCGTAACGAATATCATTCATTTCGTCGGACATTTGGATGAAGATTTACACAAAACAGTTGAGGAATACTTCAGAATTGATTCCCTTGGCATTTCAAATAAAAAGAAACCGAGCCCTGAAGATGTAAGAGCGATCCAGATTTTAGAAAATACCGCCCGTCGTATTGATGACGGCAGGCGATGGGAAGTAGGTCTCCTATGGCGAGACTCTGAAACTAAAATGCCAGAAAGTTTCAAAACTGCCTTCAAACGACTGCTGTCAGTGGAAAAGAAAATGGACAAAGATCCTCAGTATGGCGAAAAATATAAAGAAAACGTCGAAGTATTTTTGAATAAAGGATACGCCGAACCATGCCAACCCTCAGATTCCCCTATGAAATTTTACCTACCCCATTTTGGCGTTACGAACGTAAATAAACCAGGTAAACTGAGGATTGTCCACGACGCCGCCTGTAAAGTGAATGGAACGTCTCTCAACGACAAACTATTGACTGGACCAGATCTGCTCCTATCCTTAATTGGGATCCTATTCAAATTCAGAGAAGGACGCATTGCCATGTCTGCGGATATAAGAGAAATGTTTTTGCAAGTTCGCATTCGTCCTGAAGACAGAGTTGCCCAACGTTTTCTTTGGAGAGGATGGGAACGAAGAAGACCAGCCCAAGAATACGAAATGAAATCTGTAATTTTTGGCGCAACCTCTTCGCCCGCGACCGCCATTTATGTTAAAGACAGAAACGCAGAAGATTTCAAAGATCAATATCCCGAAGCCGTAAATGCTATCAAGACCAGATTCTACATGGATGACTACCTCCACAGCATGCATTCAGAACATGAAGCCGTAAAAATGATGAAAGAGGTATCGAAAATTAATCTGGAGGGAGGATTTGAGTTGACTCAATGGATGTCAAATAGCGATGTTGTCATGAATGCTGTAGATCCAGAGAGAAGAGGTATTGGTAACGTCAGCCTTGACTTCAACATTTCTGTGAAAATCCTTGGTCTAAGCTGGAACCGAATTGATGACACACTTGGTTTCAACCTGAACTTGTCCAAAATTCCAAAAGAACTTCTGGACGGCACTAACCGCCCCACCAAACGTCAAACGTTGAAGATACTCATGAGCATTTTCGACCCTTTAGGATTAATTTCACCAATCATCATCCAAGGCAAAATTCTACTTCAACTTATCTGGCGCAGTGGAATTGACTGGGATCAACAGCTACAAGATGCTGAATCGACACATTGGAAGAAATGGATCGATAAGTTAAAAGAAACTTGGATTTGCAGAGTGCCCCGATGCTATGATATGAACTCTTTCAACCCGACGACGACTCAAATTCACGTATTCTGTGATGCCAGCGAAACAGCGTTCGCCGCAGTGGCTTATTGGCGTTTCTGCCACCCCGATGGTACTGTTACAGTAACGCTGATTGGAAGCAAAACTCGAGTCTCGCCTCTGAAACTGCAGTCCATCCCGAGACTAGAACTTCAAGCAGCACTTCTTGGAGCCCGGTTTTTAGACACCATTACGATAGAACACGGTACACTAAAACCCTCTGACCGCTATCTGTGGACTGACTCGTCAACAGTCATAGCATGGTTAAAAAGTGATCCTCGAAACTACAAAACCTACGTGTCCCACCGATTGGGAGAGATCGCAGATCTTACTAAAACAAATGAATGGAATTGGGTGCCGACAGACCAAAACGTTGCTGATGACGCCACCAGGGACATTGAAAAACTGGACGCTACTCACCGATGGTTCCGTGGTCCATCTTTCCTCTACGAATCAGAACATAGCTGGCCACAACAGAAACAACCCATCATGCCTTCTGAAAGCAAAATGGAAGTAAAGAAACAGGTCCACCTGTCCGCTATGGCCACAGAATTATCATCATCGCTGCCGAACATAACTAAGTTCTCAAAATGGTCGAAGCTTCTTACAAGTACGGCGTATATTCTCTTGTTTATCGAACGATTGCAAAAGCAATCAACCCCTAACCTGCTACCTCGTCACCTGGAAAGAGCAGAAGAACTGTGGATCAAAAGAAGCCAAGAAGAAAGTTTTGCGTCGGAAATATCACACCTCCATTCCGGAAAACCTCTAAAAAAATCAAGCCGTCTGTCAAAATTAACTTGTCACCTAGACAATAAAAATATAATCAGACTTACTGGAAGAACCAAATTCATATCGGATATTCAAGTAGCCAATCCAGCAATATTAGATGGCAAGCATGAATACACAAAGCTGATGACAAAACATTTTCACTCACTGATGTACCATGGAAGCTGCGAGACGGTCGTGAACGAACTGCGGCAAAAATATTGGATAATCCACTTAAGACCGACTGTAAAATCCGTCGAACGTAACTGCCAAATATGTAGAATACGACGAGCTTCTCCTTCATCCCCTCCAGAGGGTGATTTACCGCCATCAAGACTAGCCCACCACCAACGCCCGTTTACCCATTGTGGCCTGGACTACTTCGGTCCCATGTCCGTAACTATTGGGAGACGCAAAGAAAAACGGTATGGAGCCCTTTTTACATGCATGACGAGCAGAGCTCTACACTTAGAGATCGCAGGCAATTTGACGACTGATTCAACAATAATGGCCCTGAGACGGATGATGGGGCGCCGTGGATGCCCGAAAATAATGTACTCTGACAACGGTACCAATTTTCGTGGAGCGGACACAGAGCTAAAGAAAGCCGTTCGAGAACTGGACCACAATAAGATGAATGATTTTTTGGTCAACAAAGGAGTGGAATGGAAGTTTAATCCACCGGCTTCTCCCCACATGGGTGGCTGTTGGGAGCGCTTGGTGCGCTCTGTCAAGAACGCTTTGAGAGTAACACTTAAAGACAGTTCTCCAAGCGAAGAAGTGCTTCATACCATGCTAATAGAAGCAGAACATATGATAAATTCACGACCATTGACACATGTTTCGGTGAACCCTAATGACCCAGAGGCATTAACGCCAAACCATTTCCTCATAGGCAGTTCGTCTGGAGTTCCCCTACCAGGCAGTTTCCATAAAAATGATCTACTGGGAAGAAAGCATTGGCGAAAATCTCAATCATTAGCCGACCTGTTCTGGAAGAGGTGGATAATAGAATACCTCCCTACTCTGAAGTCGAGACCACCATTAACAAGCAAGGTTGAAGACCTGCGTCTAGGAGACGTTGTAATTGTGGTTGACCAGAATCTGCCCCGGAATGTGTGGCCAAAAGGCATAATCGAAAGAGTTTTCCCAGGACCTGACGGCAGAGTTCGCGTCGCTGAAGTTCGCACAGCTGGAGGCGTCCTCAAAAGACCGGCCGTCAAGTTAGTGCCCATAGTTCGCTCTGACTAATAGGACAGCGAGACTAATCCCGCTGTGGGGGGCAGTATGTAGCGAACCTCTTCAAACCGGGAACCTTTTCTGGAACAATAATTTTATCGTTTTTTGCCGTAATGTCATACGTCACTTGAAAAATATATGTGAATTGAACCGAACGAACATTTTTACTCGTTAATTGCTTTAGGTAATTAATAATATACTTAGTGAATATTTATATATATAAAACAAGAAACTGATTGACTGATCGATCAACGCAGAGCCGAAACTACTGGTCGTAGAGAGCTGAAATTTGGCATGCAGGTTCCTTAGGGAACGTAGGGGAGTACTAAGAGTGGTAACGAAAAGAAACGGGATTTTACATTTTAATATCTCTGCGCATACGAAGTTGCGGGGAAAAGCTAGTTAACATATATTTTACTAGCCTTACAAATACAAATAGTTTTCGTTTAAATACTGGTTAAATAAAGTCAATCTAGGTCTTGTCAGCGCATTAATGTTAATGTTCCTTCTTCGTTTTTTGGTGTTCAATAAAGTGTGTTTGTATTGTATTGTAATGTCCATCGGTAAAAAACTACCTCCGTCGGTAAAAAAACCATGTCAATGAAATGGTGATATGATAATATCTTAACCAATGATTGACGGGTGACATCACCGATGATGGACGATGACAAGGTCCAAGCCGGATGGTTTAATTGATAAATGATATTGGTTGTAACTTGTTTTCATAGCTTCTGACCGGGCGAGGTAGGTATGTTATTAAGTTGATACGATAATAAATTATGGTTACTATTAAAAAAACCTGTAGTATTCGAATTAATCAATATAGGTTTTAAATGGAATATAATAAAGGACAATTATTTTTACTGATTTTTTGAAACTGGTCGATCGCTAACATATATGTTACAGTGCATTTTAACAAAAATCACTGTACCCTTACAGTGGAACAGCTTTAGCGTACTTCTAGGCAAATAAGACCGATGTACTTAGTTAAGACTGGTTGAGATAAGATAACTAATTTGGCTAGGCACCTGTGCTATGATAAAAGATAACTCGTATCTATTTTACCGTTTTATAATGTCAGTTAATATTGCTCTTTGTTAAGTCTATTAATCGTATTTTATATTTAAAGCTATTATAAAGCAGTTAATAAGGTAGGTACTAGAGATATAAATGTGTCAAGTATTTTAAGGTACCTAGTAGTAGGTACCTGAGATTAGTAACTATGGAGTACCGGGAAAGGACATTAGCTATTTATCTATCTACTTTTTAGGGTTCCGAACCTAAAGAGGTAAAAACGGAATTATTATAAGATCACTCGTGTGTCTGTCCGTCCATCTGTCACAGTTGATTTTCTCCGAAACTACTGGACCGATTAAGTTGAAATTTGGTACGTATATGTAAGTTTTTTTATATATTTCTGTTTTGGTCAATAATTTTCGAGTTATTTAAGAAAATAAGCGAAAAAATCCCCCCTTATCTTCAAAAACTACTGGACCTAAATTTTTTGAAAATCAATACGGTGAATATTTATTGATTTACAGGAAAATTATTAAGAAGTCTATGGTATTTGAAATCTGTCATATAAAAGAGCTTATCCTGTGAAACGGTTTGAAAATGACGTCATTGAAAATAATCAAGGGTCGGCACGCTCTCCACGCGAGTTTAACTCGCTTCATGGCCGGTTTTTTATCCCGAAAAACGCATAGTTCCCGCGGGAAAGTGATAACCGAATTCCACGCGGGTGAAGTTGCGGGCAGAAGCTAGTAGTTATGTAGTAATTATATTATTGACTCGTAATGTCGAATATGTACCTGCCTCGTCGATAGCAAGAGCCATTTCTTTGAAGTCCTTATCGGTGCCGACTAGAAATAATATCTGTAGGCCTTTACACGAATCACGATAAATGTAGGCCTTTACGTTTATGCTGCGTAAAAACTACGCTTTACTACCATAAACCATTAGGCCTTTATCGTGTTTAGTCTAGGGTTTAATAGCGAAATGTAGGTACAAGGAAAATGCACTTTTTGCTATGGAGCATGCTGGCACTACTTTGAAGGGGTCAAAGAGGTCTTCAAGAACTTATGGAGGCAATTTTCAAGAGAAAACTAGTGAATAGTGATGCCTAAAATGATTCACTATCGGTAAAAGTTAAACCATCCTATACCTACGATAATACACATTTTATATCAATACAATTGTAGGTAATGTTTGTCACATAATCGTGGAGCTCGAGATAATATATCGTCTACATATTATTGAAGAATGTGTTATTAGGGACTGACAGCTGGATGAGTTAGTTACAGTGCCCTGATTTTTTTCACGAAATATGCAACAATAAAGCCATTGTCCATAAAACTGCTTTAAACTATACGTCTTTCATCTGTATGTCTGTGTTCATGTACGTACGTCTTTCGTTTCGATCAGTACACGAAACGTACCCACTACGTCGGTGTTAACTGAATGCAAATAAACTACCGACTCCGACTCTTCATTTCGATTGAGTTGTCAAGCTCCAAGGGACAAGTTACCAGCGATTTGAAAATCAATAAATTAAGGCCGGCCCAAACCCTCTAGTGATGAGAGGAGGCCTGTGCCCAGCAGTGGGATGCAAATAGGTTGTAGTAGTAGTAGTAGTAGTAGTAGTAAGGCCGTTCACTGACCCAGCATCGTCAAATTGCTCATGTAAGATCACACTTTTCTAAGAAATGTTAAAAGTTAAAAATATTAAGAAAACATATGTTATATTTCATTATATCATCCTTACATTGACAGCTTTCGTTACACGTTTCACGAAACTCCGCTCGATACAATTTAATTCCAAAGTAACCTCTAACTCGGACCTTTAATCCAACTTTACTCCAGTTTATTATATCAAACAGTGTAAAACTAACTAATTATTCATATTATATGCATACATTGACAGCTTTATAAATGCCATGTTTTTAGACGGTATTATTATAGAAATTAAAACGCGTTAAATATGTACTAACTAAATCAGGTGTTCTGTGCGTAGCGCTTTCTCTTTCACTGGTTGCACGAGTGACAGTGACGGCTGAGCTGGGTATAGGAACGGCGGAAAAAATAATAAGAATCATCATCATCATCATCATCATCATCATCATCATCATCATCATCATCATCATCAAATAGTAGGTACATTATTGCAGAGGCCGCCAAGTAGCGCATTGCCGGACGAGTCAGTTAGAAGGCTGAGCGAAGCGAAGCCTTTCTATTAGTACGAGTCCGGCAATCGCAATTGCGGCCGAGGTATATATAATGCTTTTCTCAAACAGCGAGGAAATACGTAAGGTCAGTCGGGGCAAGTGCGCCCGGATGGGGTAAGTGCACCTAACATAAATATATCGAAACCTGTAAATATTACTCAACTAGTAGTTGGCTGTTTACAAGGCATAGGGGCGAAATAAATTTAGGCGCACTTACCCCACATCAGTACCTACTTACTACTTCCATGATCGTGGATGATTTGGCCATGGAAGTTGTACTTATCACCTCCATGGATTTTTCAGTTTCTCTACAGAGGTGTCTCAAATAGCAAGCGAATTAAAAAAAAAACACACACACGACAATAATGTTTTTGCTGGCCGAGGCCGGCAATGGACAGCCTCGCGTCTTCTTTTTTTGAAAGTAACACGAACATTTCCGAGCATGTTTGAGAAAAGGTATTTATCATCAAATATTTTCAAGCCGGCAATGCATTGGTATTCTGCCTTTAGTAACCCATTATTTATGCTGTGTTAGTCCCTACACCTGATTTAAAACACTAAAAGCGATTTTATTTTTCTATCATTTCGTCACTTTCAGTGAGTACCTACATCTCCGTTTTTCATAGAGCATGAACCTTCATAAAGGATTCTGCGGTTTGTACAGATCGCTTGTAACTTGATGCGTCGATTTATTATGATAATGACGATGCGTGGGCGTTTTGACCGTCGATCTGGCGGGGAACGACCTGAGGAATCCAATCGATCATAGCTGTGGTAGCGTTTGTGACTTATTGAGAATCGTTACTTTATACTGGGTGTGGCCTGTAATAGGAGCAAATTTTTGTAACGATGATTCTACAGAGTATCTGCAGAATCTTAATGCGCCTAAGTGCTTAAAATCGGAGCTAAAGTAATGTAAAGTTTAACGCATTCACTGCCACTTCTGTTTTACGAACTTTCGCCAGGTGCTACATCTGTCATTAAAGGAACATTGCAACGCACATGTGCGTTCAAGACACTGCGGGAAAGTCAGCAAAACGCATATATGCGTCGGTGGCAGTGAATGCGTTAATTAAACCCACAGTCAATGTACTTCAAATTGAGTGACAATGTAAAATTTTACGATTGGGCACAATATGTTTTTGCGGGCTCGATTAATTTAGTTAGAAAATAACGGAAAACTTATTTTTAATTAGCATTAATTAAAACCATTTGGACTTAATTACTGATGAGTACTTGTTGGAGGCCTACCGACAGCTCGTCTCCCGTCTCGCGGATGCCACTCGAGAACTTTCCGGCCCCATCGGCCATCAGTCCTGCGAGCAATGTGCCCCGCCCACTGCCACTTAAGGCTCGCAATTCTTCGGGCTATGTCGGTGACCCTAGTTCTACTGCGGATATCCTCATCTCTGATTCTATCACGCAGAGAAACCCCGAGCATAGCCCTCTCCATTGCCCAATTGCATTGCATTGCAAGATGGAGCGACGACCTCGTGAAGGTCGCGGGAAACCGGTGGAAGCAAGTAGCACAGGACTGGTCTGAGTGGCGAGCCTTGGGGGAGGCCTATGTCCAGCAGTGGACGTCTTTCGGCTGAAATGATGATGATGATGATGACGATGACTGATGAGTTAAAGAGTACATTCATTTGCACTTATTACAGGCCACACCGTGTATTATCGTCCCTGATTCTCGTATACGTAGGTATATATTACGTTATATGGTCACCGCGAGTGAAAATCCGCTAGGGGCGCTTGTCTCGGCCGATGCAGCCATTGGCCATTTTGCCCCTTTAAAGGCCTCAGTTATTGAAAGATTACATAAGCACCTAACCTGGATCCATCTACTTAATTACCTTAAATTTGTTTCAAATGACATCATTCATTTGTCAATCTGCCCTTTAATCTGTGTTTAATCCACTTTATCTACGGCCTTATCTACGTAAACAATTTAACCAAGGTTCCCTAAAGTGGCAAGTTTTGAAGGAAATCGGGTATTTGAACGAGTTCATGGTTAAGTGGACATTACAAATGATAGTCACGTTGTGATTTTTTAACCGCATATTATTTCACGAGGTTTTTTAAATGTACCAAAACTCTGTCTGTATAAAACTGGACTACATAACCTACCTAGCTAGCTTCTAGATACAATAAGCGGTCAAGACGGATTGACAAATTTAACTATTAAGGTTTTCATTCAAGGGGAAATAAGTCAAGTCAAGACTGACGTCTCCTTGACTATTTCCAAAGAAGGTATGTAATGTACTTGAAGACAAAAAACCGGCCAAGTGCGTGTCGGGCCACGCGCAAATTATAGGGTTCCGAAGTTGAGGATGCCCACAGTACCTTTCTAAGACTTATTAGCATCTAGCTAGCCTGTGGTATGACGTGCCCGCCCGACGCCCCTGCCGCTCGAGAAAAATCATCATTATAAGTTGGTCGACTATGACTCGTAAGTTTGTACAGCCTACTTAGCTCTGATAGTTTTCCTTTCAACTACGTTATATATGCCACAACCGTGATTTTTTTCAGCCATCCAAATACCACCATTTAGCTGGCAGGGGGGGGGGACACGTGACTCTAACAAAAAATAGCACTTTAAAGCTTAATATTTCACAAACGCATCACTTAATCAAAAAATGGTTTCAACAAACCCACAATATTTTTTTAAGACCTATTCAACGATATGCCGCACCATGGGGTACGCAAGAAAAAAAAATTACATCCCCACTTTACGAGTAGGGGAGGTACCCTATAAAAAAAATATTTCTAAATTTTATTGTACCACTTTGTCAGCGTAACTAATATGCATATTCATGCCAAATTACAGCTCTCTAGACCTAAGCATCTCCGAGCAATAGTGCGGACAGACGGACGGACGGACGGACGGACGGACGGACGGACGGACGGACGGACGGACATGGCGAAACTATAAGGGTTCCTTGTGGACTTCGGAACCCTAAAAAGGGGATAGCTTAAATTAATGTCAATTATAACATCTCAAAATGGTAGATCGACTAGGCTCTGTGTAACAACTGTGCAACTCTAGTCTAACATGAACGCGGCATGAACTCTTAACAGAACTGTTTATTATCATTCTAGCGAGTAGGTACGTCATTGTCTTACCGTCTCTATCTGTCTGTGTGTTACCTCTTGAGGCTATAACCGCTGGGCCGATTGCGATAAAATTTGGCATGGAGATAGTCCCGGGAAAGGACATGGACATATGCTACTTTTCATCCCGGAAAAACGCATAGCTCCAGTGGGAACGCGATAACCGAATACCACGAGGGCGAAGCGGGCGGAAGCATTGGTAACCGTACTTTACTTATTATAATCGTCGACAAGCAATGGGAGAAGTATACATAAGTATATGGCGCCGACTGTCACTTTGGTTTGCGATGAGTATAGTAGCCATCGGGACCGCTCTTCCTAAGGTGACCAGATCTAATTTCCGGTTTTACTGGATAACTGCGTAGAACTTAGAAAATACGGGATCCGAGGTTAAAATACAGGACTGACTGTTTTTTTTTTTTACCAAAAATCATGTTTTTTTTTCATTAGGTACTAAAGTCTGACATAAGTGATCATCATCCATACATCCAATTGCTAAATTTCTTAATGAAAGACTTTAAAAAACAAAGGGTAAGTATAATAAACACAACATGCTGTAAATTTTGGCAAATGTGGAATAGGTCAGGCCACTTAATCATAAAATTACAGGACAATGTACTGTTCCGTATTGGTTTCGCCAAATTACGGGACAGTAAAAAATTCGTGCCTAAAATACGGGACATCTGGTCAAGTCAAGTTTGCTCTGTCAAGAGGGCTTCATCGACCCACTGTATGGTTTGGTTTGTTACACTGTGGCTGCACGTTCAATGCTTGATTAATCAGTCTCGAAATAGATCGTAATGTTACGTAACAGACGGATCAAAGAATTGTCAGTACTAATAATAGTCAGCAATCACGTTGAGCAGGTCAGTGATCCAAGTGGGCGATTCGAAACTATGGTTTTTGTTGCGTTTAATTTATGCATTTATTTGGGACGACGACCGATTAACTTTGTTTGACAAGAGGCGGCATGAAAATGAAACGTAATCGGATGAAGATGGCAGACGTTACTTTGCTGCGGCAAGTCCGTGAGTCGTGACAATTTTTTTTCGTTCATGAACTTTACCTTCGGTTAACTTTAAGTCAAAATATGCAATGCATCTTGAATGTAGGGTTGCCAGATGGCCGGGATTTCCGGGATTGTCCCGGAATTTCGGGTCTTGTCCCGTGTCCAGGAATTACACTTTATAGTCCCGGATTTCGAATAGGTACGACCACGTACCACGTAACAGATTTTTTTTATCAAGCAAGTTTTTTCTGGACTCTTTGAGACTATACATCTCTAAGATCTTAGTTTCAATAACTTAAATTTAGGGACTATTTATCTTTTAAACTTAAATCTAGTACCAATGCATTTATTTAATGTATTATGTGTCATAAAACGGTGTTATTCTGCAGTCTGCACTTTAATTTTAAAACGTTGCAAATCAAGGGTTACGTTTTCGGTCGGTAGGACTTACGAAAATATAATTTTTCTTTTTTTTATATCCTTTTACTCAAATTTTCTTATTTATATACAAACACCGTAGTAAACGCGCATATATCTAAGATTTTTAAATATGTTGTTAGGTCCCCTGAGACTCTGAGAGTAATTATACACCAGTTTGCAACTTTCAAAACCCTGTAGTAGTCGAGAAATTAATTGCATAAGTTTTCAGATAGCTCGCAAAAAATAACTTTAGGACTTGTATTGTTAAGGGATTTTTCCTACTACATTTGTAAACTAAATTTGCTATAATCAGAGCCAAACCCAGCCTGTGGTCTTGATTGTGGAGATAGCGCGAAAAAAGAAATGTTTTTTTAATCGACGATTTTTTAATTAGTTAAAGAAAGCATTTTCCAGGTAATGTCTTATAGATTTTTATAAAGTTGACTAATATTGCTACAATTTAAGCCTAAATTGGGTTCTCTTGGTCTTTTGGTTGCTTGAAGATAGAGCTAGTCAAAGATGAGCATTTTTTCATATGTTAACGTTTTTCGTGCCTATACAATTGGAGGGTTGCCCTCAATCACCCTAACGTATCACCTACACATTTTTCTTTCATTACTTTTCTCCAGGGACTTTTAATTGAGCCGATACGTGTCTCGGAAAATGATCCTAAGATGTTAACTTTTGAAAAAATTGCCCATTTTTTCAACCGAAATGCCGAGATTACCTACTCAAACTAGGCTTAAATTGTAGTTAGTCAACTATAGAAAAGTCTACGAAACAATACCTGAAAAATGCTTTCTTTAAGTAACTTCTTGAAAAAAAACTGAAAAAAATCGTGAATTATGAAATGTCTATCTCTCTCTCTCTCTCTCTTTCTAGTTGCTCTATTTTCGCAATTAAAAGACCTGATCTGATTATTAGCACATTTTAGAAGCAACGACCCCTAATAAAACAAGACTTTAACTTGTTTTTTTCGAAAAATGTATTTGGTTTTGAAAGTTGCAAACTTGTGTATAAAGTATTCTCAGAGGACCTAACAAAATATAAAAAACCGGCCAAGTGCGTGTCGGGCCACGCGCAAATTATAGGGTTCCGAAGTTGAGGATGCCCAGAGTACCTTTCTAAGACCTATTAGCATCTAGCTAGCCTGTGGTATGACGTGCCCGCCCGACGCCCCTGCCGCTCGAGAAAAATCATCATTATAAGTTGGTCGACTATTACTCGTAAGTTTGTACAGCCTACTTAGCTCTGATAGTTTTCCTTTCAAATACGTTATATATGCCACAACCGTGATTTTTTTCAGCCATCCAAATACCACCATTTAGCTGGCAGGGGGGGGGGGACACGTGACTCTAACAAAAAATAGCACTTTAAAGCTTAATATTTCACAAACGCATCACTTAATCAAAAAATGGTTTTAACAAACCCACAATAGTTTTTTAAGACCTATTCAACGATATGCCGCACCATGGGGTACGCAAGAAAAAAAAATTACATCCCCACTTTACGAGTAGGGGAGGTACCCTATAAAAAAAAATATTTCAAAATTTTATTGTACCACTTTGTCAGCGTAACTAATATGCATATTCATGCCAAATTACAGCTCTCTAGACCTAATCATCTCCGAGCAATAGTGCGGACAGACGGACGGACGGACGGACGGACGGACATGGCGAAACTATAAGGGTTCCTTGTGGACTTCGGAACCCTAAAAACATAGATATACATATATGCGCGTCGTTTGCGATATTGTTGTTTGTATATAATTATAAGTAAAGCGATATAAAAAAAAACTATTTTCGTACATATTCCTAGCGACCGAAAACGTAACCCTCGAATTGTCCCGGAATTGTGTTGACTGTATCTGGCAACCCTACTTGAATGAGGCACGCGCACGCGATGATGCAAGCTGTCATATATGTACCTATTCGACGATTGTTTGACAAAGTTGTTCCTGAACCCATACAATACAATATACTTTATTGAACACCACACATTAAAAGATTATTACAGACATAATGTAATTACACAAAAAGTATGGCATATAGCAGGCGGTCTTATCGCTTAATAGCGATCTCTACCAGACAACCTTTGGATAGTGGAGATGAAAAAACAAACTAAGGTTGGTAGGCCCATCATTCACCTTTAGCATTCATTCACCTTCTAGTATACCAGCTACTGACATATATCGCACCCCCAGTACAACACTGTATTATGTCGAAAAATCTCAAAATCGACTTATTAATATAGTTGAATCGCCAAAAATTTTCCGAGTATACCACGAAGACCGGCGTATTTATATTTACAAAATAGCCCAACAGATGGCGCGCTAACTCTCTATTGGTGAAGACGCGCGGCTAGTATCAATACCTCGAACACAAAATTATTTCCAGTTGCAACCAGTCCGCCTTAGAGAACAGCACGTAGAGCTTTACGCAACAGTGAATTATTTCGTAATAATATGGTGTTGTTGAATGCCCTACGAAAATTACTTAGATTTATTTAGTTTTAATTCAGTATTGGTGACTGTGCTGATACAACATATTTGATACTATGTCGAAATAGTTGTTTGTTGCCTACGAAGGTAAGTTAGATTTTTTGGTTTTTTCCAAAATGGTTCAGTATTGCTCGTAAAAGTTGAAAATCTGTGAAATAATGCACTATTGATGGTAAATATAAATTATGCCATAACTTTATAGAAACATCATAATATATTATTATTTATACTCAAAGTTCTTACTTACATTATAAATGGAAAGATATAGTATTTACAATTTATATTGTTCTTTATTTACAAGTAGATAAATGTATTTTTATAGATAATCCACTATTGTTGAATTCATTAAATTTGCTATTGTGACTTTTGTCCGATGAAGAGGGGTCGTGGTCTCCTGCTGCTTGAAAAGGTAATAGAAGCAACCAGACATTCTGCTCAACTGCCCTGTTGAGCAGAATGTCTGGTTGCTTCTATTGGAAGAAGAATTCGAAAATTCAACCGTTGCAGCACTAGCCGATGAGAAGTCATCGGTGACAGCATCAGCCGGCCGAGCATCCGATATATTTTACTCCGATAGGTTTTATCTGATCATAGCTATGAAAAAGAGTGTATAGATGATTCGGATCCTGATCCTACTTATTGTGTGCCTGTTACACAAATATCTCGGCATCTTGTAAGTAATACCTAGAAGATCCAAGAATCGTAAAGACTTTTTAAAGACTACGCTGAGCATTTGTGATAGATATATATAATTAAGCCGTTTTAAAAAAAACAGATTGTGGTTTTATGGAATCGGATTGCACCTATCTTGCATAAAATCTATTATCATAATTTTCATTCCGGATAGCAAAGGTTGGCCGAAATATCTATTTCCATAATTACTAAGTAATTACTTTTCGCATTGTTTTCTTCGCATATTGTCATTTTGCATAATTTTGCAAAGCAGAATAGCTGTTTGGCATAATATTGTTAAGGCTAATATTCAAATGGCCGAATAGTCGATTCGGCGAGTTTAGCATAATAATAAGTCGCAAAATAATAAATAATATGGGTTGTTATAAAAAAATACCTAGAAGGTTTTGACGGGAGCAGGCCTTCTAACCTAACCTACCCGAGTCGGATTTGCTCCAAACTATGGTATTCCCGTATACCGTGAACTGGCAGTGTTTTAAAATATCAATTTTAGACGACGTCTAACTCAGCGATCTTTAATTCGGCGAAAATAATATTCTGCTATTTTTAATTCTGCGGACTTAAAATCGGCGACATGACTTTTCTGCCATTTGAAATGAATATTATGCTAACTGATAGTTATGCTAAATATATAATTATGCTAAAATATCATTCGGCTAAACAGATTTCTGTGAAATATTTTATGCTAGGTGTATTTCGGACTTCCAATATTATACGAGATAGATGCTTCCTTATGGAATCTAATAGTCGCGGGAAGTATGGTAATCAGCGCAAATTAGACTCAGCTATAAAAGATAGTGTGACTGATTTTATAAATTCTATTCCTAGAGTAGAATCTCATTATTTAAGAGTCCAAAACGGATATTATGTACTTAGGGTATGTTCAAAATATTAGTAAAATTTTAAAAAATATTGTCTTTCATTTCACTCTTAATAGTTGTTCTTGAAAACCAAACAAATGGGTGGTTATTGTAAATTGAATCTCAATAAGAAAACAGTAGAATAATAGTGCATTATTTCAAAATTAATCAATATAAAGTGCGTAACTCAAAATAATTATTTATGATTTTGTTCAGTCATGCCACAACAGTGAATTAAGTCGAAATATACATATTATGCTTTATTAACGTGGTTTGAATCGTCTGAACTATTATAATGCAGATACGCGTTGGATTCTTCACATGCCATGTTCAAGATTTTTGCAATTACTTTGATATAACACAAGATAACGGTTTTTCGTCGATTTTGAGAAATGGGCTATTTTGACTTAGTGCAGTGTTGTACTGGGGGTGCGATATATCTACTAGCTTTTCCCCGCAACTGCGTATGCGCAGAAATATTAAAGAGTAAAATCCCGATTTTTCCCGTTCCCGTGGGAATTTTGCAAAATCCTTTCTTAGCGGATGCCTACGTCATAACATCTACCTGCATGCCAAATTTCAGCCCGATCCGTCCAGTGGTTTGGGCTGTGCGTTTATCGATCACTATGTCAGTCAGTCACCTTTGAGTTTTATATACCTATATTTAGATAGCAATGTAAAGAAATTCTCTAGTTGAGACCACTAGAGAATTTCTTTACATTATGCTATACACATCAAGTAACTATGACATCAGCCTTTATTATTCACTAGCTTCTGCCCGCGACTTCGCCCACGTCGAATTCGGTTAAGTATCGCGATCTCGCGGGAAAAATGCGTTTTTCCGGGATAAAAGTAGCCTATATGTTGACCAGTGTTATAAACTACCCCATAACAAATTTTGTTGCATTCCGTCCAGTAGTTTTCGAGTTAAATCCGGACATACATACATACAAAGACACATACACACATACATAAAAAAAATTGTGTCCAGTATAGTCCCCTCGACTTGATAGTTTCTTTTAATTTTCAAGTTTGAGACGCGACTTCTTCTACAGACTTATTAGTAAGTATAGATTTGTTAGTTTTTGATTTAGTTTGGGTTTGGCTCGTCTTGCTTAGTAGATGAATTTCCATTGCTATACATCACTGGACTAACATTTAATTTACAGTTTAATCCAGTAGATCGAACTGCTAAGAGTAATTTATAAATATTTATTAACTTTCAGTTAGCTTCTTCGAATCGGACCTCCATTGAAGATGTTATCTCTATTTCTCTCAGCTCCCAAGTGTGACGGATGACATTGCTATAATAGATCGGTGTAATATCGCGTTTGCTGTCGCGCGCGAGCGCACGCGGGAAAGTGGTGGTTACGGTGCACGGGCGCAGATTTTTTTTGCGCGTCGTTTATGGCCCGAGCGACAGCCGTGAGCGGCAAATAAAATTATAGATAATACTTTGAGGTAAATAAATATACCTAATGTTTGTGTTTGTGTAAAGTGTGTTGTCACCCTTCTTCTTTGTTTATTGTATTTACTTGTGTAATTGTTTTTTGGTGTTCAATAAAGTGTATTTGTATTGTATTGTATTGTATTGTTTGTGTGGATTTATAAATGGACGCCTTTTGGCATGTCTTTCTCACATTAGAATACGTAAATTTATCTGTCCTATACGTAAAGTTTTAAATTCACGCTATAAGTTTATAAGCTGCGCCATTCGGCTGGTAAGATGAGAAACTATGATTTACATTATAAAATTACTTTGCATTCGTGCATTTGCATGAGCATTTAACTTTACAGTAGTAAAACTGATAATAAAAACGAATAGCTCTTCCACTGAACTAGAATAAAACGAAAACTCATTATCCTTGCAAAGTAATTAATTATTCTATTTCACGATGACCACCCAACGAATGTTAATAGATAATTTGTTTCTTTTAAGATACTCATAGGCTATATGGTTATAGGATACTATTAGATTAATAGTTAGTTTTCTTACAAATGCGAAAGTGAATTTGTTTGTTACGCTTTCAGATGTTAACTACTAAACCGATCTTGTGTTCAAGACCCGAAAAAGGACATACTATTGCATTTAGAAAAACCTATTTCCATGCATCCATGAGATAATAGTACATTATTGCCGTGGCCGGGAAAGTAGGTCTTTGCAGGCTGATTACTGGTTTAAAGGGCCGAGGCTTCGCCGAGGCCCTTTAATATGTACGAAGCCTGCAAAGCCTTTAACGTGCCGAGGCTTATATAGTGCTTTTCTCAAAAATGAAAAAAAAAACCTTGATATTAGGTATTCATAATACAGCATTGACACGCACGCAAAGGTAGTCAAGTGCTTACAACAAATCCAATGGAACGCCAGTCTTATTTCGTATTCACCGATATTTGACTTTAACAGACACATTACGCTGTTTCAGACACGGATAAAAACGTTTGGTTTCGCGTCAATTGACAGATACAGAACATGCAGACTTGGCTGTTTGGGAATTCCTTCGCGTATTTATCAGTTTAAAAAAAAAGTACCTGTACGACAATGAAATTTCATACAACATTCCCTGAGCTTATATAGAGAAAATATTTTTTTCTCAAAAATGGCCGGGAAACTCGTCATTGTCTGCTTTCTATCAGACCGCAAAGTGCGTCATTGACGATCAGTCAAAAATTAAAAAAAAAAAAACTCAGCTGCATGCCCCGGAAATTTGTATGAATTTACTTCCGCGGCATGTATAAGCGCACGGAATGTTGTATGAAATTTCATTATCGTACAGGTACTTTTTTTTTAAACTGATAAGATACGCGAGGGAATTCCCAAACAGCCAAGTCTGCATGTTCTGTATCTGTCAATTGACGCGAAACCAAACGTTTTTATCCGTGTCTGAAACAGCGCAATGTATTTCAGAACGGAATTAAAAAAAAGAACGATCCATAAAGAGCGGGAGTTCTTGTCTTGTATCAGATTTATTTAGCTAAATTTCATGAAAATAGTTTACTAGTTTAGTTTAAAAATTAATAAAAGGTCTTAATTTTTATAAAAAACGAGAAATCTACATGCGAGTTTTTAACTTGCCGTGTTAGTGTGTCTGTTAAAGTCAAATATCGGTGAATACGAAATAAGACTGGCGTTCCATTGGATTTGTTGTAAGTACTTGACTACCTTTGCGTGCGTGTCAATGCTGTATTATGAATACCTAATATCAAGGTTTTTTTTTCATTTTTGAGAAAAGCACTATATAAGCCTCGGCACGTGAAAGGCTTTGCAGGCTTTGTACATATTAAAGGGCCTCGGCGAAGCCTCGGTCCTTTAAACCAGTACTCAGCCTGCAAAGACCTACTTTCCCGGCCACGGCAATAATGTACTATTACACAACGCCCGCCGCCGTAAAGTAAAACATATTTTTCTGAAATGTCAACCGTGTGAAAAATCCGTGACATTGATAATAACAGAATTTACTGAGTCACCCCTCCCATTCCCTCAGTCAGTCAGTCTCATCTATTTCCAATGTACAGTACGGCACAATTGATGTGTGCTACTCCGCGCGCCATATTAGTTGTGCTGGGCTGTACCGAATCAATAATGGCGGGGCTGACAAAAAGAATACAAGGAACGAATTAATTATGTAACTATCTCTGCGATGCGGCTCGTAATGCATGCCCATGGACCTAGTAATCCTAGTATGCGCAATAAATCTGGCATGCGCGAAAAAACGAAACATCCAAGAAAAAAGCCAGCTTTAGATGGTGCTGGGTTGCCAGACCTAACATGGAAAGATGCCAGGAGAAAAATAAACGAGGTCTTTGCTGTCGTTATAAAGCATGGGCTGTCGTTTTAAAGATTCTTTATATGGGTAGGTAGGTAGGTATATATTCAAAAAGAGCCTCTAATTAAATTATAGGATTTGATGGCTCTCAAAGTTTTAAAACATATAGCTAACTTACCATAGACATTCAGTAAACATAAGCTCAAATGAGTGATCGAAATATTTATTTATCAATTCTGTTTCTGTAATAAGAAAGAAAAATAATTTTATTTTTATGCTTGCAATAAATCAATCGCTAACTTCAAACTGAGTTCTCCGAACAAAAAATCCTTACAGCTGGATTGACACAGGAATGCGCAAGAGGCTGCCCCGTTAGCTGGACCACGGTGCGCCATGAATACTAATACCTACTACAGTACGGTGACAAATGTATTGCTAAGTGGCTAACTGTACTGGCTGAAAATAATTGTCTATGGTAATTAAGGCGGGAACCCAAGTATCCTTTTTTTTTTCAATTTAGAAGCGGAAGTTCTAAATTGGAGTTCTGTAAGCTATGATGGATGTCTCTTCACACTTTACGTCGTGTACGAATTTTTGACGCTAATAACTTAATGAAAACGGTAATTGAGGTACAAATTAATGAACGTAACTTAATTAATGACGACAATATTAAAGCAACCGATTAATCTGATTACACGTCGCTAATTAGTAATTAATCGCGTCGAGACAATTAGCTCAAACTTGTAATTGAAAGACAACATATTTGCATATGGCAACAATTAACTTTCATTCGAGCGCGATCGAATCTCTACGATCGACACATTCCACCATTGGCTATGGTTCAGCGAACACGAACAAACGCTCGCTGGCAGGTGACAATCCACCTGCTCTTTAAAGGTAATATTTATGTCTGTATAGTAAACATTACTGTTTATTACGAGTGTAAAAGGATAATGAATTAGGTACAATGGTTGAGTTTTTTTTACCTAGGTACTAGAGAATTCTATCTATGCATAGACATAAATAATACTTCGTATGGACCCGGCCTAACGTAGATACATGTCATATTTCCCCACTTCATTGGTGTCCAATCCAAAGTTAAACTTGTATCGTGACACTAAAGCTGGGTCACATTTTTCCAACAACGAGACGAGTTTTTAGATACTGAGAAACAGTTTCGAAAAAAGTTTTTTTTAAAACGCTTATTGTCACGCACGCTCTGTGACAGAACTTTGGATTGGACACCGTGGAAGTGGGGACATATTACGTGTACGTTAGACCGGGTCTATATTATTTACGTCTATGTATCTATGATACCTATATTTATGAACTTGAAATTGCCCAGGGCATACTTACTATTACACAGACACAAGTCTATTGCCATAAAATGTATGTCACATATTTATGCCTAACGTACGTTGGGACATCATAATTATATTTTTCTTCAGGTACATAATTTCAAACATAGAAAACCATTATTCACTACAATATTGAAACGGTTAATGGCTTAACAATAAAGGGGTTCTAGAAAATCGATTTCAAAGCTTACAGTCCATCAGTAACCTGAGCTCTAATAACCAAGCTGTGATATTTGACACTTCGCTACCTCGAGTTCTCGGAGACGACAGCAGCCATCTGGGCGGGAACGTGCTTGCTGTGTAAACAAGGGTTTGGTACCCTTTTGTGGCCTTCGAAACTTCGAAGTTCGAACTTATTGATGGTTTTAAAATGTTTTAAGGCGGAACCCCACTACTGCGCACGATCGAGCGGCGCCACGTGGTTACACAAACGCTTCGTATCAAAATATAGGGTCAAGCAAAACTTTGTGAGGATTTTTTATCCACAGTACCACAAGTACCAGAGCTATACTAAGTACGATTTTTCGGTTTTTATTTTTTATCGAGTGGGTGAAAAGAAAATTTTGTATGGAATTCAGGTATCGCCCACGCCATCAATTCCATACTGGACCATACTTTTTCACTTTTTCCCCAACTCGAAAAAAAGAAACCTATTTTAAAACCTAAAAAACATGCTTAGAATCGATAGCTGATACTGTGGGTAAAATAACTATAACGTCACAACGTTTTGCTTGGCCCTGTATTGGCAGGTGCACGACGACAGCGCCAACTAGCGGATGCGAAGTCGGCGGCGCAATATGCAACTATACTCTTGGGTCGACGGACTATGGACCATCTAATCAGTGGAACTAACACTGTGACGAAAATTTGTAGCGAAAAAGGTTTTGATGTCTCTTTATGTAACCTCATAACGAGAGATAAAGACAAAAGAAGCCTCGGATGACATTACTCGCTCCAGATGTACTTAATGCAATCAATGCAAATAAATACGCAGCAGTGACAGTTTACTTCAGTGGTGTCCGTCAGAATTTCATATTTGGCCACGTGACACGCTGCGGTCGTTTTCGATTCCGCCACCACTGACTTTGCACACAGCGAATAGGTGGATATTTACACAGCAGCGCACGGCACGGACCATACATATGTACCCACGTTTGCGTGCGTAGCGATTTATTAATCTGTGGTAGCGTGCGCTGCAGTAGGGATCCCGCCTAAATCCCAAGTAGAAACGTCATAAACTGAAAGAGACTGTTGAGCTGCGTATAATTCTAGAAAGTACTTTGTAAATTACGTAGTTTTGAAAAAATGAAATAATAATAGAATAGCAGCCTGGATGGTTTTGTCAATGCAATGCATCCAGGCTGCTAATTGCGATTACAATGTTTTTAGAGAGCCATGTAAAATACATCCATATAAACAATCCTGTTTTTGAAATGGAATAAATTTGCAATCGAATAGACTGGTGACATTTAAGTCCGGCCATGTAGCATGTGTATGTGTAGCATTAAATTTAGAATGTAGCCATATAATGAAAAATACTTAAATACGATTGTAAACGAACTGCACACACACACACATCTTTGAATTTATCGCAGTTGCTTGTAGAACCTAACAATGTTTTTCTCCACCATAATTTAAAGTTCTTTGAGTGTTCTCACTCTGTATGGTGTATTATATTTTTTACTAGCTTCTTTTGTATAGTTTAAGGCCCTTCCCTGACCCAGCATCGTCAAATTGCTCATTTAAGATCATACTTTTCTAAGAAATATTAAAAGTTAAAAATATGAAAAAAACATATGTTATATTTGATTATATCATCCTTACATTGACAGCTTTCGATACACGTTTCACGAAACTTTGCTCGATACAATTTAATTCCAAAGTAACCTCTAACTCGGACCGCTAATCCAACTTTACTCCAGTTTATTATATCAAACAGTGTAAAACTAATTATAACACAAGAAATATCCATGTTATATGCATACATCGACAGCTTTATAAATGCCATTTTTTTAGACGGTATTTTTATAGAAATTAAAACGTGTTAAAAAGTAACTAAATCGGGCGTTCTGTGCGTAGCGCTTTCTCTTTCACTCGTCCCACGAGTGACAGTGACGGCTGATCTGGGTCTATGAACCGCCTTAACGCTCAATTCCTGCGGGAACGCTATAACCGAATTCCACGCCGACGAAGTCGCGGGCAGAAGCCAGTATTGTATATATTGTATCAAAATTCATAATGTATTCAGTCAGCACCCATTATAGGCTTGACAGGTGCTCGACAAGCCCCGCCCTCTGACATCATTAGGCCTTATTGTCGCCAGACTACGCCCATAGAGCATAGAGCACGGCAGGTTATATCCTAAGCGCCTGTAGAAACTGACTGTAATTTACACGGAAGTGCTATAATTGACTGAAAATATTGAAATGCTCGTACCAATGTCGCACTCGAAGTGTGATCTATAGTAGTTGGGAAGATCACATTCACATCACATACGTTTGCGAATTTGTTTAGGCCCGGTTCCTATATCCACGAAACGCCTCGTTTTGCCTACGGACGGTTGATTTTTGACATTTGTTCCATAGAGAATCTGTCAAATTTTAACCGTCCGTAGGCAAAACGAGGCGTTACGTGGATATAGGAACCGGCCCTTAATCGATTATTGACTACGTACAACATATTCGTATAGAACTGTTAATATTTACGCGATTTCGTAGACTGTATCAATTAAAGCCAGTGTCACACCGAATGCGTCTGCTGCGCGGCTGCCGCACGGCTCGCAGACGGTATGACATGGTCTTACGATAACTAATGCTATACAGTGCAGACGAGCCGTACCTACCTAGACGACCTGCGTTCGAGCCGCAGACGCGCCGTAGACGAATTCGGTGTTGAGGGCTGACTAGCGCGAAATTAAAATCAGAGTCACACCGAATATTATGTTTGCAGCAGTTTGCACGTTTACTTTGTAGGTATAGTGTGTTAGGGTTGCCATCTGTCCATCTGGGCATGTTTGGCTTTTTTGAGCCGTGTCCGGCCAAATATTCATGTGTCCGGCTTTTGTCAGGCTTTTTGTTAACGCTCGCATCTTTTATGTTTGGCTTTTAGGCTAGGGGGGAGGCCGGCTTTTTCATTTTAGGAGACGGCAACCCTTAGTGTGTACAGCACGCAAGCGGTGTCAGATCTTCGAGAACTAACGCCACTAAAGCCAGCACTCCACTGGTGCTTACGACACGCTACGCCCGCACACGCTGAACGTGGGTGCATTATAAATACCAATCTTGTGCATGCGTAGCGAGGTAATGCACTGTTGCTCAAGTACCTATAAAGCGTTTTTTTACCCACGCAGCGTAGTTCGACCGTGCGCAGCAGTGGGGTTCCGGCCTAATGCTATACAACACAGTGTGCACGCACGTTTCTGCTAATGCTAACGCGTTCGGTGTGACCCTGGCTTAAGTCCTGTTCTATTGATGATATCAACAGGATGTTTCAGGACTTTATGATATCAAAAGCATAATTATCGTATTTTCGACCAGCTAAAAATAATAATGAAAAGTATGTACTTACTTACTTTTAAGTAAGTACTTATTACGTGAATATATGTATATAAACTTCAATAAACTACCTACTTAAATTGACACCATAATCTTTATCTATTGTGAGAAATGGTCATCGGCGGCGCGTACGCATTCGAATCGATAATCATCAGGATGAGTAATGATCGCCAATTCGCAGTAGGTACTTGACATACGTGATGGGTAGCGCTAAAGTAGAGAAATATGCACTAATTCACTGGAAGAGTTTCTTTTTGTTGTTGTTTCATGTATAAGATATATAACACATATAACTATATCACTCACTCAAAGCCAAGATGTCAGCTGATTTAAACTGACAGTCTCGACAACTCCCGCGGCGGCCTCCGATCGCGGAGACAGCTCTGGGGGCATCACTTTGCCCAAAAAACATGTACTAAATATAGTTCATCAAAATATACAGGGTTTCACCTGTAAAGAACATGAAATAGGTCTATTTATAGAAAATGACATCCATGTATTATGCATAACCGAACATTGGCTTAAAAATCATGAAAATTTGTTTAACTTTAATAACTGGTTACCGTCTTCGTAAAGTGAGCTCTTCGTTTGTTGGGAACTGTATACGATTTTATAACAAATTGCCTTCTGATGTTGCTAATATGCCATTTAAAAAGTTCAAGTCGTTCATTAAGTGCCGCCTTTTAAAGAAGGCATATTATTCGGTGAATGACTTTTTAGATGATAAGAATCCTTTTAAGCCAACTGTTTAGGTTATTATTATTGACTAGTAACATGATATGTGTCTCGCTGGGCAAATATTAACTCTTTTTTTTTCTTTCACTACCAAATTTGTCCAGCAGCTGGAGCATGTCATGCTCGCTTTAAGGTCCTTGCTTACAGCGGCGTCGTTGATCGGGTCGCCACCTTCCCTAAGAAATGGTTGAGGGAGGCGATGGCTGAGATACGCGTCACGCTCGTGAACGGGTGCTGTCTGTGGGGTCCGGTCTGTTCATGCTTGCAAGGACGTTTAAAAATAATCATTAGCTTTAAATATATTACTAAGTCAAACATTTTAAGCGAGAGACCTCATCATGTTCTTATTGACATGTATTAATGAACTCTTTTATACATGATGTATTTCATTATTTATTGACATTTTGAGACTGTCGACATCTATGGAATTTATATTTATTTGACAATGGAGGCCATCTCCATAATTTTTTTTTTTTTTTTATGGACCCTTGGAGACTATACATCTCTAAGATCTTAGATTTAAGTTTAAGTTAGGGACTATACATCCCTTCAATGTAATTGTAGTACGTACCGATATGTATATTTTATACATGTAATGTAAATGTTATAACTGTGTAAATTTTGAAAAAAGGCCTTCTGCTTGAGTTTGTTGCGGCGCTTCTTCTCAAGCAATGGGTCTAGGAAGCGCTAGTAAATTCTTTTCTGACGTGTAAAAGTGCCCCTATGTGGCCAATTTGCTGAATAAATGATTGAATTGAATTGAATTGACTCAATCAAGTCATTTATCAAACACGGAGGGGATTTTCATCATCGAATTGGCCGTGTATCTCTACGAAGCCAATCGGTTTCTGTTAAAATGCAAGCCAAGATGCATTTTCTCTTTTTGATCGATTGTAGATAATCTTTTACGGATCTCATGTAATTTTACGCCTTTTTCGAATGCTTAAGTAGGTACTTGTAATGTTTAAGTGAATTCACTGTAACCGAAACTAATTCAACAAGCCTGATTAAATCGGCTTATCAAATAGGATTAAAGGTACGAATGACAAAATATTTTGCTAAACATTCGACCTTAAACCATATCACGTACATAACCTTGTCCAAAATAAGGACAAATACATGCAAATTGGACTTATCTGTTGAAACAGTTTCGAGCATTTAACATAGTCGTGCCGCATTATGATAATCTGCACTCGGTTGCAAGGCTGCGCTGACGTAAGGCTTGGCATCGATCTAACATATAATATAACTTATTGTATGCAGAATGTTTATATTAAGTATTAAATACCTGCGGACGGAGAAAGGCTTGGAAGCAGTACGTCCACTGGGATCTTAAGAGGATACGTGAGCGGAGCCCCTTTTCAAATTGGAGAATTTTATATCAATGTTGCTGTCTCTCAGGCGCGGGCGGAGCGACAAAAGGTGTGATAAGGACAACTGCAGCTCCGTCGAAAAATCCGACGTAAAAAACTCAGAAATCGAGGATTTGTTCTCGACATTTTCCTCCTCCAAAATGAAACCAATCGTAATGATATTTTGAGAACTGGATGAGAAGGAAATTATCTGTGTCGGATCGTTTTGATTTTTGCGTTTATTATTGTGCTTTTCGTATACCAGACATTTCTTTGCGGCCTATTCAATCGGGCCGTTTTCAGCACTGTTTGGTTGGAGTCACCTAGGTCTATTAAGAACAAAAATATCACTAAAAGCAAAACGTATCGACACAGATACTGACAAAATTGATCTTATTTCAAAAAATCATTGATCTACGATCAAAATCCAGGGAGGAATATGTATGTCGAGAACGTTTACATGGAAAAATGACCACTAGCGTGTCAATCTTAATCGAAACACCCACGTTCATGCATGATAGCCATCAGAACAGAATGTTCGTATCTCGTGGAAGCGTTTCAGAGTTATAATATTTATCTTTATTCGTGTTATGAGATTTAGTGACAGTGCACTTTATGTTATAAGAAGATTTGATCACTACCTCTTAAAGCTCGGGTTCCACCGATTGTGTCTGTGATGGCCATGAAGCTGGCCACCCCATTTTTTCTACCCATAAAAGGCATCGCTATATCGTTAGTTCATCGTTAGTTCACGTTAGTTCACATAGTTAAATCGTTAGGATCACATGACTTCATGGATTTTTTTCAAAATCTTTGTGGGGCGAGCCAGATTCACGTTAGCCACCACATTCAACAAATGTCCAAATTTTTTTCGCTATATAGCTAGATAATCGTTAGTTCACGTAAGTTCACCATAAAATATCGTTAGGATCACATCGCAACATTTTTTTTTTTAATTTTTGAAGTGTGGTGGCCGAGTTCACACTAGCCACCCCACAGTCGCTATCTCAAAATAAAAATAACACGCGGTTTAGGCATCGTTAGTTCACGATAGTTCAGCCATCAGAAAGGTTAGGACCACATTAGATTAGCCAGAAAAAATTAAAACATAAATCTCTATCAGGAACAAATTTACCGCCATACGAAATGAAACCTTATTGCCACACTTTAAGGTTCAGTTTCGTATGGCAACGAATTGCCAAATATTTGTGGGGCTGGCCAGCTTCACGCTAGCCACCCCATTCAACAAATGTCCCAATTTTTTTCACTATATAGCTAGACAATCGTTAGCTCACGTAAGTTCACTAAAAAATATCGTTAGGACCACACCGCAACATTTTATTTTTTATTTTTTTAGTGTGGTGGCCAAGTTCACGCTAGCCACACCACAGTCGCTATCTCAAAATAAAAATTGCACGCGGTTTAGGCATCGTTAGTTCACGACAGTTCAGCCATCAAAAAGGTTAGGACCACATTAGATTAGCCAGAAAAAAATAAAACATAAATCTATCAGGAGCAAATTTACCGCCAAAAGAAATGAAACCTTATTGTCCCACTTTAATGTTCAGTTTCGTATGGCAACGACTTGCCTAATATTTGTGGGGCTGGCCAGCTTCACGCTAGCTACCCCATGCAACAAATGTCCAATTTTTTTCACTATATAGCTAGACAATCGTTAGCTCACGTAAGTTCACCATAAAATATAGTTAGGATCACACCGCAACATTTTATTTTTTATTTTTTTAGTGTGGTGGCCAAGTTCACGCTAGCCACCCCACAGTCGCTATCTCAAAATAAAAATTGCACGCGGTTTAGGCATCGTTAGTTCACGATAGTTCAGCCATCAGAAAGGTTAGGACCACATTAGATTAGCCAGAAAAAAGTTAAAACATAAATCTCTATCATGAATAAATGTACTGCCATACGAAATGAAACCTAATAGTCACACTTTAAGATTCAATTTCGTATGGCAACGGATTGCCAATTCTATCCGGCCCATAGGAATATTTCACCAAATTGACACTTGTCAGTGACAACTTGACATATCTACATCGTTAACTTTTTTAGGGTTCCGAAGTCCACAAGGAACCCTTATAGTTTCGCCATGTCCGTCCGTCCGTCCGTCCATCCGTCCGTCCGTCCGTCTGTCCGCACTATTGCTCGGAGATGCTTAGGTCTAGAGAGCTGTAATTTGGCATGAATATGCATATTAGTTACGCTGACAAAGTGGTAGAATAAAATTTTGAAATATATTTTTTTATAGGGTACCTCCCCTACTCGTAAAGTGGGGATGTAATTTTTTTTTCTTGCGTACCCCATGGTGCGGCATATCGTTGAATAGGTCTTAAAAAAATATTGTTGGTTTGTTAAAACCATTTTTTGATTAAGTGATTCGTTTGTGAAATATTAAGCTTTAAAGTGCTATTTTTTGTTAGAGTCACGTATCCCCCCCCCTGCCAGCTAAATGGTGGTATTTGGATAGCTGAAAAAAATCACGGTTGTGGCATATATAACTTAGTTGAAAGGAAAACTATCAGAGCTAAGCAGGCTGTACAAACTTACGAGTAATAGTCGACCAACTTATAATGATGATTTTTCTCGAGCGGCAGGGGCGTCGGGCGGGCACGTCATATCACAGGCTAGCTAGATGCTAATAAGTCTTAGAAAGGTACTGTGGGCATCCTCAACTTCGGAACCCTATAATTTGCGCGTGGCCCGACACGCACTTGGCCGGTTTTATTCATAACTGCTCGGTGATTGACCTCCATCCATAGACATATATAAGTAATACTTCGTATAGACCGAGTCTACGCACAAGACATAACCCCTCTTTCTTGGTGCCCAATCCAAGTTTGGTCACCAAGCGTGACACAGTGCTCAGCGGATGCGGATGTCAAACAACATGTACGCAACCCTTAAAAAATGCCGACTTGCGTGATAAAAGGCTGCAGAAATCATGTAGGCGGTGTGAAAAAGTCTAATGGAATATCGTATCATCGGTGATTAACATTACCTGGTGTTTATTCCATCAATCGAAATATTTTTGTAAACAATAAATTTATGATACGAAGTCGCCATATTTACGCCATGTTACGGATTCGCCATAGTTACGGAGACTGCTTGTTAAAGTAACCTTGTAAGGACGTCATTTTTACACATGAAGAATTTCACGTGAGATGTTTAATTCGGACTTCTAAGAAAATATAAATAAATAATTATTATGTAAATAAAATAGCTTTTGCCCGCGACGAATTCAGTTATAGCGTTCCCGCGGGATCTAAGCGTTCTTCCGGGATAAACACTGAACCCGTTGTTTGAACCGAACTTTATATGTATGTAGCCGGTTTAGAAGTTACATACAAACTTTCAACCCCCGTTTTACCCTCCTAAGGGGGGAATTTCCAAAAATCCTTTATTAACGCTGACTTACGTTATAAAAGGAACCTCCCTGCCAAGTTGCATGTTTTTAAGCCTAGCGGTTTAGAAGTTTCATCATATAAACTTTCAACCCCATTTTTACGCCTTTTCTAGGGGGGATTTTCTAAAAATCCTTTATTAACGTTCACATACGTTATAAAAGGAACCTCCCTACCAAGTTTTACGTTTTTAAGCTTAGCGGTTTACAAGTTTCATACAAACTTTCAACCCCCTTTTTACCCCCTTAAAGGGGGTATTCCCAAAAATCCTCTCTTAGTGCTTCCCTACGTTCCCCAAGGAACCTGCATGCCAAATTTTAGCTCTCTGTGACTAGTAGTTTTGGCTCTGCGTTGATCGATCGGTCAGTCAGTTTCTTGTTTTGTATAGATAGAAGATAGAAGAAGAAGAAGAAAGATAGATAAACAAAAGTTGATTTTTGAATCATGTTTTATTAGAAAAAAGGATATTACAGCATTCACGTCGCTAGTACAGAATTAAAAAAAACCGGCCAAGTGCGTGTCGGGCGACGCGCATTCCGAAGTTGACGATGCCCTTAGTACTGCATCTTAGCTAGGCTGCGGTATAACGTGCCCGCCCGACGACGCGCCTGCCGCTCAGTATGTATAATGTAATGTTATGAAAAAATTGTATAGTGTGAATGACATATGTCACAGATAACACTCAACATGATGAAATAGAGGCCAATTTTAATGCTCTGACAGGTGCGACAACAAAATATTGTATTGTCAAGTTGTCGCTATTATTCTTATCCTAAAGCTAACCGAAAACTAAACGAAAATTGCCACTTGTCTTCTGTCACTTGAAAAGTGTATCTCGGTGACATAGGTATGTCACTGACAATTGTCAAGTACTGAAATAGTTGCTGGCCGACAGGTGCGCCAATAGTTAAGGTATTGTGTGTGACAATTATCAAATTGACAATTTAACCTACTAGTTTTCGGAAAACTATAATCACGGCACCTTGACAAATGTTACTTATTTACTAATTTAAATCACGGATAAAATCACGAGTTAAATAAGTATTACTTTAATCAATGGAGGTCAATAATACACCTAATTTGTTATTGAATTATTCTGGAAACACTACGGAGTGATGGCCGAAACGATATCTCATAGTGCGTTTATACCAATGTTTATACGCACGCGCCCGGGCTCGTAAACGAGCCCGTTGAACGCACTAAAAGCAGGCATCGCGGGCATTCTAGTCAGTGCAAGCATGGCAGACGACGAGGACGTTAATCTCGTGGGGGCTAACTGCTTTGGGTTTCATTTACTTTTATAGGTCTAAATCCACCCGTACTAATATTATGAATGCGAAATTACAGTTACTTTCGCATTCTTTCTGTCTGTTACCTCTTCACGTTTAAACCTCTGGACCGATTTCAATGAAATTTGATATGGAGATAGTTGAATAGGCTTCTTTTTATTTCGGAAAGATGCAGTTTCCACGGAAAAGAGATAACCGAATTCCACGCGGGTGAAATCACGGGCAGGAGGTAAATAGTGTGCTCGTAAGTACTTGTTTTCTCCGTTTGAACTCTTTCATGAGTTTGTCAACCTCTCCTAAGCATCTGCAACATTTTTTTATATTTATGTTGCTATTTGAGGAGGTCCATATTATTGGTTTTACTTGGTAGCACCCCAGGAAATGAGAAATTTTGGTTGTTTGACCATTCCGACAAATTGGCATTGTTAAATTAATTTTATTCGGCAAGTCGTCATTGTCCGTAGGCCACAAAGGTGCAAACGATACTAATACAGGTACCCGAGCACGATCAAATTCACCTTTGATCTTTGCCGAAAAACCGCCAGCCGACCGATCGACGGCGTTCTCGTTCACCTCCACGAGCGCGTTTAAAATCAGCCAATTTACACGCCCGTGCCTGTGAACGCGCCCGTGAATGTCGTTTTGAACGCCGTTCATGTAAACGCACCAGATGTAATACATTTGGACATCAGCTGTTTGTATGTTGGCCTGCAAAAGACGTCCGTCCGCGAGAGCGAGAGCGATGGTGCGATGGCGAATGTGGGGCAGTGTTTCAGGTTTCAACGTCAAAAGTTGCAAATGAAAAGAAAATAATGAGATTAAGGGTGCGTTCCGTATCGCGCTCACAGCACAGCGTTCACAACGCTCATAAGTGTCCCGAATCGACTGTCACGCTCACGACCGTGTGAGCGCGTTTTTGATTCGGAACGATCATAAGCACGCTCACGGCGCCAGCTCTAGTAACTGACAATCTTTTTTTAATCAGGGAATGATGTTCTGTCAAATGTATAGTCAAATGTCACTTTGACGTTTGCGTTCACAGCGCCTATGCCCCGCAGCGTGAGAACCGTAAGCGTCGATCGATGACGTCATCAATTTCCTGAGCGCTGTGAGCGCGATTCGGAACGCACCCTAAGATTAAAAAAATCCACAAATTCCTTTGAATACTTTAACACTTTATTAATTACTTAATAAAGTGTTAAAGTATTTTCTTTCACTCAAGGAATATGAAAATAATAACGATTGTACAGCGATCAATACCAATGTATCGGACGGGCTAGTATTTTCGCTAATAAACGCTCGAGTAGGTATTTGTTTGAATAAATCAAAAGGTTGCATTCTTATTTAGTTTCAGAGTATAAGTATCTAATATTTTTTGTCTAAAGCTTTTTCGCTTTTATCGATTTCCTAAGCAACGGAGACTCCGCCCTAACGAAGGCGGTGGCCCCTGTCGAATGACAAGAGCTTGTGTTCCGAATCGTGCTCAGAGCCCACAGCACCGGTGCGTGGCGCGCTCTAAGTACGATTTGAAAAGCTGTTTAGTATAAGTAGTAAGTAATCTGTGCAACTGTGGTTTTCATAACAAAACATGGTGTGTTTTAAAACCATAAAACACTATAAAATCGTTTATACGGCCCGAAATGGTAAGTATTTGTATTCAATCTGCTTGTCGTGATTGCCTAGTGTTATATTGTGAAATATTTCGTTTTGTTTCAGCGTTTCGAATAGTGGTGAAAAGTCGGCATGTGCCGCATCTTAAAACGTTTCGAGTGTTGCGTGAAGACTCATTTGGCCTATGATTCTGCTGTCGGTAGCCGCCCAGCGTCATCTATTTAACTGGTGGTCAGCCGCGTCAAAGGAAAAGTGATGGCAGACTTCACATTGTTCTATAAAACAACAGATAAGTTTATAATTCTTTTGCTGGAGGAATGAATGTGGTCTCATTTCATGTCACTCATTAAGTACTCATTGTCACAATTACCTTGTAGATATACTAACGGGAGACACCGTGGGCCCTCTTCGCCTCAAAGTCGTCCGTTCTCAATACTATTTGACTGACCAAGTGACCACGGACGGCCACTGCTTAGTTCTGCAGCTGGACGGGCTTCTACACAATTTAACTCAAGTAAGTAATTATTCTAAACCTACAAACCTGTGTATTTATGTCCGGTAAATGTCAAATAGATCATTATTATTCGTAGGCAAACTGCAGTGAGAGCCCAGTGGTTCGTTAGCGTGAAATACAGAACCCCTGCCCACTCCTGGTTGGCGTGGGCAGGGGGTTCTGCTCGCTCCTGGTTTTGTCTATCTACATTTAAATATCTATTCAACGATACCCTAAAATAGTTGGTAGAGATTTCTTTAAAAAAAATTACAATATAAAATCAACCCTTTTTATCTTTAGTGCCACAATGGAGAAAATATACAATACATACATACTTACATACATGACATATATAGATAGGTAAACACATTGCCCTTAGTGAATAACAATTCATTTACATATTAAACTGTATTTATTGTTACAGGGTCTTCTTTATACTCCGCAAAAGTCTACGTTTTATTCTGGAAAAGTGTTCATTGTACTCGTACCTCGTAGTCTGCATTTTGCCTCGAAGACCTACTCTTCGCTTTATTCGAACCTTCGCATCGAGCCAGCCCCTAGCGTCTGTGCCGCTCTGAAGGATTTGGAAGTGCCCCTGCTTTGTCCCCTCTATGTTTAGTTCAGGGCTACACTTCACTTTACATAAATATACACTTACAGACACTAAACACTGTTGTTATCCTACAGGCTAAGGAAGTTAGTGATGGTATCTGTGACGTTTACAGCAACTTTACTAGAAATATTAAAATATACATGAACATTAAATATACCAGTGAACCTTAGGTGTGTGTTTCATTGTACCACTACTGCTTGTGACAGTGTCCTCCAGGCGCCCTATCATAAAATAAAATGAAAAATCTTATTCAGCAAATTGGCCACATAGGGGCAATTTTACACGTCAGAAAAAGAATTTACCAGCGCTTCCTAGACCATTGCTTGAGAAGTGCCGCAAAAAACTCAGCAGAAGGCCTTTTTTTAAAAAATCCACTTAGAATATATAGATAAATTAAGAGGAGTGCTGTCCTCAGGCCCATTACCTAAAACCCATTCTGAGTTCAAGCCCGGGTCACGAATGCGTCTGCGGTGCGTTTGTCGCTCGGTTCGTCTGCACTGTATAAGCATTATTTCTCGTAAGACCTGATACACCGCCATAGAGTCCTTCGGAAGACGCGCTGGTCGCCGGCGATGTGACAGTTACGAGAACCTAATGCTATATAGTGCAGACGTGCCGAGCCGCAGACGCATTCGGTGTGACCCGGGCTTAAGCTAGCCGGCCTTTTTGGATGTTACAATATTTTCTAGTTGCCAATTTTATTTATTAGTTCATGTGAAATAGTTTTCGAGATATGATGGGGTCAAAAGTGGGTCTAAATTCGTTCGTGTAATATATATATATATATATATATATATATATATATATATATATATATATAATGTAATATATATATATATATATATAGTTTCGGATTACACTATTCTATATACACGGTGGGTCAGAAAATATGGCAAATAATTAACCCACAGTATCGGCTATCGATTCTAAGTATATTGTATAGGTCTTTAATTTTTTTTTGAGTTGGAAAAAAAAATTGTATATATTTTTTTTACACAAAATATATTTTTCACTATACAAAATATATATTTTTTACCTACTCAAAAAAAATAAAGACCTATACAATATACTTAGAATCGATAGCCGATACTGTGGGTTAATTATTTGCCATAGTTTCTGACCCACCATGTATATATAAAGATTTAAATTTTTTGGTCATTTGAATGATTAGTAATTGGTTTTTTATGTTTATGGTACTTAGTATAGTTTGAAATTAATAAAATACAATATTTACAATTCGTTTTTATTGAATATTATCACATTTTGAGCTTAATAGGCGCACACCGCGCACAATAAAATGTATCTGAATTAAATGTTAATGATATCACACTTTCTTATTTACTATTGAAAGACCAGATCAAATCCAGAAATCAATCACAGAATCACATATTTTTTACCATTTTAGGTGCATCATACGTTTATAAAAATAACACATCGGGTGTTATCTGATTATTGACTTATAATTAAACTAGCTTTAAATGAGATCAGTAATCAACATGGAAGAATGACCTACACTTGTAGTTCATTTTTCCATGGTAATCAACTATCGAATTAGACATTTTATAAATGTTAACCACTAATGAAAAAATAAAAAACTTATCATATTAATAACTAAGTTATTTACAACACACAAAATTTCACGTTTCGTTTATGTAGTTCAAATTGAGGCCTGTTTGCTGAAAGAGAAAAACCATGTTTGTGCCTCATATGGATAGAGGACAGGGGAAGATGTTTGCTAGGGGTTAAAGATAGGCTTACATTTTAATATACATAAGAACCGAAGGCCATATTTTTGTTGCATCATCGACAGTGACTTCTTTGGGCAGAAGGTCGTCATATTTGGTCCATCGAAGTGCACTTTTACAAAATCCTATATAGTGGTTATCGCTGTAATGTACAACGCCGGACAAATTAAAATTTGTTCCATGTAATGTAAGTTGTAGCGGCAACTCGTGCAAATTATAGAGTCGGGCTGTGTTTAGGTTGTGCCGTACGAAGTGAGGGTCGCTAAGGAACTCCACGTCTATAAATATTTCATCACCATATGTGACGGAACATTGGTGACATGTTACATTTTCCAAACTCTGACACAAACCTTCCATACCCAATTCTGTCAAAAGGTTTGAATTAGGGTCCAGAATACCGTACACTTTATTGTGTGAGTCAACATCACATGTCACTTGCTGAGAAATGCGAGGCAGAATCAGCTTTTTCAGTAAGGAACTGACATTTGAGAAAGCATTATATGTCAAGCCTAAAGAACCCCGCCTAGTTTGCGGCATCTTCAACTGACCTGCTGGCTCTAGCACTGCAGCTAGAGTTTCTGCTCGGGTGATGTATGTCTTCGGTGTTGCTCCTTCAGTGGCTAAGGCTATTGCAGTTTTTACCAAACCGGGTACTTCACCAGTGGTTGTGGCTTTAATTCGATAAGCCTCGTTATTTATCAGAGCATTTGCAATCATTTGCACTATCGAGTCAAAGCCACACGTGTTCTGTACAAGCAGAACCGTCCCCGACTTGGTCACAACAGGCTTTGATGTGCCGTTAATCAACATTTTTTTTGTTGGGGGTTTTAGTATTTTTCCAGAAGTAAAATTTAGTTTTACGTCTGGCAAAGGATCTAAGTATTTAGTTTTTTTTTTCGTGGTTTTGCACCCTAATCCTCGCCAATTTTCGATTTCATTTAATTCGCACATTGAAGGCACATGCAGCTTGTCTTCGACAGCTTGAACATGAACAGGTATATAATTTAATCGACAAGCGCCTTCAATATCTTTCAAGTGCATTGCGATAAATGAATCCATTTTTATGGGTTTTGTTATGCCATTAAGCAAGTTATTTTTTAAAATGCCGAATTGGCCTTCAATTGCGCTTGACGTCCCTCTGGGATAGGGCGACTTATAAAATTTTCGCATGACGCCCGACCACAAAGGGAATTCTTTGGCAAGACGAAAGAATTCCCTTGCTACTGCCGGCGAGTAGTAAGCGTTAGGCCTCCCGTCTACGTCGATCACTGAAATTTGTTCCTTTATGTTCACCAACCATGTTTCGATTTTGGTATTTTGGCTCTTTTCGTCAACGTCTATTACTTCCTCAACAGGTTGCTCTACCGTATCGACGTCTTTTTGGCATAACTCGTCGACCGCTTCTTGGTCCAGAGACATTGATTCTATCAAAAAAGCTAAACTCTCCTCCATTGGGAACTTTTCACCATTTGACCCCATTTCACATGGTGAAAGGGCAACGGTGAGAATATGCCTGTAAATTGTTTGGAAACCTACTACAGTTTCCGAGTTAATTAGCAGGCATAGACATTTTATATAAAAAAATTTGATTTTTTTATTTGCTGTCGATGCCCATACGGTCCACCTAGATGCCGCACATACAAAGTGTGCGACATCAAGTCTTAAAAAGCACTTAGGCAATGGGACGTCGGGCACACCTTGCAGAATATCAAAGCAGTTGTTGATATGAGTTTTTAAGTCCATACCACTGAACGCCCTAGATAAAGCACCTTTTAAGGCGGCCGAATTGTCACAAACAACTTCATGTGGTACTGGCGCCCCGGCTCGGTGCCACTCATTTAGCCAATACAAAATCGTATTAGTATCATTTTTTTCTGAGACCATTTGACAGACCGGTATGTTGACGGCGTCTCCTTTACGACCCTTGGTTGTCATGACAGCCTCGTAAAGAAATATGTGACCACTGTTATGCCCTTCTACTGTGGTCACTTTCTTTACGAGGCTGCCTGTTGCGTCTATGCTCAGGCGCACATAGTTGTTTGCGCAGTATTTTTTGTAAAGCAGCAACTGCGTCGGCGTATAATATTCGACGCGGACTTTATCTATTCCGATCTCATGTATAGACCCACTATATTTCGACGAGTGCTTCATCTTGCACAGGTTTATGATAGGATTTGTTGGCCCGTCAATACCCAGTTCTCTCACACGTTCTTCCTTTTTTGCTGTTCGTAAGACGTCCGCAGACCACAGCGTAGGTGGCTTCAGGTCACCTTGGTCCATTGACTGTGTGGCCAGGTCATTACGATAGGCAACAGCACAACGCCTCTGTAATTCCTTGCCGACACGTCGCCTTTCGGGACCTGAAAGCCACCTAGAAGAGTAGTGTGGTTGGCCTGCAGTGTCGCAAGCCCGCCAAGTCAGTTTGACGCCTTCACCTTCTACGGGTTTGTTTATGATGGTCCCAGTCGCTGTTGACCCACACTCTTTGCAGCGGGCAAAAATTTTAACGTATTCGGTGTCCGTTCCCTGAGTAACAATAGATTTCGTCATAGCGTAAGGACAGGGCAATTTGTGAGATTCCCAAATTTTGTTAACTAAGAGGTCCGCCCATGTATGCGGCGGTAGTACATACCTTTTACGCGAATTTGGCCTATCTTTACGCTCGTATGATACTTGCACCGGTGCAAATTTAGCCCACTCTTCGGGACTAAACAAAAGTTCAAACGTTTTTTTCGGTCGAACAACTTCACCAGTACTTATCGAGAGTGGTTCATTTTCTTTCACTTCTTCACTTGGTGACGATGAAAAATTAATTTCATGATCACGAGGAGATGAAGTTTTTAACCCTAATGCTTCATTTAACAAGTCGTGACTATTGTGTCTATTTTGTTTGATAAATTGATAAATATACTTAGGCCTTAACTGATTATTTAAATAATTACTAATCACACTCCAAATTTCTGCCGATGGTCCCAAAATTCGTCCGTCTGCATCTAACAACCTTTTTCCATGATGCAGTGCCGCTTGAATTACTTTATCGTGGGGCACAGAGGGTTCTCTTGGCATTCTGAAAAATCACACAGTAGGTAATATCAGTAAATCAAGTGTTTTATGTCTGACTGACTGACTGACTGACTGTCTCTCTCTCTCTCTCTCTCTCTCTCTCTCTCTCTCTATTTTTTTATATATTTTTTTTATCTGTAAGAATGAACTTTTGTTTGACTCTTGAGTATTGACGTAATTAGTGATGAGGCTAAGACGTATCGTTTGTCAAATTGAGCGATTATTTATGAACTGTTAGAATGGATTGTCTCGAACTTTCGCGAAACACACTCATATTAAACTAAACACACTACAACAACGGGACTTAATCGCGTAAAACTATTTATATTTTACCTCGACGTCTCGAAACGTCGAGGTAAAATATAAATGGTTTTTTTTACGCGAGTAAGTCCCGTTGTTGTAGAGTGTTTGTTAGAATCGATTTTGAGTATATATATATAATATGAACAAAACGCAATAATGCGCATTATTGCGTTTTTCCAGGATGAAAAATAGCCTATGTCCTTTCCGGGGATCCCAACTATCTCCATACCAAATTTCATCCAAATCGGTTCAGCGGTTGCAGCGTGAAGAGGTAACAAACAGACAGACAGTGTTACTTTCGCATTTATATATGGATCTATGTGCCAAATTTCATTCCAATCGGCTCAGCCATTTTAGCGTGATTAAGGAACAAACATCCAACCATACAACTCTAACATTTATAAATTTTATAATTAAACAAATGTGAACTTACTTGACGACACCTTGACCTTGATTTATTTATCCATGCAGTATAATACTAATTTAATAATCTTATCCAGTGTGAATCTGAAAATAGGACATCATATCATATTAAGTGTGGTGACATTTCAAAAATATTAGCCTAACTAGCCACGGGCCGGCAGATCTTCGTTATTTTCTACAATCTGGAAATTTCTCAGCACATACCACCAGCACCGGTAAAAACTATGTGTAATTATGAGACTGAACGATGATATTAAATATTCAGTTATTTCTAAGGTTTTTAGAAAAAAAAGTAATTAGTGTAACCTTATTTTTCTAGGTCGAAAACGAAAATATAAAAAACTAGCTTCTGCCCGCGACTTCGCCCGCGTGGAATTCGGTTATCGCGTTCCCGCGGGAACTATGCGTTTTACCGGGATAAAAAGTAGCCTATGTCCTTTCCCGGGACTTCAACTATCTCCATACCAAATTTCATCCAAATCGGTCCAGCGGTTGAAGCGTGAAGAGGTAACAGACAGACAGACAGACAGAGTTACTTTCGCATTTATAATACTAGATTTTGCGCGCGACTTCGCCAGCGTGGGATTTGGTTATTGCGCTCCCGCGGGAACTATGCGTTTTTCCGGGATAAAAGGTAGTCTATGTCCTTTCCCGGGACCCCAACTATCTCCATACCAAATTTCATCTCAATCGGTCCAGCGGTTGAAGCGTGAAGAGGTAACAGACAGACAGACAGAGTTACTTTCGCATTTATAATATTAATAAGATTATTAATATGGATATGCTCTATTAAGTGTCGAGCGTAAGATACAAAGATTATTAAACGTAATTTAAAAAAAATGAGTAATATTGTGCCAATTTTAAAATTTTGTGGCGGTAAGGGAATATAGGTACTTTTGATTTTTTTTGAAACATCTCTCAGGAGAAGTTAATGAAAAATGGATGTAAGTCTGTACATGTCTGGGATTATCATGTGGAGGGTAAGATCGCATTATTTGAAGTTAAGGCCGTTCCCTGACCCAGCATCGTCAAATTGCTCATGTAAGATAATACTTTTCTAAGAAATGTTAAAAGTTAAAAATATGAAAAAACATGTATATTTGATTATATCATCCCCACATTGGCCGACGCCCCATTGGCTTGGCCGATGCCCCATTGGCTTGGCCGATGGGGCAAGAAAGTCCTGGAGTGGCGTCTGCGAACCGGTAGACGAGCTGTCGGTAGGCCTCCAACAAGATGGAATGGCGACCTTGTAAAGGTCGCGGGAACGCGGTGGATGCGAGTGGCACACGACCGGTCTGAGTGGCGCGCCTTGGGGGAGGCCTATGTCCAGCAGTGGACGTCTATCGGCTGAAATGATGATGATGATGATCCTCACATTGACAGCTTTCACGAAACTTCGCTCGATGCAATTTAATTTCAAAGTAACCTCTAACTGGGACCTTTAATCCAACTTTACTCCAGTTTATTATATCAAACAGTGTAAAACTAAATATAACAGAAAAATTATCCATATTGAAAAAAAAATGAAAATAGTTTATTTCATAACTTTACAGGTATTAAATTGGATAAGGTTGAGATCTCCTATTAAGCATGATAATATACCAGCACCATAGTATACTTTTAAAATAAACTAAGATTTTTATTTATAGAAATCAATCTAATTTTAAAGAGTAAATTTATAGTACATTATTGCAGAGGCCGCGAAGTAGCGCAATGCCGGACGAGTCAGTTAGAAGGCTGAGCGAAGCGAAGCCTTCTATTAGTACGAGTCCGGCAATCGCAATTGCGGCCGAGGTATATATAATGCTTTTCTCAAACAGCGAGGAAATACGTAAGGTCAGTCGGGGCAAGTGCGCCAGGATGGGGTAAGTGCGCCTAACATAACTATATCGAAACCTATGAATATTACTAACTAGTAGTTGGCTGTTTACAAGGCATAGGGGCGAAATAAATTTAGGCGCACTTACCCCATATCAGTATTTACTACTTCCATGACCGTGGATGATTTGGCCATGGAAGTTGTAGGTACTTATTACCTCCATGGATTTGTCAGTTTCGGGGCAAGTGCGCCAGGATGGGGTAAGTGCGCCTAACATAAATATATCGAAACCTATAAATATTACTCAACTAGTAGTTGGCTGTTTACAAGGCATAGGGGCGAAATAAATTTAGGCGCACTTACCCCACATCAATATTTACTACTTCCATGATCGTGGATGATTTGGCCATGGAAGTTGTACTTATTACCTCCATGGATTCGTCAGTTTCGGGGCAAGTGCGCCAGGATGGGGTAAGTGCGCCTAACATAAATATATCGAAACCTGTAAATATTACTCAACTAGTAGTTGGCTGTTTACAAGGCATAGGGGCGAAATAAATTTAGGCGCACTTGCCCCACATCAGTATTTACTACTTCCATGATCGTGGATGATTTGGCCATTGAAGTTGTACTTATTACCTCCATGGATTTGGCAGTTTCTAGAGGTGTCTCAAATAGCAAGCGAATTTAAAAAAACACACACGACAATAATGTTTTTCCTGGCCAAGGCCGGCAATGGACAGCCTCGCGTCTTCTTTTTTTGAAAGTAACACGAACATTTCCGAGCATGTTTGAGAAATAGTACATTATTGCAGAGGCCGCCAAGTAGCGCATTGCCGGACGAGTCAGTTAGAAGGCTGAGCGAAGCGAAGCCTTCTATTAGTACGAGTCCGGCAATCGTAATTGCGGCTGATGTATATAGGTATAATGCTTTTCTCAAACAGCGAGGAAATACGTAAGGTCATTCGGGGCAAGTGCGCCAGGATGGGGTAAGTGCGCCTAACATAAATATATCGAAACCTATAAATATTACTCAACTAGTAGTTGGCTGTTTACACATAGGGGCGAAATAAATTTAGGCGCACTTACCCCACATCAGTATTTACTACTTCCATGATCGTGGATGATTTGGCCATGGAAGTTGTACTTATTACCTCCATGGATTTGTCAGTTTCGGGGCAAGTGCGCCAGGATGGGGTAAGTGCGCCTAACATAAATATATCGAAACCTATAAATATTACTCAACTAGTAGTTGGCTGTTTACAAGGCATAGGGGCGAAATAAATTTAGGCGCACTTACCCCACATCAGTATTTACTACTTCCATGATCGTGGATGATTTGGCCATGGAAGTTGCACTTATTTTACCTCCATGGATTGATCAGTTTCTCTACAGAGGTGTCTCAAATGGCAAGCGAATTAAAAAAAGCCACTACTACTACTACTACCTACTACCACAGCCTATTTGCGTCCCACTGCTGGGCACAGGCCTCCTCTCATCACGAGAGGGTTTGGGCTTATAGTCCACGCCACGCGGGCCCAGTGCGGCATTCGGAAAAACAAAACACACACGACAATAATGTTTTTGCTGGCCAAGGCCGGCAATGGACAGCCTCGCGTCTTCTTTTTTTGAAAGTAACACGAACATTTCCGAGCATTTTTGAGAAAAGGTATATTACATGCATACATTGACAGCTTTATAAATGCCATGTTATTGGACGGTATTTTATAGAAATTAAAATTCGTTAAATACTAACTACATCGGGCGTTGTGTGCGTAGCGCTTTTTCTTTCACTCGTTGCACGAGTGGCAGTGACGGCTGAGCTGGGTATAGGAACGGTCTTAAGGTATAGGTATATTATACTGAAGTGAATTGAGAAAGCTAAGTAATTACGAGCTTTACGGTGGCAAATTTCATTTAATCTGATCTTACCATCCATCTGATCTTCCCCGGGTATACCTTTTACAAGTCAAAGATCAGAGCAGTTTGAAAAAACTGTTATAATATTGTTCAGGAATGGTATTTGGTCATTATATTTACGAGTCCTTAAATAATGTTTAAGCAATGGAAAGGTGAAAGCCGTGGTGGCCCTCGCACCTCTAAGTTTACTTATGTGCTAAATTCAATTTGAATTAACCACTGAGCTTTTCGGTGAAGGAAAATATCGTGAGGAAACCTGCACGCATCTGTGAAGTAATTCAAAGATGTGTGTGAAGTCCCCAATCCGCACTGGGCCCGCGTGGGGACTAGCCCAAACCCGTTTGTGATGAGAGGAGGCCTGTGCCCAGCAGTGGGACGCAAATAGGCTGCAGTAGTAGTAGTAGTAATGGAAAGGTTACTTACCATAAATCAGTTATTCGAGGATAGTCTTGAGGTCAGATACTAAAAATTGATGATCTTGTGATGATAAAGGTATGTATGTACATAGGTATGTAATTAAATCTGAAATTGTAATATTTAATGAAGTTAGTATTTTATAGCCAGCAGAACTAAATGTACGTAGGTAAGGTACCTTAGGTAAAGTCGTGGTGGCCTAGTGGTTCGAACTACCGCCCCTCGTGCCGAGGGTCGGGGGTTCGATTCCGGCTCGCACCTCTAAGTTTACTTATGTGCGAAATTCAATTTGAATTAACCACTGAGCTTTTCGGTGAAGGAAAACATCGTGAGGAAACCTGCACGCATCTGTGAAGTAATTCAAAGATGTGTGTGAAGTCCCCAATACGCACTCGGCCCGCGTGGGTACTACAGCCCAAACCCCAGCCCAGCAGTGGGACGCAAATAGGCTGTAGTAGTAGTAGTAGTAGTAAGGTACCTTACCTACAGTACAGAGTAGAAACATAATAAAAAAAAGACTTCTATTTATAAATTAAAACCATAAAAAAATGCTGAATCCGCCACAGCATAGGTATATAAGTATTATAAGTATAGAAATTTAAAGTATAAGTTTTTTCAAATATTAAATTTTTGGAACACGCTTTTATTGCTGACTGTACTTTTCTTCGTAAATCCTTCATCTACCCTTCAAGACGAATCAAACGAGCCCAAATTCGATGGGTTTACGTAGTTTTATTACGGAGTTCCCACCTTCCAACTCCATCATCAGATCAGCTCCAAGTCATCATAATATTGCATTGTCACGCGATTTACATACCTATTTGTGCAAAATTTCAGCTCAATCGGAAATCGGAAAGTGGATCAAAAACTTGCAAGATTCTATTACATAGTTACATACAGGTCGACCTAATAAAAGCGTGTTTAAAATAATATTACCTATAACGTTCCAAATATAATCAATCTTAAAAAGCTTTTGTTTAAAAAAATAGTAAATACCATAATTAAGCTTACCTGAGAAAAGTAGGTACTTGCGTATTCACTAGAAACTGCCTCAGCTAAGACCAACTAAACCAACAATTTCAAGTCTTTCCAAATTTAACTTGAACGTTACAATCGTAACACTCGTAACAGTTTGCGCTCAGCTCACCTCGCGAATGTAATGTGAATTGTAACGAAACGAAGGTAGGAAAAAGCGACCAGCACGGTGCAAACTTCGATCATAAATAAATACCACGCTAGAAAACTGTCCGAGCCTAGTTGCTAGTGTGATAGACACTCTCCGCACGCATACTGCTTAAAATTATTAAATATTTCTGAAATACTACCTTATTATCCTAATGTAAGGTTTAATCTCAATGCAAGCATTTGTCAAAGCAAGGCGCACCACCACAAGCTGCGTCTTTACTACACAATAACTTTTGTTTGAATCTGCAATCAGCCTTAAAACAGATAATTAAAGATTATATTGGCGTAGTGTCGCATCGCATCGCTACCAAAGGCGCGTGCCGGCACCGGCGGCACCTGTTTTGATTCGTTTCAAAACACGCCGACAATCATTGCTAACTCGGCTGTATTAGAATGATATAAAGTTCAAATTCAAATTGCCAGGGACGTTGCGGCGGTCATTTTCAAAGGCTTTGTGTACCCGTGCCGCAATTTTTATTTTATCTACTTTTGCGAATGTGACTTTGCCACTAGAGGCGCTAGTGTCGCGTGAGGTCCAATAACATTTACTTTTCACTGGTTTTGGCGGGCTTCGTGGCATAATTATAATTTATTTAATTTACATGTTGAAAAGTGATCTCCTTCGTGAAATTATCGCAAATATGGATTACTAGCTTCTGCCCGCGACTTTGCCCGCGTGGTATCGCGTTCCCGCGGGAACTATGCGTTTTTCCGGGATAAAAAGTAGCCTATGTCCTTTCCCGGGACCCCAACTACCTATCTCCATGCCAAATTTCATCTCTATCGGTCCTGCGGTTGAAGCGTGAAGAGGTAACAGACAGACAGACAGAGTTACTTTCGCGTTTATAATATTAGTACCTACCTATGGATTTGGCGATGAATGTGAACGCTTTGAGTTTTTTTTTAATACAGTTGCTCAAAAAGTGCTACTTTACGTACCTAGCTGTTTAGCGTGCGCAAAGTTGGTTTTTGTGATATATGGTGATAAAACACCTTAGTATACCTATCTAGGATTTTCATTGGTTTATCCTAGTGCAGTGCGGAACAAACAACGCAACGGTAAGTTAAGATGCTTTAATATGTTCCTGCTACTAGGTATTTATTTAGGTCTTACTTGTATGTAGGTAAGTACCTAACCTTTGAACAACGAAATACTTATTTTATTTATTTGATTTTTTGTTATATAGTGTAATGTACCTACCGCGACGTTGCTTGATATGTGTCATACCTACCTATAGGTAAGTACTTAATAAATAATTATAGTCTAAAATCTGTAAGAATGAACTTTTGACACTTGAGTATTGACGTTGGTAATTAATTAGTGAGGGGGCTAAGACGTTTGTCAAATTAAGCGATTATTTATGAATTGACTTCATACCTATAATAGATTTTACTTTTTTATTAAATATTTTTAAAATTTTTCCTTACTAAAAAACAGTTTTTGCTTTCAGACACCCGAATTTCTGTTTGAAAATATAATACTTAGTAAATATTCCATTTTGACCCCGCTCCTACTAGAGAACGCCAGGGCACTGGTTGCACACGGGCGCCACATGGTCTAGAGCCGCTCTGTTCAATGTCATAGGCATATATCATACGAGTGAGTGGTTAGCTAGCCAAGCAAATATTTAACAGTGGCGGTTCTAGGGGGGGGGGGGGATCACGACCCCCCCCCCAAACCGGTAACGTCCCATAGAAAAAATGGCCATTTTACCAATCATGGGACTCGTGCCCCCCCCCTCCCCCCCAACCGGACACGTCCCATAAAAAAAAATGGCCATTTTACCAATAATGGGACTCGACTCGAGACCTCCCCCCCAAATCTTAACTTAGCTGTGATAGTTTTCCTTTCAACTACGTTATATATGCCACAACCGTGTTTTTTTTCAGCCACCCAAATACCACCATTTAGCTGACAGGGGGGGGGGGGACACGTGACTCTAACAAAAAATAGCATTGTAAAGCTTAATATTTCACAAACGCATCACTTAATCAAAAAATGGTTTCACCAAACCCTCAATATTTTATTAATATAATATTTTATTAATATATAATTTTATTGTACCACTTTGTCAGCGTAACTAATATGTATATTCATGCCAAATTACAGCTTTCTAGAACCAAGCATCTCCGAGCAAGAGTGCGGACAGACGGACGGACGGACGGACATGGCGGAACTAAAAGGGTTCCTTGTGGACTTCGGAACCCTAAAAAGTAGCCTATGTCCTTTCCCGGGACTCCAACTATCTGCATACCAAATTTCATCCAAATCGGTCCAACGGTTGAAGCGTGAAGAGGTAACAGACAGACAGAGTTACTTTCGCATTTATAATATTAGTATGGATATGTTCCCGCAGGAACTATGCGTTTTTCCGGGATAAAAAGTAGCCTATGTCCTTTCCCGGGACGCCAACGATCTCCGCGCGAAATGTCATTTTAATCGGTTCAGCGGTTGAAGTGTGAAGAGGTAACAGACTAACAGACAGACAGACAGAGTTACTTTCGCATACTGACTGATCTAAATGCATTCAACTGCCGTCTTCCTTTGTTTGTTCATGCCTGCCTGAATAGGTATGTAATGTACTGACTCGGTAAGCCACACCGTAGGTCTCATCGTCACTTTCCATCTGGTAAGATGGAGGTCAATCACCGAGCAGTTATGAATAAAAAACTCAACGACGTAGATATATCTAATTGTCAGCAAACCGTCATTGACAAGTGTCAATTTGGTGAAGATAGAATTGGCAATCTGTTGCCATACGAAATTGAATCTTAAATTGTGACTATAAGGTTTCATTTCGTGTGGCAGTACATTTGTTCATGATAGAGATTTATGTTTTAACTTTTTTCTGGCTAATCTAATGTGGTCCTAACCTTTCTGATGGCTGAACTATCGTGAACTAACGATGCCTAAACCGCGTGCAATTTTCATTTTGAGATAGCGACTGTGGGGTGGCTAGCGTGAACTTGGCCACCACACTTCAAAAATAAAAAATAAAATGTTGCGGTGTGGTCCTAACGATATTTTTTAGTGAACTTACGTGAGCTAACGATTGTCTAGCTATATAGTGAAAAAAAATTGGACATTTGTTGAATGGGGTGGCTAGCGTGAAGCTGGCCAGCCCCACAAATATTTGGCAATTCGTTGCCATACGAAACTGAACCTTAAAGTGTGGCAATAAGGTTTCATTTCGTATGGCGGTAAATTTGTTCCTGATAGAGATTTATGTTTTAATTTTTTCTGGCTAATCTAATGTGGTCCTAACCTTTCTGATGGCTGAACTATCGTGAACTAACGATGCCTAAACCGCGTGTTATTTTTATTTTGAGATAGCGACTGTGGGGTGGCTAGTGTGAACTCGGCCACCACACTTCAAAAATTAAAAAAAAAATGTTGCGATGTGATCCTAACGATATTTTATGGTGAACTTACGTGAACTAACGATTATCTAGCTATATAGCGAAAAAAATTTGGACATTTGTTGAATGTGGTGGCTAACGTGAATCTGGCTCGCCCCACAAAGATTTTGAAAAAAATCCATGAAGTCATGTGATCCTAACGATTTAACTATGTGAACTAACGTGAACTAACGATGAACTAACGATATAGCGATGCCTTTTATGGGTAGAAAAAATGGGGTGGCCAGCTTCATGGCCATGTGTCTGTGGCACTTCTGCAGAGGAGCCAACTATGAATGAATCAACTCGCCCTAAACCACAGATTCGTAGGATACCTACGTAATGTAATTAATACAAATGTACCTAATACGTAATGTAGGTACCTAATAATGCCTAAAAAATATAAAAAGTAGCCTATGTTCTTCCCCAGGACTCCAACTATCTCCTACTAGCGGTTTAAGCCTTTGCCTCGCCTTTGTACATGTGTCTCTTCTCTGTATTGATAATTGTATTTGTGTTTTTTTTTCTGTACAATAAAGTGTTACTTACTTACTTACTTAAGCATGAAAAGGTAACGGACAATCAGACAGAGTTACTTTCGCATTTATAATATTAGCATGGATTTCAAACATCAACTGGAGTGGAGAATAAGATGCCTTCACAAATCATTTTTAACTTACCATATTAAAATCAATGTAAGCACTTGGAGCTGATTTGCAGTGAACGGGTTATTTATGATCAGAGCGGACGACTAAAATTATTAAAATATTAGCTCTCAGAATATTATTTTCATTTTCATTACAAATTCATTATTCTTCACTTACAATAAAGTGTCGTTTAATAACGGACAAATGTCAAGGTATTTACCTTCAGAGATAAATCTTTTAACAATCAGTCTTCTGCCAAGTTGTTTTATTTGAACAACTTTTGCTTGTGTATTTAGGTACAGAAAAACCTGTTTTTGATGTTAGCTTTATTCACACACCTAGGCCGTTTTTGTGACTAAGCGGATTTATCAAATTATATTATCGAATTATATTTCCCGGTAATAGTAAATATATACACTTGATCCCCAAACCGAAGCTCACAAATGTTTCAACAAGCTGTTCATTGCGCTTTCATAAGAAATTAACAGGCGCTTAGCTTGAATGTGAACAAAAATAGAAAACGTTTATAGTTCCTGTCGAAAGAAACGCTTGGCGTTCCATCGTACGCACGAATGTCTATGAGTCAATAATTTACTATCTACTGGCCATTCATAAATTGTCTATGGTTATCAAGAAAGCCCGCCGTATTTGTCCAGTTCCGCTATCAAGCGTCACGTTCGAAATTTGAATTCAAACTGCGATTTCCCGCGTGATAGTCAGCGCATGCGCGTAATCCACCAATATTCCTTGGTAATCTGTAGGTCAATGGCCGCTTCAGGCCGACTGACCAATGCGCGGTCAGGGTTCCGGGGTGACTTGACATTGCACGTTCCTACCGTAAACTTCAAGCAACCGGGTTTTCGTGTCAATCAATGTTTTCGCATCGATTTTCATATTTTTAGATAGTCTAGACTCTAGACTGAATATAAATATCTCCCTGTTGTTTAATTATTCATATATTTTATTCTTAGGCTCGTTGGTCTCATTAATACCTACACACAACATAACAAATGAGTGCTTACTTTCGAATCGATAACATCATCTGAATATTTGTATTGCATCCATATTTATGTACCTACACCATAGCACAGAATATTTAATAGTCAAATTATGTTTAGAAAACAAGTGACACTTACTTCTGCGAGGCATCAATGAGATAGCGCCTGACGACTTGTCGCTAATTAGGAGTAACTACCAAGAACCGCAAGGCTAAATAATTATCATTATTATTAGCATTATACTAAGAACATGTTCTGTCAGTCATTTGAAATTCTAAACTCACACCTTAAACACGAAAGTGATCACAATACCGTACCGTACATATCGTGATCTGAACGAATTTACCTCTAATAAGTGTGATCCAACTCTACATTAAATTGGTGTAGTCTTGTTTACAATTCTAAGCGAAGGTGTAGAAAGTGCTCCCGTTCACATTGTGGTCACGAATGAGTTGACTTTGATATTTTATATGATGTGCTGAGAATTTCACGATCTAGAATACTGTTACACGCAATTTTTACTTCATTCTGTTGGAAATGAATATGGCATTATTCCCGAAGAAATTAGTAGACCAGACAAGTAAGCTTGATTAGCAATTAATGAGCTAAACAATCTCGAAATAATACAGACGAATCACTACATAGTATAAAACAAAATCGCTTCCTGCTGTTTGCCCCTACGTATGCTTAGATCTTTAAAACTACGCAACCGGTTTAGAAGCGTTTTTTTATTAGATAGAGTGATTCAAGAGGAAGGTTTTAGTATATAATTTATTATAGTCTAACACTCAATTCCCGCGGGAACGCTATAACCGAATTCCACGCGGACGAAGTCGCGTGCAGAAGCTAGTTCTGACATATATTAAGTAAACTTTAAATTATCAAAAATAAAGTAGATTTTACAGAAATATGTCAATCATTCAATGCGACGCGATGTGAGCCAACAGTATAAAAGCAAATACCCTCCTTTTTAACACCGAATGCAGTGCACCCGCAGAAGTGTTGGCGCCAGCCTCTCAGTCGCCACGAATTTATAGATTTTATAGGTCATGGCCATGACTTCTTGAGAAATTTTGTATTTGCGATGAAATATCTACGCCTACACTACGAAGTGCGTTTTAAAATCCAGCAAATTCTCCAATTTTGTATACAAATTGTCACAGTGTCAGAAATGTTCAATTCAACTCTTTATTGCAATCATATGGTTATACAGATGGTCTTATTTTAAGGAGTTCTACATATGATACCCAGTGAGGGGATTACATTTTTTTTAAATATAATTAATATATTTATCTATTACAGTATTTTTAGTAAACTAAGTATGTGGTTACAATTTAAAATAATGTTTACATTTATGTTAATAAAATTATATAATAAAATTTACAGTTATCCTGCAATAGTAATAATGAATCATTTGGAAAGTCGTCACTAAAAAAATCTTGGATTGAATAATAGCTTTAATTTTCAAAAATTATTTTAATTTTCCCATAAATAGTTTGTCATGTCGCTTTATTGATTCCGGTACTTTGTTCGTTATTAATATACATTTATAATGAGGCCCATTTCTGTACATAGCCAAATTTGTTTTATGTATTGGCAATTTATTTCTATATTGTGTTCTTGTTCTTTCAGTACAGTACCTAAATAGGACTGTCGTAAACTAAAAATGGTTCTGAAAACATTTAAGGGCTCGTTGAATAAGTGTAATCAAAATGGATTGATATGAAAATGAATGCATGTTACACTATACATAGATTATCGATTTTTTATTGACTGCTAAATAGGGCAAATAACGGTACACTTTTTGTGCCGACGAAAGCTATCAAAGGTAATTCTAGGAACTTGAAAACCTGATTACGAGCTCGGGTAAGTAGCTATTTATAATCATGTTGCGTATCTATTAAATCAGTGTAACTAAGTAGATTAAAAATAGACGGAAAGAATTAACTCGACATGCGATTCCGACCATGTTAAATCAATTTTACATCACCCTTGGCCATAAAGTGGGATTTTCCGCCCACTACGCGGAGAGAAAATCTCACTTCTTGGCCAAGGCAAGACGTAAAACTTTTGACAAACCACGGGCGGTAATTCGTAAAGCCCCAGATCGCATATTTATGACCCTCTCCTTCGGTTCGGGCCACAGAAACCTGCGATCTGGGACATTTACGAATTCACCACCCTAGGTCTGTAATGTACTATTATTAATCGAAGTGGTTGCAACGGGATATGTCTACTATAATTCAGATCAATATCTTCAGTGGTAGAAACCTTGATTTCATGTGATACTAATAAAATAGTGAACGTATAATTTACATACTTAATAGCTAACGCCGGAGACTCTTCTGTCTTGATTTTGAGGGTTCCGAACCTCAAGAGGTAAAAACGGAACCCTTATAGGATCACTCGTGTGAAGTCGTGTGTCTGTCACAGTTGATTTTCTCCGAAACTACTGGACCGATTAAGTTGAAATTTGGTACGTATATATGTAAGTTTGCGACCTAAAGACGGACGTGTAACGAAAATAAATGAATTTTAAACATAGACCCTATTTTTGGGGCCTAAATTTGAAAAAATATTAATGAAGTTTTCCAAACTATGTATATCGTGTGACATATCAAATGAAAGTACTTAAGAGGATCTCAAATATATTTTACAATGCAAATGCTCAGAAAATCCCCTTTATGTTGGTAAACATTAACGCAGAAAGTTTTACTTTCCTGCACGATTGTGAACACTGTGCGGGAATTAAAATAGGAACTGCACACTACAGCGTGCGGGAAAGTAAAATGTCTATAGCGTTGAAACTAAAGTGATCTAAACAATAAAATTACAAAGTTGTATTTTATTTTTATTTTATTGGGTGTTTTAAAATTGTTAACGCTTTAATAAATGAAACTTTTACTTCTTAAATATAAATTGTTTGTGTGTTTCCTCGCATGATGCATTGTAAAACGCTGTATGACACTCGTGCGAATAGGTATGTAATTCCCAGCTTGTGTCGGTGCACCTCTACTCGTTGGGAATAGGGATGACGACAACTTTTTTTCCTTAGTCTATCAGGAAGATTATTGAAAAGTATTGGACACGTATTTTTTCTTTTTTCATGTAATCAAACTTATACGGAGATATATGTCGCGTGACGTCACGGTTAGGTACGATTTATACCTAACGGTGACGTAGTTAGCCCCCACTCTCCAACTTTAATGCGTTTTTTTGCTAAGTCATTTTTGATAAATAAAAATTTAATTTGATAAAACAAAAAATACGTGACTCGTATTTTTTTATTACCTGACTGACGGACTAATTAGAATTTCGATTTCGTCACCCTGTCGTCATCCCTATTACCTACTTTCCGCACTTGTATCATAAATATCTATTTCAACCCCACCTATCATCCTCTTAAGGGGCGATTTCCGTAGTGGAAACTGGAAAATAGCTAATGTCACTCTCCAGTTTTAACTTTTTAACTTTAAAGGAGAACAAAGAACGCATTAATAACATTAGTATGGATTCGCGTAAACGGGAGCATCTCACAATACGTCGTAAGTTGCTCGTAAGACGATAGTGCAGCTGCAGAGAAAGTAATGCATCGTCTTACAGGGCATTGAACCGTACTATACTTACCTAGTGTACCGTGGATTGTATGTAATTGAATACGTATGTAGATCATACTTGTTAGCTGTAATGCTGTACCTCCGAGGCGGAGAATGACCCTTTGTGGGTTCAAGTTTTGAGCAAATAAAAACAGCGTGGTGGATTGACTATATGTATGTGGGCTTTTTTCTGTTCTAGTGTCTTCAGCCTATGCAAATTACGTAGCTTGCTTCGGAATTCGTAGGCAGAGCAATATAAAGGACATTAAACATCATTACCCAATTTAGTCTCATTAAACTCGATCGTCGCTTATTAAAGTCTACAATCAACAAAATTTACCGTTTGTAGTTTTGTCACTTGATATTTTTAGATACTTGGTTATATGGTCCTTCGAGTCGGATAGAAGAACCATGGTAGAGACAGGAGTCCCTTTTTTTTTATCGGAGTGGAAATGCGTTACGCATACCCACGGGCTGGGAGAAGCCACAGGGGTTATGTGGGACTCTCCCACCTCGCCCCAACCCCGAATAGGAAGGAGCTCGGCGGGCCTACCCACTAAAACTACTCCGGCGTTTCCGCACTGCCGTTAATGGGGATGGGGACGCCATGGGATCGCAGAGCATTCGACCACGACGCCCCCCGAGGGAGACAGGAGTCCCAGCTGACAGTTTGGATGAATATTTCTTTCTTTGCTTCAGCAATCAGAATCAATTTGTAACATGGATGTTAAAAACTTAAATAGGCGATACAAAATTTCCTCCACAAAAGCGAATAAAGAACACTCCTTTGGCTGTTTGAACAGTGACGTCACCTAATTTACATGGTACAAAGCTACTGTAGTGAACTAGTGAAGGCCGCCAAAATATAATGTGAAGAATTTCCATTATCTAGTTAATTAAACATGGAGATAAGGAGCCTAAATGTTTTGAATATCTATTTTCATCGTCGATGGGCAATAGCGCATTCTGAATTTCTGAATAGGCTTATTCGAGTTACCTTCTTTATTTCGATGGTGTTGGCATGCAATAACAAGATCTAGAAATTCTCTGATACTTTGTGTTGTGTACCTAGCTGTCGCAATCCCAGTTATTTATTTCGTAATTATTTAATTTATGAATCACGAAGAAAGCATACCATGACTATTGTATGTTTACGCATACAAAAACTTAAACCAATCGATAAAGTATCGGATTGATTGGAAACCGTTAACCACCGCTGTTTTACTACTGTTAGTTTGGTTATGTTGGGTTTGTTGGAACAACTGTTTTACAAGCGTTATTCATACTGTTTTGGGCGAACTTATCTTGGAAATACTTAACCTGTGCCAAATTAAAATCAAAGTTCATTTAGTCTGCACTGTGTGTTACAGTTGTGGTCTTATTTTAGCACCTTAATATTCCTAATATACCTATGGATTAAAAATATTTAAACTTAACCACGACAAAATTGTAGCGTAGATTTATCTATAAATAGCGTAAGGTGGACTGGACCAGCTAGGCGGCAGGTTTAGACAATGTGATGAGAAAGATGGCGTCCGTTCTGAGTTCCAACCTTGAACCCGCAACTTGTGTTTCGTCTTTGTTTACTGACTCAGTGGTCCAACGATGACGCGTATAAATTTTTCTCTTGTTATCTGCTTTGTCTGAAAAGCTGTCTAAATAATTTACATTTGGGTTTCGAAGATATCAACCTTAGTGTGGATGGATGGATGGATCACACACTACCTACGTTAAGGAGTACCTAACATTTAGTAAGTAGCCTACTTAAATTAGGTAAGATACCAAATCATACCATGGAATCGGACAATTTATAGGTTAAAAGTTTTAACCTATAAATTGTCCGATTCCATGGTATGAAGTAGTATATAGGTAGGTAATTTAGTTTTAACTTAAAACTAAATTACCTACCTATATACTACTTTATGTACTTACATATTTTATACACACGAGCATGATAAAGTACACTAGCCTTTTGTTTAGGAAAAAAAAGCTTTTGAAAGATGTCGTCAGTGAAGAATTTTAAGCAGACGATTGAAAACAAAAAAAAACTTCATGAGCGGCACACGATATTACATTATCACACAAAGGCGTGCTTTTCCTCTCTGAACTGACCCTTATACCTACAGCTACGTAAGACTTGGTAGAAGGGTGCTTGTTTTATTTTGCGACTCCTTTATAAGAGCAGTAAGGCGTAGAACACATCATTTATTTGCACACGTGCTGAACAAACGCAGTAGTTATTTGCGAAAGGTTCATGTTGCAGATGAGTAATGGATGTAGGTAAACTCTGTACAGGTAATTCTGACTGAAGCCTCCGCGTTCGTCCACTTACAAGTATATGTAGGTACGTGTACTTTTTCTACTTGATTTATAAGTAGGTATCTAAATGGATTCGCGCGTCGATCGGATGAAAGAAACAATAACAAAATGGAAGTAGTTATTATTTAATTGCATAGTTTCTTCGGGAGGTGGGACTAAGGGTGGGGACGGTAGGTCAGGACGGGGAAATCTGGAAAAATAAAGGATAAAGGTTAGTATACTTTAAAAGAAAATTAAGTTTCAAATTCAAAATAAACATGTACCTAATCAAAAAATAATATATTACTAAGCCCCACTTGCACCAAGCCGCTAACTTCGGGTTAACCGCTTGACTCGGATTTATTTGTATGGATTTGACGTGGGTTAAGAAGCTAACCCGAGGTTAGCGGCTTAGTACAAGTGGGGCTTACCGCGTTTCTTATAATTAGGTTACAATGTTTTAGTGAAAGTATCGCTTTCATTGACGACAATTAGTTAAAGATCTTTTGAAACAACCAATTTTTTACTTAAACGTACTTCAAGAGGCCTAGTTTTGTCCGCAATTAGAACGAGCCTTTGTTTCTTTCGATCGAGGCGATACGGGGAGATTTATTACTAGCATACTAGCGCCTTTATGGCTATATGCGAGAACGAGGACGCCAATTACTGTTCTAACACTTAATTTTTACTATAGGGAAAACAACACTCGCGTAGCAGAAACACAACACAATAGTCATTACGTTCCAGGCATAAAGAGCCGGCAAAATTACCAGCATAGCGACACTCTTAGTCCTCGAGTTATCAACGCATTCGAAAGCTTATGATTCTTTATGCACGTGGGATGGGCCACAGTGACTACTCACCCTCAGCATCAGGGGCATGTGTGCTCGTTTTCCAACCGTTGCCATGAAAAAAAGACATTTCATCACGGGAGGTTAAGGGCTTAGAAACTTCATACAAATTTGCATACTGCTTCGCGGTGCGTGCAGGTTCTTAGGTACATTGGATATAAATATCATCACCGGAAAGAAGTGACAAATTCAGATTTTTCACATCACACCTATTCAAGTCAGACCCAATCAAAGGGGCGAATCAAGATTTTGACCCACGATAATGATACATAATAGTAGTTTACCGCTATGCTACGAACGACCTAAAGTCCCGTCTATGGCTAAATGCCAGGTTCCTCTATAAACTGTATTCCGTAGCTGCGGTCAACGAACCCAAATTAGCCGACATCCTCTTTGGATCGTAAAGTTTTAGTTAACCGAATTGGTTGTTTTATGACGACAGTTCGTAACGGTTGCACGATGGATCATGGAAGCCATTCTGAAGGAGTGTAATGAGTATAAGGGTGAGTTGATTAAAACCGTCCGTTAAAATTAACGTTAACGTTAAATATTTTCGGGTGGTTGATTCAAACCGTCCGTTTAAGTTAACGTTAAATATTTTACTATGGGATAAACTGACGTTTCTGTATGGAATGACAGCTCGGCGGCCATATTTAACGACCAGGACTTCACTGAAGAAGAAGAAGAAGAAGAAAAACATTTATTCACTACGCACATTGAAGACACATACATAAGATACATAATAGACACAATAGGGATTACAAGAAATTAAGCAAAAGAAACAATACAAAAAAAAAGGGGATTACAAAAGAGCCTGTGTCCTCACGGCGGTGAAAGGGTGTCTGGCTCAGCATTTATGCTGAGGTGAGAAACACCTGCAGCGCTGAGAAACACCTGCAGCACTGGAGTCAACTGTGCTTGAATCAACTCACCCTAAAGTACCTCGATAGTTTCGACTAGACTACAGCTAGTTAGTTAGTCTTAGTTCATGCCCATAGCCCACATTGATCACTTACCATTAGGTGGCATGTGAGCCCGTTTTTTTTTAAATCTAAGATTTGAATGATTTTTCACAAAATAATAAAAGGGATTTTTTAGATTTTAACTCGAAATCATAATGGGGTTGCGAATAATTTCTAGATGGTGAAACCGGTGGAACGTAAAAAGGCGTGACACTTGCTAGAGATATTTTTTTTCGGACAGAACGAAGGTTTTATGGAAGTTCCTCCGTGTCACGAAAAGAAGTTTTGAGGTGAGTTTTCGACTGAAATGATGATAGCGAAGTGGAAAAATATAAAATTATTTTATTGTTAGGTACTTGAAAAGAAAAGCTAACGTGTGCGTGAAAGGCGTTGAAGTCAGTGATCTGAAGGGTTTAGTTACCTTGTAATTAGAGCCGTGGTGCCGGCGGAGCGTGGATTCGGTGCCCGAGAAGCCATAAAACACAACAGCTAGCAAAGGTACGTAAAATTGTAGGTTGGTCGGGGCAGCAATAGTATACCCGCAGCACGTAAATAGAAGAATTACATCACCCACGCAACTTGGCATTTGGTGATATCATTTACTTAAATTAGTGAGTCAGTGAGGTGCAAGTGGAGAAAAGTGGTTTTGCCTCCGAAAGAGAAGAATCGTACGTAACTTACCTATTGTTTATACACAACGGCACCCTTTACATATAAAACCGTCTACTTATGGGCATTTTTACAGTCCCAAAAATAAAAGGTACCTATTAGAAACATTTTCGTGTTCAGCTCCGCTCTGAGTCAGAGTTGTTCTAACGATAGGTCGCCTAGGTATGTAGATGATTTTGTAAATCTGATAATTTAGCTTCTACGAGATATTACTGGACGCATATAATCGTAATAGGCTAGATATTTTTATCCCGCAGATATGCTAAATAAATTCGTAAATTCTACGCAACAGGTAGTTACTTTGCAAACAGGTTTCCTAATTAAGTGAAGTTTGATGTTTTCGTAATACTAACATTTTTTTCTCACATTTAATCATTAAACTAGTTTTTGGCATGGGATTTTGTACTGGTCCAAATGTAGATTAGAATTGATTGATATACTAGTTCACTCGTTAGCATACAAATTAACTGAGAGCAGTTCTCAACTGTTGGAAATATTCGACAACGTACCTACGTAGTGACCTCGACAGTCGATAAGAAAAGAAGTCCATTAAAAAATGGTCTTCTTTTTTAATAATTATCTATCCAAGTATTTAGGTCTTAAACCAATACGTAGTTTAAATTTAAAATCGGCCTAGTAAATATCAAATTATCAAGTGCTCAGCATTTCCGGTAGGCATGAATTTAGACCGAAAATATGACACTTGTTGAAATTGCGAATGCCAATTCTATCGAAGCGCCTACAATAATATACACACTCAAGTCAGTATTTCATCAATTCAGGGCATCAGTCTGGTAACTTTTTTTTATTTATTATTATTATAAGCAAGCATTTGACCTCGACCTCACCTGATGGTAAGTGACGATGCGGTCGAGGGTGATACATGCTTACTTAGATAGTACCTGTTCACTCTCGACTTAAAAGATCCAAGTTATAACTCTCGGGGAAGAGACCGACCGGTAGAGAATTCCACTCCTTAGTTGTTCGTATAATGAAGCATGAATCGAAGCGCTTCGTGCGCGTTGGAGGAATATCTACAACATAAGGATGGATCCAAGATTGACGCCAGGTTGATCGTGTAACTGTAACCCAATGGTTGGTGGACTGATGGTCCAGAAATGATGATTTAATCTTGGGAATATTTACGACTTTTTTTAGACAAGGCAATGTTGTTTTTTTCATAGGTGTAGGAAGGAATTAAACAGTCAGGGCCTAATGTTTTTTAATTATTATTAGTGTATCTGACGCTTGACGCAGACAACCTGTAGTTTCTCTTTCGCTCATTAATTAACTACCTAATTACCACGTAGTTAGCTAAACCTTGGTGGAATTGATTGTTCTGTTTCCATTCCAATGGAACCAGAACGGTGAAAGCTCGAGCGATGGAAATTAGATAAAAAAACATTGCGATTACATCGTAAAGTAAAGATAGTGAGTTAATGAACTTTTTAAGAGACTTCAAAAAAGAAGGATCTAATTTCGCTTCGGTTTTTTTTCGTGTTTTGTTACATCAGATGTTCGTCATTTGTGAAATGAATCTATGGTTTAAAAGACAGTAGGTATCTACTCCTTAAGATGAATCGACTGCAATGTAATGATGATTTTAAATACAACCTTTCAAATACAACCTTTCAAATACCGCGGCAAACGGCATGCGGCAACAGATGACACTAACTACATCTCGTTCCCTACATGACCTAGTGCCACTACATTTAGTTGGCTGACTGCACCTAGTGCCCCATGATCTAGTGCCACTAAATTAGTTGGCTGACTGCACCTAGTGCCCCATGACCTAGTGCCACTACATTTAGTTGGCTGACTGCACCTAGTGCCCTACATGACCTAGTGCCACTACATTTAGCTGGCTGACTGCACCTAGTGCCCTACATGACTTAGTGCCACTATATTTAGTTGACTTGACTACACATAGTGCCCTACATGAACTTGTTCCACTACATTAGTTGGCTGACTGCACCTAGTGCCCTACATGACCTTGTCCCACTATATTTAGTTGGCTGACTGCATCTAATGCCCTACATGATCTAGTGCCACTACATTTAGTTGGATGACTACACCTAGTACTCTACATGATCTAGTGCCACTACATTTAGTTGGCTGACTGCAACTAGTGCCCTACATGACCTAGTGCCACTACATTTAGTTGGCTGACTACACCTAGTACTCTACATGATCTAGTGCCACTACATTTAGTTGGCTGACTGCAACTAGTGCCCTACATGACCTAGTGCCACTACATTTAGTTGGCTGACTGCACGTAGTGCCCTACACGACCTAGTGCCACTACATTTAGTTCGCTGACTGCATCTAGTGCCCCATGACCTAGTGCCACTACATTTAGTTGGCTGACTGCATCTAGTGCTCCATGACCTAGCGCGACTACATTTAGTTGGCTGACTTGCCCTAGTGCCCTACATGACCTAGTGCCACTACATTTAGTTGGCTGACTGCACCTAGGGCCCCATGACCTAGTGCCACTACATTTAGTTGGCTGACTGCATCTAGTGCCCCATGATCTAGTGCTACTACATTTAGTTGGCTGACTGCACCTAGTGCCCTACATGACCTAGTGCCACTACATTTAGTTGGCTGACTGCACCTAGTGCCCTACATGACTTAGTGCCACTATATTTAGATGACTTGACTACACCTAGTGCCCTACGTGACCTAGTGCCACTACATTTAGTTGGCTGACTACACCTAGTACCCTACATGACCTAGTACCACTACATTTAGTTGGCTGACTGCAGCTAGTACCCTACATGCATGACCTAGTGCCACTACATTTAGTTGGCTGACTGCACCTAGTGCCCCATGACCTGGTGCCACTACATTTAGTTGGCTGATTGCTTGTAGTGCCCTACGTGACCTAGACGACGGATGAATTCATACTGAAATGTAGTGACGAATTGACGATACTACGTCGGCCGTCTGCCGCGGTGGTCGAATGTCTACCTTTAAATCATCATAGCATTGCAATGCAATCGATTCACATGCCGCTTATTTCGAAGTCTGTGGGTTTTTATTTGATTCTTTTACAGGTACTATCATAGAAAATAAGGTAAACTCAAACAAATCAGCGTACGCCCGAAATAAGTGTTAAATGCGATAATAGATGTCGCTGGCGCTGTCTAGGTAGCTTGCATAGGTATAAATTTGAACTCCATGAGCAACATCTAGATGGCGCTGTGCAGACGAAGTATGAAAATTTGAAGCGCCCAGGCTATCTCCGATGTACGCCCTAAATGGCCGTAATATAGGCAGATTGAGAAAACCGAGAATGACGTAGACTCAATTAAAAAAAGCCTCGTGACGTGAATGATGTTTCAACTATTTGTGAAATAGGTAGGTAGGTACCTAACCGTGAATTCATAGGTACCTAATCTATCATCAAAAATTAATACATTTACGCACCTAGGTAGGTACCTAACCTACCTACCTCCCTATAAAATTAATGACGCTCTTCGCAATCTACTTTCCAGTACAAAAGTAGGTACATTCCTACCTAACTATTGAATACCTACATTCATGGATGTGTTATTATTTATATTTAATTATTTAGTTCCTTTTCAGGGTAGGTAGTTACAGTAAGTAAGGTATAGCGGGGTAAGAACGGACGGATTCAAGACCAATTGAACAAAGGTTGCAAAATATTTATTTTCTCGACATCATTTTTTTTTCATGCATACGGTCTTACACCCTCTCCGATCTTACCCCGCTATACCTTCATATTTTGGCTACTCCACTTTTTCATTAATTAGGTAGGTTAGTTAGTATCATGCTACGTTATATCATAAACATAATGTCGCTAGGTAATGTTCAATTCATTACCTAGAGTAGAAACCTTAACTACCTACCTACTTAGTTATACGCCTGGGGATTTCCGTGGAAATTTATCGACCTTGAAAGGGGACAATGCTTGCAAAATGCAAACATCCTACCAGCTCACTAGTCATTGTAGAGGGGACTTGGGGCGTAATCGTAATCAAGTGCCAGGAAGTAAACAGTAGGTAGACGTAGTTACCACCAATCGTAAATGCATAACGTAATTAATTAGCGTTGCACAACCTTGCGTTTTAATTTGAAAATAGTAAAACGAAGTTACTCACGCTCAACATTCTAGACAGAATACTGGATGAAAGTGAAACGCGAGGCCGAACGAGCAAAAAAAACGCTTCAAAAATTCCACACAGCGTTTTTTTTATACGCTTTTTTACCCAGTTTACGCTGCATGCATTAATCTTCACAGTCGTCGCTATCAGTGCACGATAACGTGACCCGATTAGCACAGAAAATTAATAAAACAACTAAACGAAGCGTCCATATGTTTTGACGCGGGCCGGGGGGTTGTTTTTTATTATTTAACTTTTTAATTTTAAACCAACCTGCGATCCTGAGCACTGCTCGGTCAGCCGGATCCAACTGCAGAATGGACAAAGGCTTGTCCTTCGCCCATTCTTTCAGGCTGAAGTCGTTCTCGAATTCCATGTTTTTGTCATCCAAAACACGAAGTTTCACGCGCACCTTCGCACATACTTGAATCAATCTTACAACACAACACTCAACGGCGAATACAACACATTTTGCATAAATTTAACAAATGTTACACACTATTATTAAGTAAACAAAACATTATGTTCATAGTAGAATAAAAATCGATAAACGCTAGCACGGAGAATCGGCAGCAAGTGCGTATCCAGTATACACTGCCGCAATACACTGATTTTAAATCGTAAGGAAACAACAAATAAAGAAAGTCACTGAACTATATAATTGAATAACAGGAACCTCTACTGATGAGGACGGAGCAAGGAGAAAATACTTTTAGGTTATTATAAATGCCGAGCGTCATACACCGTACCGGCGGGCAGACATGATGCGACTGTTTAGTACGAAGTTCAACCGCATCACGCCGCGTCGCTAGCATCGCTCAGCTGTTCTGGCGCAGCCGCATTACTAGTTATAACCCAACTAAATTAAATAGCTTTAATATACTGCTGGTTACCGTAGCCGAAGGTAGCTCTTAAATGCAACGGATAACGTTGTTTTCGTGACTTGTCGCGACATCTATCAGTGCTTTGCGGAAAATTTAAACATGTGCCTCCGAAATGATAAGCTGATAAGGTTGATCAAATTGATAAGAATTATGGGGTCACTGAACGGAACGTGGAGATTTCACAGAAGTATGGTATGCTGTGCGAGTCGTGTGATACTATCATACCTTAACTTAGTAGAAATATTGTGTAAATTGTGTTGTGCCGGTGGTTGTAGGCACGTTGTAGGTACATATTGTATAATATTAGAGAGCTTTAATGTAGGCCCAAGCAAAATGATTTTCGGAGTCGAAGGTAAGTCTATTTAGCTATAAAATTAGTAGGAAAGTATGTTAAATCCATAAGAGCAATCGATGGCATACTTAACTTTTCAATTTTTGTTACTTAACTTAATTTGATTATTCCTTCCAGTCCAGCAGTCCAGCCAGGTACTTACTTACTTATCCGTACTTTCTCTCAAGTTTCTCTCACTGGGAGTTTGTTCCCGCCAAAATTTTATTTAAAAAGTTCACTTGAGACACTTTAAAAACAGTCCTTTCCAACATATTCCTGTCTACTTCCTTTCCACAGGTAATTATTGTGCTGGAATAGTGTGGGCTCCGTTGCCATAGCAACCAACTGTCATAATACCAGTGTTTACGAATTTACGAATACTTTTTGGGCATTTGCTCTCGAAAAATACAGCTTCAAAAACAAGAATTAAGTTCTTCAGTATGCGTATAATAATTCTATGTGATCTAGAAAATACCACGAATTGTATGTTTTCATTATTGAACGCATAATGATGGAGATAATATTAATAATACTATTGTAAAGTTTAGTCAATACTTTCGCCCTGTATCGAAGTAAATGTGTGACCTAGTTCGTTCGTTTTTACATAAATTGGTGACATACTAATTATTCTGAACACGCCAATGCCGAAGCTTTGTCTTCGCGGACACAGAGATCTGAATACTTGCCTTTGTTTTGTGAAAATAACAAAATGGGTGGTAAAGTTTCGCGTCTTGAAAACAGTTGATAATGGAAGATGGTTTCCATCACTCCAGTCCAAAGGTTTGAAAAAATATGATTTCCTCTACTTTCAGTCAACAGATATAATTCATTTTAAAAATAAATCTTTGTTCTTTCTTCCAAAGTTAATTATTTATTTATTTATAAATTTACATACAAGCAAACTTAACAAAAAGATCATTATGTTTGCCTTTTGCGTGTCTATCAAAAACTTAGTGAGTAAGTATTCCGTTTTTTGTCCCTACATAATGGCCACTTAAGTTATTTTTTTACCTTATTACTGCTTCATATACCTACTTCAAAATATGTTGTTAGATTTATTACATCATTTACTTAGTTAAACTTATATAGGTATATTCATGATGTGCCTGTGTTTACAAATTTCATATGAGTTTACTCATTTAGTCTGTTTCCGTTATCATTCCGTTAAATTCTTTTCTAACATATACAATTACATATTTACAAAACCTGATTTACGGGATTGTTTCAGATGTACCAAGCACTATGTCGAACTTAGCCCACATAAAAAAATACGGTGTGTAGTATTGGTGGTTCTTTCAACATCTGAGGAATCAGGATTATTTCTTTTATTCTATTAATCCTCCGCCTACCAGGTGTTTACTACTACTACTACAGCCTATTTGCGTCCCACTGCTGGGCACAGGCCTCCTTTCATCACGAGAGGGTTTAGGCTATAGTCCCCACGCGGGCCCAGTGTGTATTGGGGCCTTCACACGCATCTTTGAATTGCTTCGCAGATGCGTGCAGGTTTCTTCACAATGTTTTACTTCACCGAAAAGCTCTGTGGTAAATTCAAATTGAATTTCGCACATAAGTAAAACAGGTGTTTACTGTTTATAAATGAATAAAAATCCTAAATTGTTTTCAACAGCTCTCCCTCCGAAGAAAGTCAAAGAAATGCCTCGCTCACATAAGCCCGGAGAAACTAACGTTTTCCGGTAACTTCACTACACACCACAAGCTCTTCAACATAACGGACACTGAGAAACGAGCCAGCATGAGGCGGGATATACTGGACACCGTCATAAAGAGGACCGAGTCCAAACTGCTGGAGGGAACGGACGAGGTCCCGAGTAAACTGGTTGATGAGAATCCGTTGTATGAAGACCCTAGAGATGTCATTGGTATGCATTTATAGAGCTTCCATACTATCCATATTAATCCATATTAATATTATAAATGCGAAAGTAACTCTGTCTGTCTGTTTGTTACCTCTTCACGCTTCAACCGCTGGACCGATTTGGATGAAATTTGGTATGGAGATAGTTGGAGTCCCGGGAAAGGACATAAGCCTATTTTTAGCCCGGAAAACGCATAGTTCCCGCGGGAACGCGATACCCGAATTCCACGCGGGTGAAGTCGCGGGCAGAAGCTAGTTTACCATTTATAGTTTTTTTGTGTTAAGTATTGCAGTTATTGCACAGGATCTAATAAAGCAAGTCCGCCTGTTGTTTACCTATTAACTGTGTATCCTTTCTGTATTTCATGTGTTTTGTTTATGGTGTTCAATAATAGTACATTACAGACCTAGGGTGGTGAATTCGTAAATGTCCCAGCCCAGATCGCAGGTTTCTGGATCTGGGGCTTTACGAATTACCGCCCGTGGTTTGTCAACAGTTTTACGTCTTGCCTTGGCCAAGAAGTGAGATTTTCTCTTCGCGTAGCGGGCAGAAAATCCCACTTTATGGCCAAGGGTGATGTAAAGAGTATTGTTGTTGTTGTTGTTGTTTAAGTTGCGTCATGTTATACCTACATATTTCAGGTGTAAAGCCGCCGAAGCCGCCGCGCAAGCGCACGTTACAGGCTATGGCGGTGACGTCACCGCGACCTCATGATAGCAAGTCTCTCCTTAAAGAGCAGAAGAGAAAACTCTCAAAGAAGTATGAAGGACTCATCACAACCCTTATAGCCCGGTGCGAGGAGAACGTCGTCACGGTTTGTGTTCTAAGTTTTAAGAGGGTTTACTCCGAAAGTTGGCAACGTCGCAAATAGCTGTCAAATATTTACTTGTTTTCATTAATTTCTGAATATTACTGACTGAAAATATGAATTATCGCTCTATGGTTGAATAAAACATTAAGTATGGATTGCAACAATTATCATAGGAACATGAAATTTTTAGGATTATGGAAGTACTATCTTTTGAAAACTTTCCATCGCATTTTACATGCATTTTAATGTAATCTTATCACTTGAATGCCGAACCAACAAATACAAAACGAGACGCGTCGTTCAACCATAGAATGATAACTCCTTTTTTAATTCAGTAATATTGAGAAATTAATAAAGCCGAAGCCGTGGTGGCCTAGTGGTTCGGCCTACCGCCTCTCATGCAGAGGGTCGGGGGTTCGATTCCGGCTCGCACCTCTAAGTTTACTTATGTGCGAAATTCAATTTGAATTGACCACTGCGCTTTTCGGTGAAGGAAAAAATCGTGAGGAAACCTGCACGCATCTGCGAAGTAATTCAAAGATGTGTGTGAAGTCCCCAATCCGCACTGGGCCCGCGTGGGGACTATAGCCCAAACCCTCTCATGGTGAGGGGAGGCCTGTGCCCAGCAGTGGGACGCAAATACGCTGTAGTAGTAGAGAAATTAATAAAAACAGCGATACATTTGACAGCTATATGCGACGTTGCCAACTTTACGGATAAACCCTCTTAACCATTATTGACATCTTCATAAGGTTTAGGTACTTGGATGGCTGTTATTAATTGCACGCCGTTGTGGCCGAGTGGTTCGACCTCCGCCTCGCATGCCCCTGGAAATTCGAAATTCGAAATTCGAACCCCGAACCCCTGTCGGGGGTTCGAATTCCACTGAACATCACAATAGATCAGCCATGGTCGGGGTGACACCTATGGTCCTAAAAACCCCCCAATAATAATAATAATCCAATTTGATTACAATGAGAACATCGTGAGGAAAACTGCACGCATCGGCGTTCAATGTGAGTGACATCTTCCTAATCCGCGCTTGCGCCGCGTGGGAACAAGAATCCAAAATCTCTCGTGTTCAGAGGACCCTTTTGCCCAGCTGTGGGAAGGCAAGGTGTTCTCTTTATTAGAACCGGCCAATCGAGCATCGCATATCGCATCGGTAATGCCTCTGGTTTTATGAATGTCTATAAACGGCGGTAGCTTCTTACCATCAGGTGTGCCGTCTACCTGTCTGTCTATCACTCTATCGATATAAAATAAATAAACTAAACAGAAACAAAGAGTAACTTATTCATGTATACAGTAGTTTGCCATTAAATACATCTGAGCAAACAAGGGTGATCAGATCATAAATATCTAAACATGCACTCTAACGTCTTGACAATTGACGGCCGGATTGGTCCAGTTGGTAGTGACCCTGCTTTCTGTTCCGATGGTCGCGGGTTCGAGTTCCGCTCGGGGTAAACTTTGTGTGATGAACATGAATGTTTGTACTCGAGTCATGGATGTTTAGTATTTATATATGTATGTATTTCTCTATATAAGTATTTATATGGTTGTCTAGCAACCATAGTACAAGCTTTACTTAGTTTGGGGCTAAGTCAATATGTGTAAAATGTCCCAAGATATTTATTTATTTATTTAATAATGACGTGTTCATACATTTATGATCACATTGTTCGCTCAGATATAACTGATGGCGACTGTGTTTCAATCGGTTTGATTTTTCACTGTCATCAAATTCCCAGATATCTGAAAAAGACTCATACATAATAAAACTAAAGGAAAAACTCAGATCTGTATTAGAGTACAACAAACTGTTTGCCGAAGAAAACGACCAGCTCAAGAGCCAACATGGAACATTGGTGCAATATATCGAGGAGTGTAAAGCGGCTCTGAAGGGGGAAAGAGAGAGGAATAGCGAGCTCGACGCTAAGTGTAAGGAGCTGAGCGATAGAGTCAAGTTTGAATCGCCTGATAGAGGTAAGTCAGATTCAGATTCAGATACTTTATTTATAAAATTGTACAATTTTACATGTCATTTAAAATTCATTTCTATAGCTTAAAGTAAATACGTATTAAAACAAGTTATAATTATTGGATAATGTCAACACAACAATCATTATTTACATAATTATTTTTTATTTAGATTTACACATCATTTAGTTTAAAAAAGTATCTATACTAGGTACATTTTAGGTACTATTTTCCTTTTTAACAGTTAAGTTTTTTATAATTAACATTTTTGTAATGAACAGTTGCATTTTATATGTTAACCATCTCCGAGAAGAAATTGGTCTACGCTGTAACAAGCCATACTTATTAATAAAGTCGAGTTAAAGACGATCCTAACGGTGAAATATTTTATTCCTGATTTTCATTATATTTTTATTTTATATTCTTTCTGACGATCTCAATGTGAAATTCTCTTATTTTGACATGTAAAATATGCTGTAATTTGATATTGAGAAATAAATGTCTATGTCTATGTCTAAGGATTTGAGTCTTTTTAGGAAAACGTTGTCACTTGCTAAAGCTTTTATATCACTCGGCACCTTATTGTAAATGTTAGGTCCGATGGCAGCGAGCGACGTGCGCAGCTTGGCCAGGCGCTGCGCGGGGGCCAGCAGGAGCGGCTGTAGTTGTTCTTGTTTGTTTTTGGTGAATTTGCTCTTACTGTAATATTGATTATCAGTGGTGGCCTAGTGGCACACGGCGGACACGGTCTATAAAAGCACGATTTCGAACACAATTCGAATGAAGTGTCAATGTTTGCGTGCGAGGACGTCTGTGTGCGTGCGAGAATGTCTGTACACTTGTATACGTGTGTGTACCACTACGCGGGCCAATGATTCGCTCTCCATCTCCGGATGAAACTAATGACGGTAAGGGCGAGTTGCGCGCCGGCTAGATTCAGGCGGGTGATTCCGTGGCCGTTCTGTATGTAGTACTATTAAATATTCTATGCTAGTGGTTCGACCGCCTCGCATGCAGGGGGTCGGGGGTTCGAATCCGGGTAGCACCTCTGAGTTTTCTTATGTGCGAATTCAATTTTGAATTTATCACTGAGCTTTTCGGTGAATTAAAACATCCTATGGAAACTTGCATGTCCCAGAGATGCCATCGATATGTCGCTGCCAAGGTATAAAAAGCTTTACCGATTTCGATTAAGTCCTTACCAGATACTAAAGTCTTGTTTTTTTTTTAAGTATCTCATTGATATTTGCCCGTATAACTGGAGTGAATATTATTACGCAGAATCAAATTTTATACGTTAAGATTTTCTGTGAAATCTTCCATTGCTACACCAAAACGGTAAAATTGTATTGAAACTTATTAAACATTGTATATATTAAACGTAATGCACACATCACATACAATTTATGGCTAATAAAGAACTATGACTATGACTAACTTGCAGTAATTCAAGGATGTGTGTGAACTCTCTAATCCGCAATGGACTCGCGTGGGGACTATATAGCCCAAAACCTTTCGTGAGATCGCCTGTGCCCAGGAGTGGTAAATAGGCTGTTGTGGAGGACATTTAGATTACACGGACGGAACATATGCTACAACATGGGGTCGTTCAAAAAGGGAGTAAAGCCTTACTGCTACGCACGCACACGATAAACATGGCTGCATTGTATGGGAGTATGTATCTACGTTTTTGTACCGTCATAGCAGTTGAGTTCCGGCCTAAAAAGGTTCCTACACCGCGCAAGCGATGTCACGTGGGGACTTCTGTAGCCAGGGTATGAGAAGAGGTCACTGCGCAGCAGTGAGACACGTAATATTAATAGATAGACTAGCTTCTGCCCGCGACTTCGCCCGCGTTCAATTCGGTTATCGCGTTCCCGCGGGAAGTATGCGTTTTTTCGGGATGTAAAGTAACCTATATCCTTTCCCGGGATCCCAACTAACTGCATGCCAATTTTCATCTCAATCGGTCAGCGGTTGAAGCGTGAAGAGGTAACAGACAGACAGACAGATAGACAGAAAGACAGGCAAACAGAGTTACTTTCGCATTTATAATATTAATATGGATGTACCGAACCATTCATTTCAACAGATAATTAAGAGAGAATATCCATGTATGTTTGTGTCAGAGATTAAAATATATATGTGAACAGGCGCTTGTGAGTGTATTCGCGTGGTGCATGTGCGTGTGGGTGTCGTGTATGTCATGGGTGTGCTTATGTAATGCCGTGTAATTGTATATAAAACATTGATCTATTATAAGTAAGGATTCACAATCAGCCGGAGAAAAATGGCCCCGTCAAAACGGGTGCCCGAACAACTCGGGCACCCGTTTAGCGCTCAGTAAATTTGACACTTAAGTCTTATTAGTGTTAGGTTTACTTTTGTATAAAATATTCATCTTGACTCATATTATAAAGAGGCGTTATTAGCATACTGGAACGTATTTTCTAATGTCAGTTTGCTCCATATATTTTGACATATTCTGTTTGGCACTGTTCGTCCATATGTTATTATAGGTCAATTATATAAACATAAATAATTGTATTTAGCCCTTCTCTCGTATTTACCTACTCAATGTATGTTTATCTTCCTTTCAGAGCATGCTGAAACGGCTATCCCGCTAGTAGAAGTGTGCATGAGCTGCAGCAGTCGACAGATTCTACTCAATCAAGCTCGTGAACAAACTTCCCGTCTGCAACGAGACATGCAAGCTCTCAAAGATGTGCTGTACAGGTCGGTGCCCCTTGTTTACGCATATTTTTTTTGGCAGAATTCGATTTTGCATAATCAGTATAGGTATAATAGTGTTTACGCCGAAACTAATCTCGCATAACGATTTTTCGTCCAATTCTATTATGCATAATCTACTATCTACGCCGCAATTTGTTACGCCGAAAACTATTTTCGCATGTATCTTTATTCTCGCCCATTTAATTAAATGAGAAATAGGGAGAGGGGGGATTTTTACTAAATGATAATTTCCTTTATACAAAAAACAACCTAACCTATGCGAGTCGGCTTTGCTCCAAACTTTGGTGTTACCGCACACCGTGAACTGCCGAACTCTATTTAATAAAGATAAGTAGGTATGTTGAACAAATTATATCATACAAAATTTTATACTTATCTAAAATCGTTTATGACATACATTTTCGGAATTCCAGTTTTCGGACTAGCAATTTTATATGAACTTTGGCGCTTCCTACATTAATTGTTGTTTCGGACATAAATTCGGACAATATTTCGGCCTATCAAAATTCTGCTTGCAAAAATTACTAGTCTTGCAAACAACATTATGCATAATAAAATTCGGCCAAGTCAACATTATGCCAACACAATATTCGGGTAAACACCCATTCGGCCGATTAATAATTATGCTTAATAAAAATTCGGCAAAGTCAAGATTCGGCGTAAATAAATTATGCGAAGCCTGTTATGCGTAAACAGTTTCGGACAAAAAGAATTATGCCAAATAGATGGCACCCGTACAGGCCTGAACATTGACATTGTTGACGACCGGAGTGGTAGTGACCCTGCCTTCTGTTCTGATGGTCGCGGGTTCGAATCCCGCTCGAGCAAACTTTCTGTGATGAGCTTATTTGCGTCCCACTGCTGAGCACAGGCCTCCTCTCATCACGAGAGGTTTGGGCTATAGTCCCCACACGGGCCCAGTGCGGATTGGGTGCTTCACACACATCCTTGAATTACTTTGGAGATGCGTGTAGGTTTCCACACGATGTATTCCTTCACCGAAAAGCTCAGTGGTAAATTCAAAATTGAATTCGCACATAAGAAAACTCAGAGGTGCTAGCCGGATTCGAACCCCCGACCCTCTGTATGCGAGACAGTGTACGAACCACTAGACCACTACGGCTTCGCCGTTGTTAATAATTAGAGTCGAATCGCAAAAGACTTTCAGAAAGCAATTCCATCTCTTTCCATCTTCGAAGTTTGATCGACAATCTTTATTAGTATTTCTCCTGGTTTCTGTGGCCCGAACCGAAGGTGAGGGCCATCAATATGCGATCTGGGGCTTTACGAATGACCGCCCGTGGTTTGTCAAAAGTTTTACGTCTTGCCTTGCCAAGAAGTGAGACTTTCTCTCCGCGTAGCGGGCAGAAAATCTCACTTTACGGCCAAGGGTGATGTAAAATTATTTAAACAAAAGCAGACTAGCGAGGTCTACAGCTCTCAGAACCACTAGTTAGTTTTTTTACATCCTGTTTTAAAACATACGATTACTTTCCACTCTTTCCAGGCTAAACGTTCAGCTGTCAAGGTACCAACAGAAACTCCGCTCCAGCATACACGATCTTGCCACAGATAAAGAGAAACCTGATAAATTTGACCTGGACTCTCTCATAACCACCAGCCTAGGGTACAAAGGAACAGGTACCTACTTTGTATAAGTCTCTTAAGTTTATAGAATGTAGTAACATAGTGGAAAAGTTTGTTTGTGTGGTTTATTGAAAGCGTTTCGTACGGAATTTCCGCTCAGGGTATTCAATGGGGACTATCGTTTCTTTGCTCACCAGTTGGTGCCACTGTTGACTGAGGTCCAGAGGCATAGCTGTCAAAGGCGACTATAAGATCGGCGCCGAAACAAAGTTTTAAATATTGAATCTCATTAAGTTTATTAATTATAAATAACTATCATTATATCGAGTAGCTATGCCGGAATGTTGTGCGGTTCCGTTTCGTTCGGATTTTTTTCATTTTTTTTCGTGGTCAAATGCTTGCTTATAATAATAAAACAGTAAAATAAAAAACAGTTGCGCATGAAAGAATCACTTGGATTTTTTCAAATTCGGCAACACTAAGACTTTGTAAATGTTTTTAGAGACTGGCAACACTGAAGATGGACAGTCAAAGGCCGGAACCGAAGACCAACCAACAACTGCAAGGGTTGTCGACTTGTCTGGGTTATTGAGTGCGCAGGCTTTAGGTATTGTAATGTTTTATTAAATGTCATCTACGCCACATGTTCAAGTTATTTTAATTTAGAAAGAAAGAAAGAAAAAAATCTTTATTGCCATAAATAAGTATAAACAAAAAACGTGAACAAAGGAAACTTAAACTAACAGCTAATTATGGCAAATGGACCAGGCTCAGCAAAATGCTGTGGCATCAGAACAGGTACACTCCGGGTCAGCAACGCTGGTTTCCAGCCTGCCCCTACAGAGGCCACCGAGGTGTACAGAAAAAATATATTTATTAATATTTACATTTTATATAGTTTTATGTAATACTAGCTGACCCCGCGGACTTCGTACCGCCTTAAACCTCACGGAGCCCGAGACCTTTCCAACGAATGCAAAACCGTGGAAATCGGTTCGTGCGTTCTGGAGTTATAGCGTCAGGGAGGAAAACCCGACTTATTTTTATATAGTAGATTATAAATGTGAAAGTAACTCTGTCTGTCTGTCTGTCAGTTACCTCTTCGTGATGGTGGAATATCTTTATCTCGGATGTGAAAAAGCAGTTTGCCTGCCTAGTTTTCTGTATACTATTTGAATTTAACAAAGATTACGATAGAGGTAAAATTTCCCGTTATTCTAAGAATAGGCAGGTAAGGTAACATACCTAAATGCACCTTGTATAGCTTTTCCCCGCAACTTCGTATGCGCAGAAATATTAAAATGTAAAATCCCGTTCCCGTGGGAATTCCGCAAAATCTTCTCTTAGTACTCCCCTACGTTCCCTATGGAATCTGCATGCCAAACTTCAGCTCTGTACGACCAGTAGTTTCGGCTCTGCGTTGATCGATCAGTCAGCCAGTCAGTCACTTTCTTATATATACATGGTGGGTCAGAAAATATATCAAATAATTAACCCACAGTATCGGCTATCGATTCGATATAAAAAAAAATATTTTGTATAGGATTCAGGCGTCGCTCCAACAACCAATCCCATATACAATTTTTTTTTACCAACTCGAAAAAAATTAAAGACCTATACAATATACTTAGAATCGATAGCCGATACTGTGGGTTAATTATTTGCCATATTTTCTGACCCACCGTGTATAGACCATTTTTTTCACTCCTATTCGAAAACGATTATTTTGTTGAAGAAGAAGAAGAAGAGGAAGAAACATTTATTCGGTACAAAACACACGACATAACATAAATAACAATAAAATCGAAGAAAACAATAACATTTGCGTGTGATTTGTCACGAAATGGTCCTAGCTCAGCATGTGCTGGCATTGAGGCCAGCGCTGGTCTTCCGCTAGGACCATTTGGTGAGATCACGGAAAACCACACAGACAATAGAAAAATATACATTAGGGTGGGTCAAAAAACCTTTTTGTTAAATTATGACTTCTAATAGCGATAATTAGGTGTCAGTTGATGCTGGAAATACGTGTATAAAATATTATTGCAATCGGTATAGTATAACTGCCTCCGGATCAGGTTTAAAGTTTCGATATTTTCAGTAAAAAGCTGATGTTTCAAAGAGATCTAACTTATAAATATACATCATATATTCTCCCAAAATAACTTTTATTTATATCACAATACTATATACTGATACAAATAATACCAAAAATAATAACTTCCACATAAAAAAGTATTTTCTTGTTGCATTCGAATAAGGTTTAACCGCAAAGTGATGTTCAGTCCTTTTGTTCTACTGTATTCAGCAATAACAAAGATGTGTTTCTGTGTTTTTTAATGAACTTTACTCAAAATGCTTTCAAATTTCTATATTTAGTGATACATGTGACTTAAAAGATAATTATTCTTCCAATTTATGAAGAAGAGTGGTCGAGGTTTAGAAATTAAAATCACCAAAAACACAAAAAAGTAAACAAATTTCCAAGAAGTGGCTGATATTGTTTCCGAAATTATGGAAGAAAACATCATTGTTAATTTCATCACAGTAAGAGTGAAACAAATTCTGAAAACTAATCACCTAATATTAAAGGAAAAGTGAAAACTTGGTACTAAATCGTGGTTTGAAAGTACTTTGTGATAAATCCCAAAAAAATAGGCTTTTTCTGGGTCGGCAGGTAAACATGGATGTAGAAGTTTAATATGACCTTATTAGCTGGCAAAATCTAGTCACGGATCCACCTACCCTGAAGAAAATCTCTACCGAAGAGTATTGCTCATAGCTCGAGGAGAGGACAACAAAATGTTTTCTTTTTGCGTTTACCTTGCCCTACTCAAGTCCTTGAAAGGTCAGTAAAAACTATAACTGAAGCTTCAGGAAGTGAGTAATGTGCTCAGAATCAGCTCTTGAGGGTTTCAGCAAAGCCAAGATTCTCGTAAACTTAAGCCATAATGTGACAGCAATAGAAGTAATAAGAGAGTTTAAGTAAATAATTTTGTGTAAAGTTATAAGTACTTCATAACTGAAAAAAATACTTATATTTTAAAGATTAATTAAAATACACTATACTAATATTAATTCCTTTTACTTGCATCTATCTAACAATATAATAATAAATATTTCAAACAATTAAAAAAAACATTGTTCTTTTCAACTTTTCAAATTTTCAAGGTCAATCCGGAGGCAGAAGATATTCTCCAATTCAAACCAAATTTTATATATTACTTTTTTCGACCATAAGACACATTTTTATTGCTATTACATTTAAAAAGAAAAACTTTTTTTTTTCTCCATACAAGAGTGACCCACCCTAATATACATATAATGAATTTAACGTATTAATATTTGTATTTATTTAATTTTTACCCGTTTAGAGGGAGTAAAATCCCATCTTGCTCCATCTCCGTTTCTGCCCTGCTAACAGGGAGCAAAGTACGACTTTGATCCCTGCTGCTACTCGTTTTCTCATAGCAGGAGTGAAAAGCAGAGCCTACAACACGGGTAGCAAAACTATTTTCACCTTGGGTGACATAGGGATTCAAGAATCTCTCGCTAGCTCAGATTCCACGTTAGAGTACCTCGCTCCGCTCGGGATTATATTCGGGACTCTTTCGCTCCACTCTGGATTCAATCCGTCACCCGCGGTAAAATATACCGTTTTGCTCCCTAGTCACACAATCTACTATTTCAGCACCGCTCTTTGACGCGTACCAAGAAAACTTACAAGAAAAGGACACGCTTATCCTAGACTACGAAAAGCAGTTCGAGAACATGAACAAAAAATCCAAACAGATTGTCTCTGAGAACAAAAGTTTGCTCGAAAAGGCCGCCGCTTTGGAAGAAGAAATTAATCAGTTGAGACAGAGCTATAAGAAACTGGTGGTGGAGAAAGAGACGGGTAGCATTGAGAAAGCTACGTTGTTGGAGAGAGCTGAGCGGGCCGAGTCCAAGTTGAAAGAAGTGTATGAGTTGTATGAGGATAAGAGTAAGTTTTTTTTTTTCGAAATTATAAAGTTAACAATACCAACCCATTGTTCTTTTTGCTGTTTACAAAAGTCACTTAAAAGTTCTTTTTTTATGAAAAAAATTCAATTTGATTCGCCTAGCTGCTATAATCTGAAACGCCCCCTGGATATTGTTCATGGAGTTAAAATTTCCATACAGGCTACCTAGGCAGCGACATCTATTATAGCATTTAACACTTATTTCGGGTGTCGCTGGTTTGTATGAAGGTTGTTATTCTAGGTTTACCTTACTTTTTCTATGGCCTATGGTAACTTGTACTGTCCATGGCTTTTTATCGACTACTAGCTGACCCCGTGGACTTCGTACCGCCTTAGATTTTTATTGGTGTGAAAAATAGCTTACGTCCTATTCTCAGATCTACTGAACATACAGTCCAAATTTCATAAGAATCGGTCGAACCGTTTTTGAGGAGTTTGGTTACAAACACTGTGACACGAGAATTTTATTTATCGACTATATATTAACTCACATTGACTAATTTCAAATATACCAGTGACAAATGTAATCATATAAGACTGTCAAACTCCTTACATTACGGCGTACATCGGAAAAAGCCAGGGAGCTCCAAATTTTCACACTCCGCCTTCACAGCGCCATCTAGATGTAGCTCATGGAGTTCAAATTTGTATGCAGGCTACCTAGGCAGCGACATCTATTATAGCATTTAACACTTATTTCGGGCTTACAGATCTTTTACTATCTAAAGTCCCGCGCCTTCACATTTCAAAACGCTTCATTTTTTTTTTTGTTTTAAAAGCACCACCAACACTTTCAACGCATAGTAGATGGCTGTCTCAGCACGCACACATGTGTTGAGAGTGTTGGTGGTGCTTTTTAAATACATTGAAGCGTTTTGAAATGTGAAGGCCCGGGACTTTAGATAGTAGAAGATCTCCACGCTGATTTGTTTGTAGGTTGTCATTCAAAATTTTGAAATAAATAAATACCCTACCTACCTACTTCTTCTATCGATATACTAAACTGTATTCAACAGTGGCGGCAATGATGCGTGACTACGAGACGGTCCACCGAGAGTACTTCGCCTTGAAGAGTGCACTGGGGGCGTCGGAGGGCAAGATGGCGCAACTGGATGTGCTGAGGGCGCGGACTGTGCCGGCCGACTTGCACGAGCGGAGGCTGGAGCATTGTAAACGGTGAGGGGGAGGGGTAGACTCTAGGGGAGGGAGGTGAAGGTTTAGAGTTAGTATGAATCAAAGTTAAGGTAATTAAATAGACGTTAATCTCCTTACATTACGGCGTACATCGGAAATAGCCAGGTAGCTTCAAATTTTCATACTTCGCCTGTACAGCGCCATCTAGATGTAGGTAGCTCATGAAGTTCAAATTTGTATGCAGCGACATCTATTATCGTATTTAACACTTATTTCGGGCTTACGCTGATTTGTTTGAAGGTTGTCATTCTAAGTCTACCATACTTCTTCTATGGTATGAATAAAAGTGATTATAAAGAATTCTCGAAACTTTGTCAAACGCTCTGCCTACCCCGCAAGGGAACATAGGTGTGATGATATTTGTGTATGCACGAGCGGAGGCTGGAGCATTGTAAACGGTACTCTCACCGTTCCCGCTTCTCTAAAAACACATACTTAGTTCCCGCGGGAATACGATAACCGAATTCTACGCAGGCGAAGTCTCGGGAAGAAGTTAGTTTTTTAGTTAGTTTTTAATACAGTTGTTCAAAAAGTAAACATTTCGATACCTGTTTGACGTGCCAAAAGTTTCTCATTTCCGACCGAGCGCTTTTTGTTTTTTACGAACTAGTGCGTAAAGTTTTTTGAGCTTCATCCTGTTCGTTTATTTCTTTATTATTTTTCAAATGTATTAAAAAATGTCTTCAATGTATCAAACACGTGCGAAATTGTCATATTCACTCCTCCCTAGTGCTAACGCTCGCTTTCGCTCGCGCCAACATAACTAGGGACTCGTGATAAAATGACAAACTTTTCGCACTTGCATCAAAATGTACTATTTTATGTTAGGTTTAGTAATTTTATAACTTTTTTATATATGTTCAGTCTTCTAGAAGAGCTGAAGCACCAGTACAGCATGGAGAGCGAGCGGAAAGCGGAACAGATAGACAAGTTGCAGCAGCAGTTGCGAGCCGCTGAGGAGCGGTGCAGCAACATTGAGCGAGACCTCGATAATGCCAAGGCGGAACTGACCACTGCGCTCAAGAATGTCAGGTGAGGACTAGCTTCTGCCCGCGACTTCGTTCACGTTGAATAGGGATGACGACAACTTTTTTTTCCTTAGTCTACCAGGAAGATTATTGAAAAGTATGGGACACGTATTTTTTCTTTTTTCACATAATCAAACTTATACGGAGATATATGGAGTTGAAATGTCGCGTGACGTCACGGTTAGGTACGATTTATACCTAACGGTGACGTAGTTAGCCCCCACTCTCCAACTTTAATGCGTTCTAACTTAGTCATTCTTTGTTAATTTGATAAAACAAAAACTACGTGTCTAATATTTTTTTATTACCTGACTGACGGACTAATTAGAATTTCGATTTCTTCACCCTGTCGTCATCCCTATTCGTTAATAGCATTTTTCCGGAATAAAAAGTAGCTTGTATGTTGACCAGTGTTATAAACTACGCCCATATCAAATCGTTACAATCCGTCCAGTAGTTTTCGAGTTAAATCCGGACCTACATACATACATACAGTTTTTTTTTGTAAAAATCGCTTTTTTGTTCAGTATCGTTTATATAGTCCCCTGGACTTGATAGTTTCTTTTAATTTTCAAATTTCAGACGCGACTTCTTCTACAGACTTATTATTAGTATAGAAGATAAGATGTGAAAGTTTGTTTGTCGAAACGAATCGACCGATTTGGATGAAATTTAGTTGGAATAACATAGGATACTTTTTATCCCGACAGGTTTTCTACGGGTCAAACCAGTTGTTTCAATACTTCTATAAGAAAAAAATATATAAAAAATACCATCTGTTTAGTATCATCGTCATCGGGTACGCTTTATTATATTTATGTATATATGTATTATATGTATTGATATTATTATATATTAATTATTATTTTTATTATTTATGTATGTTTGTACCTACACTTCAAATTATAATCTACTTACTCTCCTTTTTTTTTATTTACTTATAAATTGTACGCCGCCCATCGTTGTTTTCTTTTCGCCTTCTTTCTTTCTTCTTTCCACTTTCCTAAGGTTGACTGGAAGAGATCGCTATTTAGCGATAAGTCTGCCTGTTGTTTAGCTATTTAATGTGTATTATTTCTGTATTTTCTTTGTATTGTTTATATGGTGTTCAATAAAGAGTATTGTTGTTGTTGACTAAGTAAGGCCCACTTGTATCAGTCAGATATATCTGAGCTAACAAGGGTGATCATAAAAATCCGAACATGCACTCTGGAAGTTTTCACAAATAGGACGTGTTCAGATATTTATGATCATCTTGTTAACTCGAGTTAGAGGCTAACCGGAAGTTGGCGTTGGTGCAAGTCTGTCTATAACGCATTCACTGCCACCGACGCATATATGCGTTTTGCTGACTTTCCCGCAGTGCCTCGAACGCACATGTGCGTTGCAATGTTCCCTTAATGACAGATGTGGCACCTGGCGAAAGTTCGTAAAACAGAAGTGGAAGTGAATGCGTTAAATATAGAAGAAATAGAAAATGGTGACCTCAATTTATTAAAAAAAATCGTCTTTAATTTCATTTTGGTTAGAGCATGGTGTCTTCCGTCTAGTCACGTAGCCGTATGTGTGTATGTGTGTTCGGTTTTAACTCGAGAACTGCCTACTAGAACTGTTCGGATTGTCACAAAATTTGGCACGGGGGTAGAGATCTTCTAATATCTAAAGTCCCGCGCCTACACATTTCAAAACGCTTCAATTTTTTTATTATTATTTAAAAAGCACCACCAACACTCTCGACGCATAGTTGATGGCTGTCTCAGCTCGCACACATGTGTTGAGAGTGTTGGTGGCGTTTTTTAAATACATTGAAGCGTTTTACTGTGATATACACAGTGCAACATCAACATTATAGGCCACTTTTTATCTCGGAAAAATGCATTTTCCCGCGGACAGAGCTTTTCCGACGCATGCAAACTCTCAGTCTATATTACCTGGTCTCTGCTACTGCGTATACTATGTGCTGTAACAAGTATGCAAGGTATATTTTTAACCGACTTCAAAAAAAGGAGGAGGTTCTCAATTCGTCGGAATCTTTTTTTTTTTTATTTTTTTTTATGTATGTTCACCAAAAATAAATAGTAAACGTGAACCGATTTCGATGATTCTTTTTTTGTTCGAAAGGTGGTACTTCCAAGTTGGTCCCATATTAATTTGGTTCAGTTTTGATGATGAGATCCATGAGAAAATGAGGGAACTCCTCCAAATTTGCTAGCACGTAGATGATTTTGGTGTCAATTTCGAGGACTTCAGAGTTACTTATGTACTTCTATAGTAATGTTTGGAAACTGTAGCCGAAAAAAATTTTTTAAATAAAAAAATAAAAACCGCCTTCAAACTCCGACAGACTGCGAAGTCGGTGTCAAGTGAACCGACCCAAAGAAATGATAATCATATAGTGAACTTGACATTGACATCGCAGTCTGTCGGAGTTTGAAGGCGGTTTTTATTTTTTTATTTAAAAATTTTTTGTTCCAGATTGTACCGCAAAGCGGCGGTTATCTTCCGTCAGCGGGCCCGCTCGGCGGCCGCGCGGGCCACGCGCGTTCGCCGCAGCGTCAAAACCCAAAGCAACGAGCCGCTGCGGATCGCACTCGACACGCTGGACCGCATCAAGCGGGAGATCAAGGTAACATTTTGTAGCGTTAAGCTGGATTGATTATGCTAAATTCGCTGAATGTGTGATTCCAATAATTTTAAACGCGTAATTTTCGTTTCGGGCAGTCGTCGACCGCTGCCGCGGTACGCTCGCTCGCCTCGTGCGTCTAAACATAAGTAATTAACATAATCGTCGCTTCGTTCCTAGCGACCTCTGTTTATGCTTGCCATGGGCTCCTATTATGACAAACATCCATACTAATATTATAAATGCGAAAGTAACTCTGTCTGTCTGTCTGTTACCTCTTCACGCTTCAACCGCTGGACCGATTGAGATGAAATTTGGCATGGAGATAGTTGGGGTCCCGGAAAAGGACATAGTTCCCGCGGGAACGCGATAATAACCGAATTCCACGCGGGCGAAGTCGCGGGCAGAAGCTAGTATGAACATACTAGAGCATAAGAATTTTATATATTAGACTAGCTCCTGCCCGCGACTTCGCCCGCGTGGAATTCGGTTATCGCGTTCCCGCGGGAACTATGCGTTTTTCCGGCATAAAAAGTAGCCTATGTCCTTTCCCGGGACCCCAACTAAGATACATGCCACATTTCACCTCAATCGATCCAGCTGTTGAAGCGTGAAGAGGTAACAAACAGACAGACAGACAGAGTCACTTTTTGCATTCATAATATTAATATGGATTTCATACTGGTGCTTTTAGTTGTTGCAGTAAGTTGTTAAATTGCAATTTAGTACACGTAAGAATACCAACATAACTCATGACGATCAGATGTTAGAGACGGTAAGGTCAAATTACTATCTACTTTACAGTCTGCGCGTGTAAATATTAAGTGTCATTTGACAGGAAGTAAAATCCCGAGCGCATTCGTCTCTCGAAGAGTTGGAACGTCGGATCATCGATCAAGAGCGTCGCGCTTCGTCGGCGCAGATCGAGTACAGGTACAGAGTAATCATCATCATCATCATCATCATCATCATCATCATCATCATCATCATCATCATCATCATCATCATCATCATCATCATTTCAGCCGATAGACGTCCACTGCTGGACATAGGCCTCCCCCAAGGCGCGCCACTCAGACCGGTCCTGTGCCACTCGCTTCCACCGGTTTCCCGCGACCTTCACGAGGTCGTCGCTCCATCTTGTTGGAGGCCTACCGACAGCTCGTCTACCGGTTCGCGGACGCCACTCCAGGAGTTTCCGGCCCCATCGGCCATCAGTCCTGCGAGCAATGTGCCCCGCCCACTGCCACTTGAGGTTCGCAATTCTTCGGGCTATATCGGTGACCCTAGTTCTACTGCGGATATCCTCATTAATACAGAGTAATATTCATACTTAATAGATGGATATTTACTTTAAGTATGATCTGTATGTTAGTAAAACTTTCATACAAAACGATCGACTTGTGGCCTTCTTTTTCTCTCTCTCCGCTGTGAAAAGTTTCATGAGTACCTAACTTCCTGTACCTGAAATAGGACTAAAAAAATATACAAATAACATGACAAAATTTTAGGTCAGATTCGGGACTAGGCGTAGGCACCTCAATCAGTACAGTCGGTTTTTTTTAAGGCACTGGTCCCACCGCCGGCTACAAACTATAAGCGAGTGAAACTATAAACTACAAACTAGTGGGCGAGCGGCGAGAAGCGAGTATAGTTTTACTAGTTTAGACGCTGAGCTATAAACGAGTGTTTGCGTGCGACGGGCGCTTACTCGTTATTATTAGTTTTATAGTCGATAGCTTTTATCGCGGCGGTCAACTGGTAAACAGTGGTCCCACCGCCAACTATCAGCGAGCTCGGCTATCAACTAGTAAAATTATGTACTAGAAACAGTTGACAATCAGCGGGCGGCTAGTAAACATTGTATGGAATTATCGCTTACTCGCCGGGCGGTGGGAGAGTGTCTTCGCCGGCGGTGTGAACAAGCCAGCTATGAACTATAAATATATATCTCTCTCTTTTATTTACACGAAAGCGATTATCTTTTGTTCGTTTCTTGAGCTAGAAAATAGCCGATAGTTCATAGCTTACTCGCTCGCGGTGGGACCAGTGCCTAAACACGGTATGTTACATGTCCTAACGGTAAAGTATGCCAGTCGCTGAACGCGATGTCGCTGAGGGTACCGTGTATAACTGGAATAGAGTTTCCGCTCACACGAAATATACAAACACTACGAAAAATCAGGGAATGCAATCTCGAGACGAGATCGCTAAGTCGAGATCTCGAGGGATCAGATATTCGATCTCGGCGAGAACTCGGCATTTTCGAGATCTCGAATGGATTTCGAAAAGTATTGTTTTCATTAGGTAACTGAAATGAAACTGCTTAGTTGTGGTTATGATGTGAGTAAGATACAACACCTCGAGACGACCTCGTGAAGGTCGCGGGAAACCGGTGGAAGCAAGTAGCACAGGACCGGTCTGAGTGGCGAGCCTTGGGGAGGCCTATGTCCAGCAGTGGACGTCTTTCGGCTGAAATGATGATGAAGATACAACATGAATTATTGAAAAAAGTCTTTATTTTTATATTTTTTTACTTATGTTATGGTAATGAACACAGAAATTCAGACCCGTAAAATCTCGAATAAAGAAAGTACTTATTTTAACAACGATAACGATAGTATAAACAAAAATTTACAAAAATTGCTGTTATCAAAATCACTCCTAAACTAGGAGTGATTACGAGTGATCACTGCTATCTAAATTAGGAGTGATTTTGAAAATAGCTTCTTAAACAACAAATAGTGCTGTCGGATAAACAGCATCTTAAATGGTAAGTAGTCGCTATGTAGCCAGCGGCTGAAAATGCCCTCTCAGATTCAAGGCTAGTTGGTAATGGGAACTATCGTTTCTTTGCTCACCAGTTGGCGCCACTGTTGACTAAGGTCCAGAGGTATAGCTGTCAAAGACGACTCTATAAGATCGGCGCCGAAACTAAGTTTTAAATCTTGAATCTCATTAAGTCAAATAATCCATATTTGCGATAATTTCACGAAAGAGATCACTTTTCAACAGGTAAATTAAAGAAATTAATAATTTATATCACGAAGCCCGCCAAAACCAGTGAAAAATGAATGTTATTGGACCTCACGCGACACTAGCGCCTCTAGTGGCAAATTTACACGCGATAGCCCCCATTGCAAAATATACCCCTCGATCCTCCACACTCATAGAGATCCATCTCTTTTTTACCGACGTCGACTACTGCCGCTGGATCTATCTCGGACGAGATCTCGTCATTTTATGCTTCGAGATTGAAAATGTGGCGAGATCTCGGAAGATCGGGATCTCGTGAGATAAGGAGAAGTAAGAATTCACAATCGTTTGGCGCTCAGTAAATTTGACACTTAAGTCTTATAGTGTTACGTTTACTTTTGTATAAAATATTTATCTTGACACATATTATAAAGAGGCGTTATTAGCATATTGGAACGTATTTTCCAATGTCAGTTTGCTCCATATATTTTGACATATACTGTTAGGCACTGTTCGGCCATAACGACCGGATTGACGACCGGATTGGTCCAGTTGGTAGTGACCCTGCCTTCTGTTCCGATGGTCGCGGGTTCGAGTCCCGCTCGGGGCAAACTTTGTGTGATAAGCACGAATGTTTGTACTCGAGTCATGGATGTTTAGTATTTATATTATGTATGTATATCTCTATATAAGTATTTATATCGTTGTCTAGCATCCATAGTACAAGCGTCGCTTAGTTTGGGGCTAGGTCAATATGTGTGATATGTCCCAGGATATAATAATGGTTCCCTACGAAAAATAAAAAGTCTTGTGGTTGGGGCCCATGTATAAAATGCCTATGTATTTTTACAGACGCGAGCTGGAGCGAGCTAATTTAGCTCTAGAGCACAAAGAGGGCATTATTCGTAGCCTTATTGATAAGGTGGCCGATGTGGAAGAAGTTAGGTGAGCTCTACAAAACATCTCACTAATATAATAAAGCTGAATGTTTGTGTGTTTGGATGTTTAGATGTTTGGATGTTTGTTGGCATCGACGCGGCTATCAATCGATGAATCCCTTCCAGGTTTACAAATTTTAGAAGGCGCGTGGATTAAGCAATAATATACTCTGCGTCAACAGCTTAAGTGCTTCGCCGTGCGCCTTCTTAGTTGCGATGTCCTGTACATACTACACAAATAATACAACAACAATAGAATCTTTGCCATTACACTCAATATTCGTGCACCTACATATAAAATAACCTACCGCCTCTCATAAAGAGGGTCGCGGGTTCGATCCCGGCTCGCACCTCTAAGTGAACTTAGAAGTTTACTTATGTGCGAAATTCAATTTAAAATTTGCCACTGAGCTTTTCGATGAAGGAAAACATCGTGAGGAAACCTGCTTGCCTTTGCGAAGTAATTCAAAGATGAGTGTAAAGTCCCCAATCCGCACTGGGGACTACAGCCCAAACCCTCTCGTGATGAAAGGAGGCCTGTTCCCAGCAGTGGGACGCAAATAGGCTGTAGTAGTAGTATAAAATAAATAAACATCTCATCATTTCCAGACTAAGCCAAACGAATGCACATCGCCTCCAAGGCATACTCTCCGACTCGGATCGGACCGAATCCGACAGACCGCCGGATCGGGACCGGAACCGGCCGGACAAGGACCGGACCGGCGTCAAGCTAGTATCGGGCGCCGGAGGGTATTTCCAGGATGAGAGAGACGGAAAGAGAAAAGAAAAGGGAAGGAGTAGTGGACGAAATGAACAATAGTTTGTGTTCTAAACACTTTTTGATCTATACCTACTACGCGTCCATACAAAGAGAGAAAACCTTTTTCCACTTCTAAATATTTTCCAATCTCCATGATGTTTTAGTATGCTATTGACACAATGAAATACTAGGTTTATAGGTTTTCCTTTTTTTTAATTTGCAATAGATTGAAAGTTCTTGCAATGTTAAAAAAAAACGGAAAACCTATAAACCTTGTATTTCATTGTGTCAATAATATAATAAGAAATCATGGAGATTGGAAATTATTTAGAAGTGGAAAAACATTTTCTCGTTTTGTAATTTTTGTATGGACGAGTACCGTATCGGCGCGGCCGAGTACTATTCTTCCCTCTTAACCAACATTATATTTGGATCTGGAACTCGACGCTCGCTACGTGAAAAAAAAAGTACATAGTCATCTCATATGCTCCATGCGATATGTATGCTTATTAAGGGTTCCTGTTATGAGAAACAATATAAGATATATTTCATAATGGTCTGAATTGATCAATGAGTTCTAAAGTAAAAAAAAACATGTAACTAGTATCAGAAAGCTAGATTTATAAATACTATTACAGTAACACTAAAATACAATATTATAAAGATTACCTTCATAGATCACGTGTTTAAATAAATAGCAATACATTTTGAATTATAAGTTGTGTAGCATTGTTGTTGTTGCAAATGTCAAGTTGAGATTATCACAAAGTGCTAAAGTACTTTCCAGACGGCTCAAGCATGAAGCTTCAACTATATTATAGCACTAGCTTTTGCCCGCGACTTCGTCCGCGTGGAATTCGGTTATAGCGTTCCCGCGTGCTATAAGCGCTCTTCCGGGATAAAAAGTGAACACGTCATAATCACATTTTTTCCCGTTCCCGTAGGAATTTCGGGAAGTCCTTTCTTAGTGCTCCCCTACGCTCCCCAAGAAACCTGCATGCCAAATTTCAGCTCTCTACGATGATCCCCGCGACTACGTACGGGCCTTAAAATGTAATAAACCCATTTTTTCCCGTTCCCGTACGAATTTCGAGAAGTCCTTTCTAAGTGCTCCCCTACGCTCCCCAAGGAACCTGCATGCCAAATTTCAGCTCTTTACGATGATCCCCGCGACTACGTACGCGCCTTAAAATGTAAAAAAAACATTTTTTTCCCGTTCCCGTGGGAATTTCGGGAAGTCCTTTCTTAGTGCTTCCCTACGCTCCCCAAGGAACCTGCATGCCAAATTTCAGATTTCTACGATGTTTCCCGCGACTTCGTACGCGCCTAAACATTAAAATGTAAAAATCCCTTTTTTTCCCGTTCCCGTAGGAATTTTGCGAAATCCTTTCTTAGCGGATGCCTACGTCATAACATCTACCTGCATGCCAAATTTCAGCCCGATCCGTCCAGTGGTTTGGGCTGTGCGTTGATAGATCACTATATCAGTCAGTCAGTCAGTCAGTCAGTCAGTCACCTTTGAGTTTTATATATATAGATAAAAAGTGAATATTAGTAGTTAAAATAACCTCCTCCCCTAATAGAATAATGAGCAACTAATTCTGGTCACAATTACACAGTATTTCTTAATTTGAAGCCGTGGTGGCCTTGTGGTTCGACCTACCGCCTGTCATGCTGAGGGTCGGGGGTTCGATTCCGGCTCGCACCTCTAAGTTTACTTATGTGCGAAATTCAATTTGAATTTACCAGTGAGCTTTTCGGTGAAGGAAAACATCGTGAGGAAACCTGCACGCACCTGCGAAGTAATTCAAAGATGTGTGTGAAGTCCCCAATCCGCACTGGGCCCGCGTGGGGACTATAGCCCAAACCCTCTCGTGATGAGAGGAGGCCTGTGCCCAGCAGTGGGCCGTAAATAGGCTGTTGTAGTAGCAGTAGTAGTCTTAATTTGATGATTGATAATGAACGTTAAAATTAATAATGATATTTTAGTAGATATTGCTATTTTGCAATTATAATAATGTAGATAAAATAAAATATACTTACTTAGGTGACATTTTATGACCTGTTTTATTTACGGAAATCTTTACAAAACCCAACACACGGTGACTGAAGTCGAAAACTTGAAACAAAGATTGGAAAAAAAAATCAGCACAGAATCAGTATTAAAGCCAGGGTCACACCGAACGCGTCTGCGGCTCGCCTGAATCGGTATAGCATTAGTTCCCGTAACACCTGTCACACCATCGTCTAAGAAAACAAGGTTGCGTGAAAATATAAAAGTCGAGTTGCCACTTTACAAGTATTACAATAACACAAAAATTTCTGCCGTTATAGTGCAAAATAAATTATTTGTGCATTACAATTGTCATTTACTTGTTCAAGCGCACAAAATGGAACAAGTTAAAAACAAATATGAATGTAATAATTTAATGAAACACTCACAGGATACATGGGGGTCGGGGATCATTTGAATACACCACTTGCAACACACAGCAGTGCGAATGACGTTCGGTTGTCACCCACACTACTACAGAATACCGGAGTGGCATACCTGGCGAAGTATATTATTGTATCTTGTGTAGGGATCGGAAATTCGGATACATATACATATTTACCTAAACTTCGGAAGCAAAATCTCGGAAAAAGTTAAGGAAATATGGAGTCGGCTTCTTAAAAATATTAATTTAATAATATAAGTTCCGGGATTCCGAGAATCTATAAAACGCGTTGAGACTGTAATACCTTGCAAATATGTTTAGGTTATGGTTATTTTTTACCGTTGTTGTTGTAAGCATAATAACATTTTATACAAATGTTACGATGTATGTGGTTAATGTATTAATCAATCTAAGTATGCATTGAGTGATTAATCTAAATATATAAAACTCAAAGGTGACTGACTGACTGACTGACATAGTGATTTATCAACGCACAGCCCAAACCACTGGACGGATCGGGCTGAAATTTGGCATGCAGGTAGATGTTATGACGTAGGCATCCGCTAAGAAAGGATTTTGCAAAATTCCCACGGGAACGTCAAAAATTTTACTTTTTAATATTTCTGCGCATACGAAGTTGCGGGGAAAGCTAGTTAGTATATATATCTAACAGTATTGATAAGTTCAAGATAGGTAATTAATAAAATCCCGGGATTTTTATTAATAAATTGAAATTGAGTCCGCCTCCATACAACTGAACAACAACGCCGCCGCCAAAGTTTAGGTAAATATGTATCCGAATTTCCGATCCCTGATCATGTGTCACACACACCGCTTGCGAGCCGTGCTGCTTACGATAACTAACTAGACGCATTCGGTGTGACCCGGACTTTATTGATATTATTCCAATCGTGCCTTCTGTGACGTGTATGACATTGTGACGTCATACCTGCATGGATTAAACAGAATGGCTGATGTATATGCTGACAACTTTCCTTGAGCCTCTCTGATAATGGCACTGAAATTATGCAGTTCAGAGAAATTTGCTTACTGTGATACTTCTCTCCCGTATACTGCGTTATTGACCGAATTTAATGACTTTGATTGGTAAAAATTAATAAATATAAAATAGTTATATATGAAATATATGAAATTCGCGTAGAGAAAAAAGATACAGTAAAGTAAAATTGTTTTGTGAATTATTTAATACTCCTAGTAGAAACGCATTAGCAACGAATATCACAGAATAAAAATCCTTAAAAAAAATAAGTGAAAAAGGCGATTGTCAAACGATATTTTCTAGAAAAAAAAAATAGAAAGGAAATTAATATGTGAATGGGATAATGTTAGTATAGTAAACAAAATAAATCGTCGTTAGTGTTCACATGAAGAATTAATGAATGGATGCCTGACCGCGCTACAATATAATTTGAGAGGTAAGTTTTGTATTATTTATTTAACCTAAATCACAATTTCAATTAGGTAGTTCTGATTCATTTTAGTTAGTTTTACGAAGATTTTTTGACGAAGCTTGTTGCGTATTGTTTTTGTCTGGTCGCAGATACCTTGTATTTTAATAAATAAATGTATTTTGTTATTATATAACAACGATAAAAAGTATAGCACGAAACAGCTTGGAAGGCGCGCGGATTAAGCAATAGTAGACTCTGCATAAACGGCTTAAGTGCTTCGCCGCGCGCCTTCCAAGTTCTGTCGTGTGATACCGTAGTTCACCGCATATAGATCGGTCCTGCGTCACCCGCATCTATTTGATTCCCGTGTCCTTCATCAAGTCTCTCCATCTTTTTAGTGGTACCAGAGACAAGGATATAGACTGACAATCTCCTTATAAGCTCTGTATGTGAGCAATATCCAGGGGCCGTTTCTAATTTTCATACAGGCTACCTAGGCAGTGACATCTATTATCGCATTTCACACTTATTTCGGGCGTAACAAACACTGCGTTTTGTTCGAAAGTTTTTGAATGCCGTCCGCGTTATCAGATGACGCTCTATCGGTTGGCTGTAAGCGGGTTGGATCGACAACCTGTAAAGGTATCTTGGCTATAGAAAAAACCAAGGTAAACCCAAGGTAAATTTGTATCAAGGCTGTCCAGACTTCATACAAATCAGTGAACACACAAAATGAGTTTTAAATGGGATAATAGATTTCGCTGCCTTTACAAATGATTTGAAGCTCCACCTGGATATTGCTCGCATACATTTGCTTTTCCGATGTACGCCGTATATGTTATGAGATTTTCAGTCTATACCTTGTCTCTGGAGGCTCATAGCGTTTGGCTACTTGGTTAACAAGCGGTCATATCCGTATAGAAAAACGACTGGTCGCCTTCGGCATCGCAAAAGAATGACCAAACGCAATACCATAAGTTGGTTTGTCCCAGGACCATACTGTACCAGTGATTAACCACAAAATGTGTCCAGCAGTAGACACTTATGTTTAGTTATAGGCTTATATAGAAATCAGCGTGTCAGCAGACGTCCACTACTGGAACGAGGTTCGCCACTCAGACCGGTTGTGCCACTCGCATCCACCGTGATCAGAGGATGCTTACCAGGTTATCACTCCATCTTGTTGGAGGCCTACCGACAGCTCGTCTCGCCACTCGAGAGCTTTCAGGGCCTATATTCGAAGACTTTAAAAAGGGAATAGGGATCTCGCTCTTCCCTATCGGATCTCTCACGCGTCGCGTGAACTTTAAGCAGCTAGATTTAAAGTTCAACTTGACGGGTGAGCGATCCTAAGGGAAAAGCGAGATCGCTATTTAAGACTTCGCATAGAGCCCCACGCCCCATCGACCATCAGTCCTGCGAGCAATGTGCCCCACACTACCAAGCTTCGCAATGGGGGCTATAGCGTGTGAATTTGCCACTAGAGGTGCTCGTGTCGCGTGAGGTCCAATAACATTCACTTTTCCCTGGTTTTGGCGGGCTTCGTGATATAAATTATAATTTCTTTAATTTACCTGTTGAAAAGTGATTTCCTTCGTGAAATTATCGCAAATATGGATTATTTGGCGATGAATGTGAACGCTTTGAAAGTTTTTTTTTTTTCAAACAAAACGGATCTGCACAACATTGCGTCACAGCTACTCGATATGATGATAGTTATTTATAATTAATAAACTTAATGAGATTCAGGATTTAAAACTTTGTTTCGGCGCCGATCTTATAAAGTCGCCTTTGACAGCTATACCTCTGGACCTTAGTCAACAGTGGCGCCAACGGTGGGCAAAGAAACGATAGTCCCCATTCTCCGGGCCATGTCGGTGACCCTAGTTCTACTGGGTGTCTTTGATTTTTGAGCGAGGCTCATCGTTATGGCTATATCTAAGTGTTTCGTATGTACTTAGGCACTTTCCTCCAAGTAATCATTTTTGGCTGCTTTTCCAATGTTTTCGTCAAACGGAAAATCGTTACCTTATCATTCGTAGAGGCGATTAGTGTCGCTCCGTTTGGTCCGTTATCAGCTGATGTGTTAATTCACTTCAAACAATTAAATTAATCGTGTCTAGGAGCGTCGTGCACTCACGACGTCTTTTCTCAATGGCAGGTAAGTAAACACTTTAGATGGACAATTCTTTGGTAGATTATTGATTAATACGTCATTATTTAGTAGTAAGGCCTACATTGGTTAAAGGGGGATTCATTAGGGTTCCGAACCTCAAGAGGTAAAAACGGAACCCTTATAGGATCACTCGTGTGTTTGTCCGTCCGTCTGTCACAGACGATTTTCTCCGAAACTACTAGACCGATTAAGTTGAAATTTGGTACATATATGTAAGTTTGTGACCCAAAGACGGACGTGTGTCAATCTCCTTACATTACGGCGTACATCGGAAATAGCCAGGGCGCGTCAACTTTTCATACTTCGCCTGTACAGCGCCATCTAGATATTGCTCATGGAGTGAGTTCAAATTTATATGCCGGCTCCCTAGGCAGCGACATCTATTATCGCATTTAACACTTATTTCGGGCCTACGCTGATTTGTTTGAAGATTGTCCTTCTAGTTTACCTTTTTTAGGGTTTCGAAGTCCTCAAGGAACCCTTAACCGTCCGTCCGTCTGTCCGCACTATTGCTCGAAGATGCTTAGTTCTAGAAAGCTGTAATTTGGCATGAATATGCATATTAGTTACGCTGACAAAGTGGTACAATAACATTTTGAAATATATTTTTTTATAGGGTACCTCCCCTACTCGTAAAGTGGGGATGTATTTTTTTTTCTTGCGTACCCCATGGTGCGGCATATCGTTGAATAGGTCTTTAAAAAATATTGTGGGTTTGTTATAACCATTTTTTTATTTAGTGATGCGTTTGTGAAATATTAAGCTTTAAAGTGCTATTTTTTGTTAGAGTCCCCCCCCCCCTGCCAGCTAAATGGGACTGGGGCTCATGACTACAGATTCCCAATCCTACAGATAACCAATTACACAGGTTCCCAATTTAACAGATAACCAATTACACAGGTTCCCAATTCTACATATTCTTTATTCCACAGTTTCTTATCTGACTACTATTTTACCGGTAAGGGTCCACTCAGTCCGTTAGGTGTGAATGTAGGTTAGGTTCGTTAGTTATCTATATACGCCCGAAGGGCAAACTACCTAGAAATAGGGGCCCCGCGTAGCGGGGGCCCGTCGACCCAGTTACATTCCTTGTATTATTTTGTAGAATACCAATTATGTAGAATTGGGAATCTGTGGAATTGTGAATATGCAGAATCAATATTCTGTAAAATTTAAATTATGTAGAATTGGGAATCTGTACACTTGGGAATGTGTAGAAATAGAAATCTGTAGACATGGTATTCTGTAAAAGAAATCTGTAGAACTGGGAACAATTCCTAAATGGTGGTATTTGGATGGCTGAAAAAAACCACGGTTGTGGCATATATAACGTAGTTGAAAGGAAAACTATCACAGCTAAGTAGGCTGTACAAACTTACGAGTAATAGTCGACCAACTTATAAAAAGATTAAAAAACCAATGATTTTCTCGAGCGGCAGGGGCCGCAGGGGCGTCGGGCGGGCACGTCATACCACTGGCTAGCTAGATGCTAATAAGTCTTAGAAAGGTACTGTGGGCATCGTCAACTTCGGAACCCTATACTTTGCGCGTGGCCCGACACGCACTTGGCCGGTTTTTTTCTATGATCAATCAATCCCATACTTTTTTTTCATATCGAATATAATCAAAAATTTAAACAACATGTCAATAGAGGTTTTGGACTATACTTCCCACGCGGGGTCAGTGCGGATTGGGGACTTCACACACATCCTTGAATTTATTCGCATGATACGTGCAGGAAACCTCTTTATGTATTCCTTTACCGAAAAGCTCAGTGGTAAATTCAAATTGAATTTCGCACTGAGTAAACTCAGAGGTGCGAGCCTGATTCGAACCCCCGACCATCTGCATGCGAGGCGGAGGTCGAACCTGGGCTACCACGGCTTCATGGCCAGTTCACGGATGTTGTATTTCTGATTGGATATTATATCACTGATATGCTATCTCGCTAAATAGGTAAAAGTGTATTTTAATTTAGCGATATGGACGATCCTTATCCCTATCACAGAAATCTGAAATAGTAAGGTAAACCTAGAATGACAACCTTCATAAAGTCAGCGTACACCCGAAATAAGTGTTAAATGCGATAATAGATGTCGCTGCCTAGGTAGCCTGTATTCGAACATTTGAACTCCATGAGCAATATCCAGGGGCGCTCCAAATTATCATACAGGTTACATATGGAAATTTTAAGTGCCCCTGGATATTGTTCATCTGTATATATAAACGAGCTCATCAGACAACGCACCAAAGTGGTCGACGTGGGTTAAAGAGTCGCCAAGCTAATAAGTGGGCTTGGGCGGGCCACGTGTGCAGGCGACACGACGAACGATGGAGCAAGCGCGTTTTGGAGTGGAGACCCCGGTTGGATAGGAGAAGTGTCGGCAGACCACCTGCCCGATGGTCCGATGACTTGAAAGCGACAGCAGGACTAGTCTGGATGAGGGAAGCGGACAACCGCTCTAAATGGAGAGAGATTGGAGAGGCGTATGCCCAACGGTGGGCGAATACACGCTGATGAAGAAGAAGAAGAGAGAAGATATAAGAAACTGACTGACTGACTGACTGATCGATCAACGCAGAGCCGAAACTACTGATCGCAGAGAGCTGAAATTTGGCATGCAGGTTTCTTAGGGAACGTAGGGGAGCACTACGAGAGGATTTTTCCGAAATTCCCACGGGACGGGACTTTTTTTCGTGTTTTGAGTAAGGCTTTGTGTTTATAATCCCGCTGATTTAAAGTCAATACGCCCTTTAGAAGGGGAGATATCATTATGTTTTCAATGATTTTTGTAATAATCATAAAAAAGTACTGGCAGGAAAATTTCATTTTTATTTTTTCATCGATAAAATATCTGCTTTCATCCCTATTCGTTCGTGCACTTTATCCCGGGACACACTGTTGAATTTCCTTGTTTGTATTCTCCTATGTATCTATCGTTTCGAATAGAGCCCGAGCGCCTTCTATCTGGCAAGAATAAAGTAAGTTAGGATACATAATATAAACAACGCTATTGTCAGTAGGCATATGGTGAGTTTACTCCGAAAGTTGGCAACGTCGCAAATAGCTGTCAAATATTTTGCTGTTTTCATTAATTTCTGAATATTACTGAATGAAAACATGAATTATCGCTCTATGGTTGAATAAAACATTAAGTATGGATTGCAACAGTTATCATAGCAACACGATTTTTTTAGTATTATGGAAGTAATCTTTTTTGAAAGCTTTCCATCGCAGATTCCATGCATTTTAATGTAATCTTATTATTTGAATGCCTAACCAACAAATATAAAACGAGACGCGTCATTCAACCATAGAATGATATTTTCCTTTTTAATTCAGCAATACTGAGAAATTAATAAAACAGCGAAACATTTGACTACCTACTATATGCGACGTTTGCCAAATTTTGGGATAAAACCTCTTAATTTAATTCCCCAGGAAAGTTGTTTTTTAGTGCGGTACAATAAATGAAGAATAAGTACACGTCATCATCATCATCATCATCATCATTTCAGCCGAAAGACGTCCACTGCTGGACATAGGCCTCCCCCAAGGCTCGCCACTCAATAAGTACACGTGAATAAATATTATTGTATATATTTTTCTCAAACATGCTCGGAAATGTTCGTGTTACTTTCAAAAAAAGAAGACGCGAGGCTGTCCATTGCCGGCCTTGGCCAGCAAAAACATTATTGTCGTGTGTTTTTTTTTTAATTCGCTTGAGACACCTCTGTAGAGAAACTGACAAATCCATGGAGGTAATAAGTACAACATCCATGGCCAAATCATCCACGATCATGGAAGTAGTAAATACTGATGTGGGGTACTTACCTAAATAAATTTAGGCGTCCCCATCCTGGCGCACTTGCCCCGAAACTGACAAATCCATGGAGGTAATAAGTACAACTTCCAAGGCCAAATCATCCACGATCATGGAAGTAGTAAATACTGATGTGGGGTAAGTGCGCCTAAATTTATTTCGCCCCTATGCCTTGTAAACAGCCAACTAGTTACTAGTTGAGTAATATTTATAGGTTTCGATATATTTGTTAGGCGCACTTACCCCACCCCGGCGCACTTGCCCCGAAACTGACAAATCCATGGAGGTAATAAGTACAACTTCCATGGCCAAATCATCCACGATCATGGAAGTAGTAAATACTGATCTGGGGTAAGTGCGCCTAAATTTATTTCGCCCCTATCTATGCCTTGTAAACAGCCAACTACTAGTTGAGTAATATTTATAGGTTTCGATATATTTATGTTAGGCGCACTTACCCCATCCTGGCGCACTTGCCCCGACTGACCTTACGTATTTCCTCGCTGTTTGAGAAAAGCATTATATATACCTCGGCCGCAATTGCGATTGCCGGACTTGTACTAATAGAAGGCTTCGCTTCGCTCAGCCTTCTAACTGACTCATCCGGCAATGCGCTACTTGGCGGCCTCTGCAATAATGTACTAGTCCCTACAGTGTTCATAGAGTCATAGTCATATTATATCATAGCACATAGATAGAGATACCGATCAGACATGTACAGCACGACATGTGAAGCTCTTAAGCCGTTGATGCAGAGTCTATTTTGCTTAATCCACGCGCCTTCTAAGTTGTGTAAACCTGTACCGACGTAACTATGTAGATGATTGCAAATCTTTTACTAATAATAAGTCTGTAGAAGAAGTCGCGTCTGAAACTTGAAAATTAAAATATACTATCAAGTCGAGGGAACTATATAAACAATACTGAACACAAAAAAATGATTTTCGGAAAAATTGACTGTGTGTATGTATGTCCGGTTTTAACTCGAAAACCACTGGTCGGATTGCAACAAAATTTGGTATGGGGCTAGTTTATAATCACTGGTCAATATATAGGCTACTTTTTATCCCGGAAAAACGCATAGTTCCCGCGGGAACGCTATTACCGAATTCCACGCGGACGAAGCTAGTTGAAAATATTATCGTGAATGTATCCACGATAATATTTTTCCTGGCGTATTGACGAAGTAATAATTGAATAATTTGAAATAACAATAGGTACGTGTACATGTAAATTTTTCAAAACAATTTCAGCAATGCTTATCATCCAGTATAACTTGGAACTTAGCTTATATCGACATCTATATGTACCATGGTTCTATCTATTTTGGTTATGGAAATACTTAAATGTCTGAGTTTGAACAAGTGTCTTATAATTACTATATACCGGAGTATATTAATAATTAAATGCGAAATATAATAATTTAGTTGAACGCTGCTATTGAGTAAAGTAAGTTCATTTCGATTTTTTTACGTAAACTTTTTTTTTTTTGCGGCCGGATTGGTTTAGTTGGTAGTGACCCTGCCTTCTGATCCGATGGTCGCGGGTTCGAGTCCCGCTTGGGGCAAACTTTGTGCGATGAACACGAATGTTGTACTCGAGTCATGGATGTTTAGTATTTATATATGTACTCGTATATATACGTATTTATATCGTTGTCTAGCACCCATAGTACAAGCTTTGCTTAGTTTGGGGCTAGGTCAATATGTGTGAAATGTGCCAAGATTTTTATTATTTATTTTATCCGAGATCGATATCCTAATCATGTTAATTACAATTATCCGATATTAACGAGCAATATTTGTATGTATGTATACCTATGTACATATTTGTACCTACTCACGTTCTCGAAAACGGCTCTAACGATTAAGGCCGTTCCTATACCCAGCTCAGCCGCCACTGTCACTCGTGCAACGAGTGAAAGAGAAAGCGCTTTAATTTTCATAAAAATACCGTCTAAAAACATGGCATTTATAAAGCTGTCAATGTATTTATTTATTTATTTATAATACAGTACTAAACATACACTTAAGTAGAACATGCATATAATATGGATATTTTTTCTGTTATATTTAGTTTTACACTGTTTTATATAATAAACTGGAGTAAAGTTGGATTAAAGGTCCGAGTTAGAGGTTACTTTGGAATTAAATTGTATCGAGCGAAGTTTCGTGAAACGTGTAACGTGTAAGCTGTCAATGTAAGGATGATATAATCAAATAGGTATAACATATGTTTTTTTCATATTTTTGAGTTTTAACATTTCTTAGAAAAGTATGATCTTACATGAGCAATTTGACGATGCTGGGTCAGTGAACGGCCTTAACGGGTGCGTTTAGTTTTTCTGGACCCTTGGAGACTATACATCTCTAAGATCTTATAGTTAAGTTTAAGATAGGGACTATACATCCCTTCAATGTAATTTAAGTACCTACCTATATGTACGAGTATATCTTGTACATGTAATGCAAATGTAAATTTTGTAACTATGTGGAAATTTTGAAAAAAGGCCTTCTGCTTGAGTTTGTTGCGGCGCTTCTCAAGCAATGGGTCTAGGAAGCGCTGGTAAATTCTTTTTCTGACGTGTAAAAGTGCCCCTGTGTGGCCAATTTGCTGAATTTGATTGAATTTTGAATTCTTAAATCAAAAGTGGCTAAACGCAATGAGTATTATTGGTATTTTTTATTTTATAGAAATGGGTGTATTTGGAGCCGCTTTACTAATCGCCTTGCTGCGGTTTGCGGCCGCCCAGGACGCCAACTGTGATTTCACTCAATACGTGAGTCGTAATTTAAAAATAAAATAACTTTAATTAAATTAATATTTTCCAATTAATTGGTACTCATATTTGGGTCATTCTCAGAATTAGGCGTTCTCAGCCTCAACTCCGTCTTGATTTTGTACAGTATATTTACTGCTATATTATGTATAAAATACGAATCATTGAGCTATTTACATCATTTATATACTTTTGTCCCTCATATATATCTATTAGTTAACATTTTAGAAGCCATTGTTTTTTTCACCAAGACAGAGTTGAGAATGTTGGGACGGAGTTGATATATTTTATACGGAGTTTAGAAATATGACATGGAGTTGATGGATACAGTGCTTTAAAACCTGAATTATATTTTATATATTTTAATATAAAATATGAAACACAGTTTGAAAAGAAAAATAACAGCATTTATTACTTTTAATTTTGTATTAATTTGTATACTAATTTTAAAAGGCATGGTAGAAAACATAACAAAATCAATAAAAAAAATCAACAATCACTTAACTTAGTGAATAACACACACACACACTTAATATTATTTCTTTTAGATCTTTTAAGCTTTTTATCTTTTAGCAGTAAATGTGATGTAAAACATGGTTTTTTGCATGTGACTGCTCACTTAGATACTAAATACACGTTTTTTTCTCAACTCCGTCTAAATATTTGACGGGGTTTATTTGACGGAGCCTAGGGAGAAAGCTATTTTATTTTTTTATTTCATAAATTACCTTATTGAGTAAAACGATATTACACGCATTTAACAGGTAATATAGTTTGATTCATCATACTTAAATAGTAGAACAATCAATCACACCAATAGAAAAATAAATGACTAAATGGAGTTTAGAAAATGCAAGTGACAAAATACGGAGATTAGATACTTTCGTTTGTAAAATCGCCCAGCGTCGCGAAACGCACCTCCGTCGCTCACCGTGTCATAGACAAGACTGAACTGGCTCGCTCGATGTAATAGTGATCTACGTAAACTTGCAAATAGTGATGTCAAATTTTGTTTTGCTTCCAATGACGGAGTTTAGTCATAAATTTGTACGCACGGGGAAAAAATCATATTTCTTTATACAAGCATTTCTAATAACAATCAACATAACAAAATGTTAATTTGTTTAACTGACTATAATAAAAAAGTGCCCGGTGTTAGGTAGTAGTAGTGGTTACCGAGTTGCAAAGGGATTTGTCCCAAATTTTGGAGTCTGTACGCTTGATGGAGCATGATAAAAGTAGGCTTTTTTTATTTTATTACTGGTTCTCAACAGAGTATCTTGAAAATTACAACTGCTACAGGTAGAATAAACTAAAACTACCCTCCAATATTTTTTGTATGCCATATATATGCAAGAATACAAAGTTATTCTACCCGACGCCCAAAAAACGTGCCCTCTGAGAATGACCCATTTATAGCTTGCACCTCTGAGTTTACTTACCTATGTGCGAAATGAGCTTTTGGGTGAAGACAAACATCCCGAGGAAACCAGCACGCGTCTGCGAAGTAATACAAGGAGGTTTGTCCAAGGCCCGCATAACCCAAACCCTCTCGTGATGAGAGGAGGCCTGTGCCCAGCAGTGGGACGTTAATAGGCTGTTCTGCCAGCGAAAAATTTTGAAACAGTTATATAAAAAAAATGGGTTATGTATGTGAGCGAATCGATGCCACATAATATTTAATAGTACTACATACAGAATGGCCACGGAATCACCCACCTGAACCCTAGCCCCAACTCGCGCCCAACTCCCCCTTACCGTCATTTGTTTCATCCGGAGATGGAGAGTGGATCACTGGCTCGCGTAGCAGTACACACACATTTACAAGTGTACAGACGTCCTCGCACGCACACAGACGTCCTCGCACGCAAACATTGACACTTCATTCGAATTGTGTTCGAAATCGTGCTTTTATAGGCCGTGTCCGCCCTGTGATGAAGGGTAACTTCCTCCACTAGTATAGCACGACACAACCTGGAAGGCGCACGGGGAAGAACTTAAGCCGTTGCCGCAGAGCCGTTTGCTAAATCCACGCGCCTTCTAAGTTGTGTAAACCTGTACTGTATGCTGGTTTGTATGAAGGTTGTCATTCTAGGTTTACCTTACTTTTTCTATGCTACGAGCTACGAACATACGAGTGGGTACTTATTACTTCTTGCGTCAGAGTTTTTATATGATACTAGCTTTTCCCCGCAACTTCGTATGCGCAGAAATATTAAAATGAAAAATCCCGTTTTTCCCCCGTTCTCGTGGGAATTAGCGGATGCCTACGTCATAACATCTACCTGCATGCCAAATTTCAGCCCGATCCGTCCAGTGGTTTGGGCTGTGCGTTGATAGATCACTATGTCAGTCAGTCAGTCAGTCACCTTTGAGTTTTATATATTTAGATGGTTGTAAGCAACTCTTCCGAATAGGTACGTAATTTCGGTTTTTCCGTGCTATTGGAGTTGGATGTTTGTTTTCTACTCTACATCAATTTTAGACCTTATCTGACGATAAATACAAGCCTTTTGATTTTTCGATTAAGATCTATCTCCTTTTATTAATTACCTAATTAACTTTATTTTTCGTTGATTGTTACATAGATTAAGCATTTTTCTGTATCTAATCTTATAAATTAATCAAAATAAATTAATCATAAACGTTTCACCATATTTAAAACACAAACACAAAGTCACCACCCACCACAACAACCTTTTACGTCCCACTGCTGGGCACGGCCTCCTCTCACCACGAGAGGGTTTGGCCTATAGTCCCCACGCGGGCCCACTGCGGATTGGTGACTTCACACACATCTAAGTTACTTCGCATATGCGTGCAGTGGTAAATTCAAACTGAATTTCGCACATAAGTAAACATAGAGATGCAAGCCGGATTCGAACCCCCGACCCTCTGCATGCGAGGCGGAGGTCGAACCACTAGGCTGTCACGGCTTCTGTAGTACATAACATCTGTAGGTAATATACGTAACACTATTTATGTCCATCTTTGGGATTCATTTCGCATTCTCCACTTTCCTATGTTCACTGGAAGAGATCGCTGTTAATCTGGCTGGATAAGTCCGCCAGTTGTTAGCTGTTATCTGTGTATTGTTTCTGTATTTTATGTTTTGTTTAAGGTGTTCAATAAAGAGTATTGTTATTGTTGTTATTTATATTGTGATTTACTGATTTATATGTATAGAGTTGGTTCCGATCACGTCTCTTGAATAATTCTGGGGCTATACTTATTCGAAGTCTTAAATAGGGATCTCCCTGTTCCCTATAGGATCGCTCACGCGTCAAGTTGTACTTGAAATCTAGCTGCTTAAAGTTCACGCGACGCGTGAGCGATCCCATTGATCCTATAAGTAAATCCCTATTTAAGAATTCGAATATAGCCCCTGTATATGCTCTTCCAGACGCAAACAGGCCAAACGTACTACATCACCAGCCCAGGCTACGATGCGAACTACAGGGGTCCGCTGCAGTGTCGTTGGATGGCCATCGCGCCGACCGGCTACCAGAATGTGCTGAACTGCCCCTTGATACAACTGCCCGCGGTAAGTCTTGTCAGACAGAGAAGGTGCAAATTCCCAATAAACGTCCCAAGCCCAATGCGTAGGAGAGCTTCATTAGAGTATAACAAATTGGTCTCAGCTTCTTCAGCTTGGCCAGGGGTGGGGATGGGGGGGGTTCAATTCAATCATTTATTCAGCCAATTGGCCAGATACGGGCACTTTGACACGTCAGAAAAAGAATTTACCAGCGCCTCCTAGACCCATTGCTTGAGAAGCGCCGCAACAAACCCAAGCAGAAGGCCTTTTTTCAAAATTTCTACATAGTTACAAAATTTACATTTGCATTACATGTACAAGATATACATATAGGTAGGTACTAAAATTACATTGAAGGGATGTACCAGCGAGAGGGGGATGGAAAGCGAATGATTTTTAGGGTTCCGAAGTCCACAAGGAACCCTTATAGTTTCGCCATGTCCGTCCGTCCGTCCGTCCGTCCGTCCGTCCGTCTGTCCGCACTATTGCTCGGAGATGCTTAGGTCTAGAGAGCTGTAATTTGCATGAATATTCATATTAGTTACGCTGACAAAGTGGTACAATAAAATTTTGAAATATATATTTTTTATAGGGTACCTCCCCTACTCGTAAAGTGGGGATGTAATTTTTTTTTCTTGCGTACCCCATGGTGCGGCATATCGTTGAATAGGTCTTAAAAAAATATTGTGGGTTTGTTAAAACCATTTTTTGATTAAGTGATGCGTTTGTGAAATATTAAGCTTTAAAGTGCTATTTTTTGCTAGAGTCACGTGTCCCCCCCCCCTGCCAGCTAAATGGTGGTATTTGGATGGCTGAAAAAAATCACGGTTGTGGCATATATAACGTAGTTGAAAGGAAAACTATCACAGCTAAGTAGGGTGTACAAACTTACGAGTAATAGTCGACCAACTTATAATGATGATTTTTCTCGAGCGGCAGGGGCGTCGGGCGGGCACGTCATACCACAGGCCAGCTAGATGCTAATAAGTCTTAGAAAGGTACTGTGGGCATCCTCAACTTCGGAACCCTATAATTTGCGCGTGGCCCGACACGCACTTGGCCGGTTTTTATTAATAAGAGATAGCCGGTATAGGCACTCGATGTACATTTTGTATCTGTCAGAAAATCTTTTGATGTACAGTCAAGGGCATTAATATGTGTACACTTTTGCATCCTGTTCCGTTGTGTTAAGGTCCAAAGGTGTGTATACATATTAATGCCCTTGACTGTACAGGGGTTTACGGGGCCACAAATCGATCTAGCTAGGTCTCATATCTGAGAAAATTCAGTTTTAGCTATTTTCACCCGAAGAAAGCTCGGTTGTTCAGATCATTTCTTATAATGTGCGGTCGGTCCTAAAGTTACATGTTTCAATTCAAGCAAATAACATCTGCCAAACTGCGAAGCGGCTTTTTGGCAGAGAACGCTTAACCTCTGATACCGTCTACTAGGTTACTTCTGTATTTGAACGTTCAAAGAATGAATTTAAAAAAAGGTGCTCTCTTCTGTAGAGCCAAGGCTGCTCCATGGATCGCCTGATGATCTCCCGGAGCGGCGACCCTCAGCTGTCAGGGGCTGACGTGTACTGTGGCCGTGGAACCACCACCGCCGTCTCCAACGGGCCACGTCTCACCGTTGGTAAGTCAGACACACATAGGGATATAGGTTATCCCATATCCCAAATAAGGATAGGCTGCAGTCTCCCAAGTTTTGCGAGAGAGCAAATTCATCATCATATCAACCGAAAGACGTCCACTGCCGGACACAGGTCTCCCCCAAGGCTGGCCACTCAGAACGGTCCAGCGCTACCGGATTCCCGCGACCTTTACGAGGTCTTCGCTCCATTTTGCTGCTGGTCGCAGGACTGATGGCCGATGGGAAAGTTCTCGAGTGGCGCCCGCGAACCGGAAGACGAGCTGTCGTCTGAGGCCTACCTCCAACAAGATGGAGCTACAACCTCGTGAAGGTCGCGGGAAACCGGTGGAAGCAAGCAGCACAAGGCCGGTCTGAGAGGCGAGCCTTGGGGAGGCCTATGTCCAGCAGTTGGCGTCTTTCGGCTGAGATGATGATGATGATGATGAAAAATTTGAAATGTTGTCAATTCTTTACTTTATTACAATACAGCTCTTTAGACTGCTCTTTCGGCGGAATTGATGACGATGAGTCGGTATATCTTGACATTCTTTCACCAAGTGTATCTTTGCAGGGTTGATAGCAGCGAACAACTCGCCTGGCGGCAAATTTTACTGTACGCTGACGGTGCAGAGGGCCACTACTAACCCCACCTGCAGCTGTGGCTACAAGAAGAGGGTGAAAATACTACAAGATTTACTACAACTGATACTTATTTGACATTGGAAGTGACTTTTTGTTCGCTCCAGTAGGTATAGGCATAGAATATTTAATAGTACTACGTATACAGAATGGCCACGGAATCACCCGCCTGAATCTAGCCGGCGCGCAACTCGCGCCCAACTCGCCCTTACCGAAACCGAACCTTAAAAGTATAGACGTTCTCGCACGCACACAGACGTCCAAATTCATTTATTCGTTACACGTCCGTCTTTGGGTCACAAACTTACATATACTTACCAAATTTCAACTTAATCAGTCCAGTAGTTTCGGAGAAAATCGTCTGTGACAGACGGACGGACAGACACACGAGTGATCCTATAAGGGTTCCGTTTTTACCTCTTAAGGTTCGGAACCCTAAAAATCACACACTGATGATTTATTTCTTGGTATTTTCAAACTACGTTTTAAATGAGCAAATTGATTGTGACTGACGTAGATTTTTTGATCTCGAATTAGCAAACCGACTGTAAATAAGTAACCATTTTGATGACAAGTGGCGCATGTAATGTAAGATTAATTTTCGTACAGTTTTCTGTCCGTCCGTAAATGTTGTCAAATCCATGCCTATTTTCTAAACTATCGCTGGTGTTGTACGAGTATGTTTGCCTTCAGAACCGAATCGTGGGCGGCCAGGAGACGGGTGTAAACGAGTTTCCCATGATGGGTGGTCTCGTGGAGATGGCCATCGTGCAGATCAAATGTGGCGTCACCATCATCGACAAGGTTGGTACAGTCATCGATGTCACGGCCTATCACGAGCTGGGGCACAGGGTTGGGCAAAATACTGACTTCGTTGTATCTCAAATGCCACCAAATGAATAATCCTCATGTTATGGGATCTCAATCAATTTTTTTGCCTGCCATAGATGCGGACGAGCGTGTCGCGCTCGTATCGGCTTACTTGGTCATTTACGCCATTGCACAGCAAATCTTTAATGGTAACAAACGCTGCTTAAAACATCTGTCAAGATGAAAAAAGGCATCAGGCCTCGGATGATGTTACATTTAAAAATGTATTTGAAATACAAAATACAAACTTCTTCGGTGACCGGTATTTGAAATACAAAATACAAATTACAGTATTTAAAATAATGTACTTCAAATACAAAATACGAAATACATTCTGCGATGTTAACAGAGCAACAAACTGGCTGTTTTTTGGACAGTGCCATGGAGCTTAATCTGGCCAAAACTTATATTTATCACTTTTATCCATATTAAAGCCATAAATTTTGTTTTTCATTATTATATTACTTCAGAAAATGTATTATTGTGCAAATGAATTTTAAAACTAGAGTATTTGAAGTACTAAATACAAATTACACGTTAATGCAGTATTTGAAATACCAAATACAAAATACTTCTCCAAGCAGTATTTGAAATAATACATGTATAAAATATCCGAAGAACAAGTCAGTCAGTTACGCAGTATGGCTGAAAAAAAAAACTGAAATTTGATTATTTTTAATTTTTTCGCAAACCGAAATCATTGAAGGCTTAGTATTCCGTATAAATATATCTAATAATAAGACAAATAAAGCTGTATAAGAATATTTCATATATATAGCCGGGGCCGATTTTACTATGCCATTTCGGCCAGGCCCTTTCCCATCATCAACATCAACAGCCCATAGAGTCCACTGCTGGACGTAAGGCCTCACCCAATGCACGCCAATGAGCTCCAAGGCGTGCCGCATCCAATCTACACCGGCCACCTTGCGCAAATCGTCACTCCACCTGGCAACAGGGCGCCCTACACTTCGCTTGCCTTGTCGTGGTCTCCACTCAAGAACGCGTTCCCCTTTCTAGTTACTAAGTACTTATCCTATGACTCACCTATCGGAATTTCTGTCGCTGCAAAAATGTGCTTCGGCCGCGTATGTCATAACGAGTTGCGTTAAAAAACTAGTCAATGTCTAATGGTATGACATGGTTCCGCGGCCGAAGCGGCATATTGACATGTTTTTGTAATTGGATCACAATTTTCAGCGCTACGTCGTGACAGCGGCCCACTGCGTGGCAAATAAAGCAGTGAACGCGTTCAGCGTTGTTGTAGGCGAACATGACGTCACTACTGGTACGTCATTTTTTTTATTACTAATGGGCTTGCTATTTACCCCGATCATGAGGTGGAACACGCTTACCCAGAAGATGCCTATTCACTCTAGACTTGATTGAATACACCAAGATTATAGGAACATAGGATTTCGGTGTCCTCTTGCCGCAGTGACGACTTACCACAGGTAGGCTGTGCGCTTGTTTGCCTATACCATTGACATGAAAAAAAGGAGAGCACAAACGCATGGAGGGAATTCCAAGGTTTAGCAGTTCGAATAAGAAAAAAAACCGACTTCAATCAAACTCTCAAGTTATAAGTTTTATAGTGATATAAGATTGTCATAGTTTTGGGTCGGTTCACTTGACACCGACTTCACAGGCTGTCGGAGTTTGATTGAAGTAGGTTTTAATTTTTTATAAAAAAAAATTCGTCTGCTTTATCCAAACATGGATACCACGGGACGAAAATGACAATGTAGTCTTTGAAACTGATGCCAAAATCATACACGTGCTAACAAATTTTGAGGAATTCCTTTATTGTTTCATGGATCCCATCATCAAAACTAAACCAAATTAAAACCACCTTGCGACCACCTTGGAAGTACCACCTTTCAAATAAAAAAATAATCATCGACATCTGTTAACAATTGACGAAATTATGCGTAGTCATACATAAAAAAAAACAAATATACGCGTCGAATTTCCCCCGTTTTTTCGGCGGTTGAAAAGATAGCGCATCGCTTTCCGATCAATGAATTTTCCCAGTGGGCGCCACTGGCGTTAGAGACCGAGTTCGAGGCGGTGATTGGAGTTATGGAGGGTGGAATGTGAAGAAGAAGAAGAAGAAGAAGAAATTTTTATTTGAATTAACAAGAGTACAACAGGTGTTATTTGGTCAAATATATGGTCAATCTTGTTATACCATAAAATGGCGTACAAACATTTGTTTATTATTATCATGCACTTATACATGTATAAAAAGTTAAGAGTGTGTTGGTAAGGGGCGCTAAGATTTTATATGGTCAAACAGTTGAAAAGTGTCCAGCGGACTACCTATATACGCAAACAGACTAGGTCTTAAAAAGTGTTAGTGGTAGGACCTGGGTGCTAGGTCCGTCCGGGGTGGCACCACCGTCTTTCCTCACTAACCTGCCGCCAAATAGCAGTGCTCGCACTGTTGTGTTCCGGTAGGGGGTTAAGGTGAAGTGAAATTTTTGGCACAGAGGCATTCCATCTTAGGTCTCAGGGTAGGCGAATTCCCAGTAGGGGAATCATAAGATCTTGATGTCCATGGACCGCAGTGACCACTTACCATCAGTTGGGCTGTGCGGTCGTTTGCCTATACCATTGGTATAAAAAAAGACTTGAAATTTTACAGTTGCGACCGCAGTGCCATTAAATTATACAGATTTGGTTGGCACTATTGGAAGTATAAAGATTGCGCTCCTTACCTCAACCCTCAATAACGGAGGGCTGTGTAACTGACGATGTTAAACAGCGCAAAATGGCCAATGGCTTCCTTGGCCGAAACCAACAGTGTGGACAGCTAGTTCTCTGCAAAAAAGGGCCCGAAAACATATTTGCCCCCTCTCTGGGTGAGAAGTTGGATATGCGCTTGCCCCCTAAACGGGAAGCCATGCATGATGCATAAATATTTTTGCTTGCAGGAGATTCTCCAGCCACTCAGGGAATAAACATCGAGCGTATTACGATTCATCCTCAATATAACCCGTGAGTATAGCACGACACAACTTAGAAGGCGCGCGGCGAAGCACGTAGCCGTTGACGCAGAGTCCATTTTCGCTTAATCCACGCGCCTTCTAAGTTGTGTAAACCTGTAGTTAACTAATAAATCATAATTCAATACATTTTTCTGGTGTCAGTGTCAGAATTTAGCATCAGGAGCGACAATGACCGCCTACTTCTTTAGTCAGACAAAACGAAAGTTCGTTTGAAATTCAAATGATGGCTGTAATTTTAATAATTATTAATTAATTATATACCTACTTGTTAATGAAAATCAAATGTGTGACACTGTCGTATTCGAATTGCCGCCATTGTGGACAGTTTCTTAAGCATCTTAGAGGATTTTAAAAAATGAGTATAGATGAGAATGTGTATGCAACTGATAATTTAGACCTTGAAATACTCTTGTGATCTTATTATGAAACTCACCTTCGGTTCGTTCCATAAAGTACACTCGTGTTTTAAGACTCTTTATTATATACCAGTCACGTAAATTACTATTGATCTTTACCTTGTCTTGCTTACGGCCTCTCAGGCCGGTTGGAACATGTTGAATCCTTTAGACAGAGATGGATTTCGAATTACGCCTTACTAAAATTTTTAAACGTTGTCAATTATCGATTCATTATACTATTCCAGGTCGAACTATGACTACGACATCGCCCTACTGCGGCTGCGCCAGGACATCCAGTTCAGCGACCTGGTCGGGCCGGCGTGTCTGCCCTTCAAGTTCGCCAACACAGACCTCACCGGATCCTATGTCACTTTGCTGGGTAAGAATTGATGAGGAAGAATTGATGTAAGAAGAGCTGGGTAAGAATTGATGGTGATGGATGACTGTAAGATACCGAGAGTAGAATTTTCCATGAAAATTGGAGCACAATAGCGTTAGTTAAATAAAACACTGAAATTTACTCGTAAATAAAAGCCAGACCTTCAATTACTGTATTCTACCACTTCACTCTCTAATTTAATAGAATTTTTCTCAAACATGCTCGGAAATGTTCGTGTTACTTTCAAAAAAAGAAGACGCGAGGCTATCCATTGCCGGCCTTGGCAAGCAAAAACATTATTGTCGTGTGTGTTTTTTTTAAAATTCGCTTGCTATCGCAAGCGAAACGCCGCGCGCGCGAAACGCGACGCCTCTAGAAACTGACAAATCCATGGAGGTAATAAGTACAACTTCCATGGCCAAATCATCCACGATCATGGAAGTAGTAAATACTGATGTGGGGTAAGTGCGCCTAAATTTATTTCGCCTCAATGTCTTGTAAACAGCCAACTACTAGTTGAGTAATAGTTATAGGTTTCGATATATTTACGTTAGGCGCACTTACCCCATCCTGGCGCACTTGCCCCGAAACTGACAAATCCATGGAGGTAATAAGTACAACTTCCATGGCCAAATCATCCACGATCATGGAAGTAGTAAATAATGATGTGGGGTAAGTGCGCCTAAATTTATTTCGCCCCTATGCCTTGTAAACAGCCAACTACTAGTTGAGTAATAGTTATAGGTTTCGATATATTTACGTTAGGCGCACTTACCTCATCCTGGCGCACTTGCCCCGACTGACCTTACGTATTTCCTCGCTGTTTGAGAAAAGCATTATATATACCTCGGCCGCAATTGCGATTGCCGGACTCGTACTAATAGACTGACTCGTCGGGCAATGCGCTACTTGGCGGCCTCTAAAATAATGTACTATTTTGTGTATGTATTTCTCTATATAAGTATTTAAATATCGTTGTGTAGCACCTTTAGTAGCTTTGTTTAGTTTGGGGCTAGGTCAATTTGTGTGAAATGTCCCAAGATATTTATTTATTTTTAATTTATTTCATCTAACTGATTCATTATCTCAATCACCATCTAGGTACTTGAAGACGAAGAAGAAGAAAATCATTTATTTGACACATAAATTCGACACAGCAAAAATACAATAAAATAAAAATAAGGTTGTACAATTGGGTTGGGTAAGGTTGTCGAATTGTGCCAAAATGGATCCCACTCAGCTAATGCAGCATTGAAACCTTCACGCCCTTTATGACTTAAAACCATCTAAAACTATAGCCGGTGACATCACGAACGTCACTATTTGCTAATATATTCATGAATTACTTTCCCTCTATCACTTCACTCTGTCTCTAATTTCATCTATTTATGACCATCTATCATCATCTCCATTCTCCTCCTTTTTCTTTTTTTCATGTCTCTACTTCAATCCCTTTTTGTCCATTTCTAACACAACTAAAGTCAAGGACGAAAATGTGTACACTGCCAAAGTATCGAAATATGTAAACAGCGACTCTTTTGCCGTGTTATTAGTTAGTCGCTGCCTGTCTATATCCAATCAAATAAATACAAATATTAATATGTTAAATTCATATAATGTATATTTTTCTATTGTCTGTGTGGTTTTCCGTGATCTCACCAAATGGTCCTAGCGGAAGACCAGCGCTGGCCTCAATGCCAGCACATGCTGAGCTAGGACCATTTCGTGACAAATCACACGCAAATGTTATTGTTTTCTTCTATTTTATTATTATTTATGTTATGTCGTGTGTTTTGTACCGAATAAATGTTTCTTCTTCTTTTTTCTTCTTCTACAAATGTTGACGCTTTGGCTGGATACAATATCACATATTTATTAATTTATTACAAAGACCTTTCCTACGCCTCTGTTCCCCAAGGTTGGGGCACCCTCTTCATCGGAGGGCCGAGCTCCAACGTTCTCCGCAAGGTGGACGTGCAGATGATAAGCCAGAACTCCTGCAGACAGCAGATACCCTCGCTCACTGACCGCCAGCTCTGCACTTATACCCCGGGCAAAGACGCGTGTCAGGTAAGTTCGAGACTATCAGTTCATGGAGTTAACATACGAGTATATGTACCTATAGCCGAAGCCCGCTCTGTGACAAGTTTTGGTCCAGGTGCGCGGGGATGAGCGGAGGTGGAGGCATGTCTCTCTCTTTATCTAACATTATGACGAGAGATATGGACATAAAAAGCTAAACGACATGGGTCCATTTTTGAATTGTGAGCGAAAACGACATTAGGGTTTACTATGTGGTTATATTTGTGCAACCAGAGGGTTGAAGGAAAGCGGGAACTGTCTAAAACTATTTAATTTAAGATTAAAAGTAGCCTTAACTAAGATGACTACATGGTCAATGCTAGAGCCAAGTGCCGGGGATTTTCATCAAGCTGGAGAAGGTAATAGCCATTGGCATTGAAGCGGTCACGTTGTGCAGCGTCGGCCGCGTTTGCTGGGCGCCGCTCGTACCAGAGCGGTGGTTTCCGGGTCGGCGTTACTATGCGTCTCTTTGCGAGTGACTCACGGACAATAGGACAGCACAGCACAAATAAGCGATATATATCAGTTATATCATATATCAGTTATACTTATTTATTGGTGAAAGTATTGTACAAATCAGGAGATCTTTTAAGGCTATGAAGAATAAATTGTTACCATAATTTTATTTCGTTACCTACGAGGGAAAAAATCTTGTTTGATTATCGGGTTAGTTAGGAAGAATAAATTCATCATCATGATCATTTCAGCCTCGAGACGTCCACTGCTAGACGCAGGCCTCGTAGGTATAAATAATTCATCTACGTACAAAACAAGTTATCTTAACTATACAAAAGACACAAAGAGCAACATAAAAATTATGGCCGTCACGAAATTGTCCCAACTCAGCATGTGCTAGTTTTAATACCAGCGCCGGTCTATCAGTTGATGAGAGCACGACCGGTTACACAAGTTACATTTTTTACGAAAATGAAGATAGATAGGTATTATGTATATCGTGGTCTCTGCCTACGGGAAAAAGGGGTGAGTTTATGTATGTAAGTCTTTCGAAAGTCAACGTCGCTCTGAGCTTGACGCCAAACGCAATGATTTGAAAGCCCGACCACCAGCGGCGATCAATTATAACTACCTACTCAAATGGTGTGCTCTCACAGTGGCAGATCCAGGATTTTTGTTTGGCGGGGCTTGGCCCAGCTGAGCGAATAAATAAAGATTTGTCACGAGCACACTTAGATTATTTTGGGGGGGCCTAGCCCCCTTGGGCCTCCAGCCCCCCCTCTGCATCCGCCACTGTGCTCTCATGTCCTGTATGTGTGAGGACCTTTTCAAACGAGGTTGGCTATGTGAGCCACGCGAGGGCGCACGATCGGCAGCGAAGGAGTTGAAGTGGTCGTCGTAACCAGATTCGGCTAGGAGGATTTGACGATGCAAAGATTCTCCCCAGCGCCTCTAGTGTCAAAAATATGAATCTGTCTAAGAACGACACTTTGACAGATCTCGATACAATTTTCACCCTTCAAGTTGACAGCCGCCATTTTGACGTTTTCCGTTAAATGGCAGACTTGTACTGAAGTGTCGTTCTTAGACAAGTTCTCAAAGGAAAGAAGATAATGGAGACATTATAGCACGATATCACGGAAAATATAAGAATACTGAAAGCTAGGCAGTACGGCCTTGGGCTATACCCTGTCCTGGAATAAGAAAAAAAAATACACCAGTTCTAAATTTCACCGCTAGAGGCGCGCGCGTAATCTTAGCTTCGGCAATAATAGTCTTGTTCCTCCAGGACGACTCCGGCGGGCCGGGGCTGTACACGGACCCGGCCACCGGGCGCCTGCACTTCATGGCCGTCGTCAGCTACGGCCGGTCCTGCGCGTCCGGCTCGCCGGGCATCAACGCGCGCGTCACCGCCCTGCTGTCCTGGATACAGGCCAACTCGCCCGATGCCATCTATTGCAACGCATAAACGACTGCGAGACACGTGCTGTGTTTTATTTATCCTGACAACTCGAAAAAAAACAAAAAAAACACCATGATATTTTAGTGTGCAGTTTAGGTTCCGTTTGTATGGAGTGGCGTGAGTGTGTTTGTTGGTTCAGAGTCAAGTAGAGTGAGTGGAAAGAATATCGGACCTCAGATTTGCGGATGAGCTGGCGCTAGTACAGTCAGCAGCAGAAGTAGATAAGCTGTCCAGGTGTTCAAAATGACCTACACACGCTCTTAACGTCTTAAGAATAAGGTCGTGTGTACGTCATTTTAAACACCTGGACAGCTTATCTACTTCTGCTGCTGACTGTACATAATACTAGCTATCGCATATTAGTAGTTTATGTAACTGAGCTGCTACATAATAATGGTCCTATTAAAATACGAGAGGGATTTTTAATATCGCACGAGTGTTACGGCATAATTATGTACAGTTGCATACACGACTTTATCTACATTCATTTTATAAATTCTCTAAAATGCTTCAAATCTGTCCACAATGGCGGCAATTCGATTAAGGCCCGGTTCCTATATCCACGAAACGCCTCGTTTTGCCTACGGACGGTTTAAATTTGACAGATTATCTATGGAACAAATGTCAAAAATCAACCGTCCGTAGGCAAAACGAGGCGTTTCGTGGATATAGGAACCGGGCCTACGTCATGCAGTGTCTCACATTCGATTTTCAAAAAGCATAGATTAAATAGAGCCGACATTTGAATTTGGAACATACTTTCGCTCTGTCTGACTGAAGAATAGCTGCGGCCGTGGCTCTGCTCGCATGGTGAAGTTCAGGACGACACAACTTAGAAGGCGCGTGGCGAAGCACTTAAGCCGTTGACGCAGGGTCCATAATTGCTTAATCCACGCGCCTTCTAAGTTGTGTAAACCTGTAACGGCGTCGTCAGCTACGGCTGCTCCTGCGTCACCGCCCTGCTGTCGTGGATACTGACCAACTCGCTTGATGCCAACTATTGCAGGGCATAAACGTCTGCGAGACACGTGTTGTGTTTTATTTATCCTCATAACTAAGATTTTTGAATTGTCAAGCCTTATATCTCCTAAACCAATTTAAAAATTACTTCCCTTCAACAATCCACGATGATATTTTAGTGTGGAATTTAGGTTCCGTTTGTACGAAGTGTCGCGAGTGTGTTCGTATGTTTGTTGGTATATAATAGCGAAAGCCTAGGTATCAAAAGTTTACAGTAATTACCTACTCTTGGCTAAATTCCCATATAATACTAGCTGTGGCTGCGGCTCCGCCTGCTTGCTAAAGTGTTAGCTATCGTCAGCAACGCTCGTGCCGCTCGTGCGCCTCCGGCACCCCCGGCGTCAACGCGCGAGATTAACTATTTTGAACATAAAGGACCGTTGCGATCTTAGTGACTTGTTTTATTTGACCGCATGTAGTTTACATACAATTATATACATCGAATATACCTTGTTCTTCTTATAACTACTACTAATACTACTACAGCCTATTTACGGCCCACTGCTGGGCACAGGCCTCCTCTCATCACGAGAGGGTTTGGGCTATAGTCCCCACGCGTGCCCAGTGCGGATTGGGGACTTCACACACATCTTTGAACTGCTTCGCAGATGCGTGCAGGTTTCCTCACGATGTTTTCCTTCACCGAAAAGCTCAGTGGTAAATATACCTTGTTCTTCTTATAAGAGTAGTACTAAACGACTACGAAAATTTCAACTTAAACTGAAAAATTTAATAATTGCCTTAACATTTTTTTCGACCAAATGGCAGTAGGTATTTGTTCCAACACTAAAAAACACCCAAATTAACAAAGCACCGACAGCAAAAACACAACGGACATATTTGTGAAGTTCGTTAAACTATCATTAACTAGGTGACCCTCCTACAATGTTCCATTCGCAACGAATTAAAAACACATCCATTAAATACAGCCCTTTACCAACACCCCTCAACTATCCACACTAATAGTATAAATGCGAAAGTAACTCTGTCTGTCTGTTACCTCTTCACGCTTCAACCGCTGGACCGATTTGGATGAAATTTGGTATGGAGATAGTTGGAGTCACGGGAAAGGACATAGGCTACTTTTTATCCCGAAAAAACGCATAGTTCCCGCGGGAACGCAATAACCGAATTCCACGCAGGCGAAGTCCCGGGCCGGAGCTAGTTTCTATACACGGTGGGTCAGAAAATATGGCAAATAATTAACCCACCGTATCGGCTATCGATTCGAAGTATATTGTATAGGTCTTTAATTTCTTTTGAGTTGGTAAAAAAAAAATTGTATATGGGATTGGTTGTGTAAGCGACGCCTGAATCCTATACAAAATATATTTTTTTTCCAACTCAAAAAAAAAAAACCTATACAATATACTTAGAATCGATAGCCGATACTGTGGGTTAATTATTTGCCATATTTTCTGACCCACCATGTATAATTAAGCCAATTATTACTAGCACTACCTTGTAATTACAATAACTTTCAACCCCTACTATAACTCCTTGAGAGAACAACAGATGGCGCTGTCAGCAGCCGTCGAACAAGCAATCTGAACTTGGCGCTGCCTTATTGATTTTTCCTTCCGCGGCAAACTTCACTATGCAATTCATTCTTTTCATTTTTTCCTCACCTCTTCAGTCAGCTATTTTCCGAGAACGTAAAATGCTGTTAAAGCATTAGGTAACTGTGATGATTTGACACGTAATATTTTGTTTTCTAGTGTTTTTTGGTTGGATTTTAATTTTAAAATGGGGGTGAACTTAGTGGTTTGGAAGGTTGGGGGGTGAAAGGAGATGCCGAAGCGTATACCCTTCCACGTAGTATACGCAACAAGTAAGTAGTTTTAATTTATTGCAATTAAAAATATAATTAATTTAATTTTAATAAAATTATCATTGTATAACATCTCAACCATTTCATTTGAATGCTATTATCATTTATCCTGTTGACTTTCTTCTTTGTATTGTGTAACTACAATTACTTATTACATTAAAAATACATATTTACCAGCAGAATTTCTTGAATACTTCATAACATATATGCTAAGTATTTTAACAATATATACAGCAGATGAATAAGAAAGAAAATTTATAGGAATTAGTACCTATAAGACAGCATTACGAAGCGGAAATCAAGAATTTACTCTCAAATTTGTATTCAAATGCAGTTCGGTTAAGGTTTGCATTAGATTGAATGTAGTTTCTCCACTATTTATGAAAATCATTGCAGTTAGAGATCTTCTACTATCTAAAGTCCCGCGCCTTCACGTTTCAAAACGCTTCAATGTATTTAAAAAGCACCACCAACACTCTCAACACATGTGTGCGTGCTGAGACAGCCATCAACTATGCGTTGAGAGTGTTGGTGGTGCTTTTTAAATAATAATGAAAAAAATTAAGCGTTTTGAAATGTGAAGGCGCGGGACTTTAGATTGTAGAAGATGTCTACCTAGTTATTACTGATGTTCTAGTCACTACGTCTACGACAATTCGTAGAGGCTCTACGCCGATTCGTAGCAATATTTTGTTGTTCGCTCTCGCATTGTAAACAATTCCGTTTGGGTATTCTTCATGTATAGTTTTGGTATGATTTTCAGTAGGTAAGTTCAAAATACTTGTCAATTATCGTATAAAAATACATTAGGCCCTGCCCGCGGCTTCGTCGGCGTGGAATTCGGCTATAGCGTTCGCGGGAAATGTGTTTTTTTCCGGATATCGGCCCATGTCCTTTCCCGGGACGTGAACTATATCTCCATACCAAATTTCATCTAAATCGGTCAAGTGGTTTAAACAATAAGAGGCAACAGACAGACAGACAGAGTTACTTTTCGCATTTATAATATTAGTATATGCTTTATAACTTATTGATTAGCAGTAGGTAAACTTGTAACGCTTAGATTAGTTAGGTATAGTGTCCCAAAGGAGATAAATTAGCAAAGTTCTATTGAAAGGTGAAATAATTATGAAACTCTGTATACGGTAGGGTATCTACTTATACTGAGCAAACAAGGGTGATCATAATTATCTAAACATGCATTCTACCGTCTTGGCAATAAGGTCAAATATTTATGATCACCTTGGTCGCTCAGATATATTTGATGGCGACTGTACTTACCTATCTAGTTTATTACTGCTGCTTATAACTTATATTATAGATATGAGCGAGCATCTATTATGTAAGCGACAATAAACTTAAGTACAGGTTTACGCAACTTAGAAGGCGCGTGTGTAAGCAATAATGGACTCTGCGTCAACGGCTTACGTGCTTCGCCGCGCGCCTTCTTAGTTGTGTCTGCTGTACCTAGGTATGTGTTTATCGACACTTCACGTGACACGGGCGGTTAGCATCATAGCTAGTCCTTTCAATATTTAACGACCACCAATCGATAGTTAGGTATGTATGCCGGCTCGTAAAGTCACAATTTACCTACTCACTTACTATTACTGTTCTTCAAGTGATTGTAGGCATACATACAGTAGGTACCCAAATAGTATTCAAGTAAGTGATGGGCTTGTTTATGACGTTAATATGAGTGTTTTCATCATTATATAAAGATACTAGCTGACCCCGCGGACTTCGTACCGCCTTGGATTATTTTTGGGTATGAAAAATTGCTTACGTTATATTCTCAGAACTACCGAACATACACTCCAAATTTCATAAGAATCGGTCGAGCCGTTTTGGAGGAGTTTGGTTACCAACACTGACACGAGAATTCTATATATTAGATAGGAACTTGCCTAATTTGCCGAGTGACGTGGATTCGAATCGCGCTTAGTAGTTAATAGTACATTACAGACCTAGGGTGGTGAATTCGTAAATGTCCCAGATCGCAGGTTTCTGTGGCCCGAACCGAAAGTGAGGGCCATAAATATTCCTGATTTTATTCCTGACTTTCATTATATTTTTATTTTGTATTCTTTCTGACGATCTCAATGTGAAATTCTCTTATTTTGACATGTAAAATATGCTGTAATTTGATATTGAGAAATAAATGTCTATGTCTATGCGATCTGGGGCTTTTGTTTTACGTCTTGCCTTGGCCAAGAAGTGAGATTTTCTCTCCGCGTAGCGGGCAGAAAATCCCACTTTACGGCCAAGAGTAATGTAAAAGTACTTACCTACTTAGTTCCCTTTACTGTACGGGTTACGTCTTCAAATTAGAGCAGCAATATGACCAAGAAAAACAACAATGTCATTTCGTACAAATGTTATGGATTCATGGGCGGCTCCTGGAATAGTGCCAACCTCATTAAGATGAATAGGATAATATATCTCTTGCAAGTAGATAGGAAAAACCCTAATAGTATGCTATATGTAATCTATATTTATTGTATATATCCATCAATATACGGGGTCAAACAAAACGTTGTGACGATATTTTACCCAGATAATCAGCTATCGATTCTAAGCATGTTGTTTAGGGTTTTTTAGGGTTCCGAACCTCAAAAGGTAAAAGCGGAACCCTTGTAGGATCACTCGTGTGTCTGTCCGTCCGTCTGTCACATTTGTCGATGTCGATTTTCTCCGAAACTACTAGACCGATTAAGTTGAAATTTGGTAGGTACGTATATGTAAGAATGTGACCCAAAGATGGACGTGTAACTAAAATAAATGAATTTTAAACATAGACCCTATTTTTGGGGGCTAAATTTGAAAAAAAATATTAATGAAATTTTTGAAACTATATCGTCTGACAAGAAAGCTTTTCTTATGAGGATCTCAAATATATTTTTTTTATTTCTTTTTTGGGCACTACTTTTTGAGTTATTTAAGAAAATAGCCGAAAAATTACCCCCCCCCCCCTTATATCCGAAACTACTGGACCTAAAATTTTGGAAAAAATACGGAGGATAGTTATTGACCTATACATTACAGGAAAATTATTAAGAAGTCCATGGTATTTGTAATCTATCATATAAAAGCTTAGAGCTTATCCCGTGCAACAGTTTTGAAAATGAC
>OZ020293.1:2791779-2830667 GCA_963971205.1 Aethes cnicana
GATTTCGAACACAATTCGAATGAAGTGTCAATGCTTGCGTGCGAGGACGTCATGCGACGACGTCTGTACACGTGTAAATGTGTGTGTACCACTACGCGGGCCAATGATTCACTCATGGAGAGTGAATCATTGGCCCGCGGATGAAACAAGTGACGGTAAGGCGAGTTGGGCGCGAGTTGCGCGCCGGCTAGATTCAGGCGGGTGATTCCGTGGCCATTCTGTATGTAGTACTATTAAATATTCTGTGGTATAGTTGTAATCTATCCGTTGTCTATACAGAAGAGTGTTCAATGAGCGAGGGCGCTTGGAAGGCGTGCGCGCAGTGTGGCGCGGCGCTGCCGGCTGAAGACAGCGAGCTTCATGTTAACTGCATACGTGAGTATAGGTTTACCCAGTGAAGGCGCGTCGATTAAGCAATAATAGACTCTGCGTCTATTATTACTTAATCTGATGGCCGATGGGGCCAGAAAGTTCTGGAGCGGCGTCCGCGAACCGGTAGACGAGCTGTCGGTAGGCCTCCAACAAAATGGAGTGACGATCTTGTAAAGGTCGAGGGAACGCGGTGGATGCGAGTGTCACAGGACCGGTCTGAGTGGCGCGCCTTGGCGGAAGCTTATGTCCAGCAGTGGACGTCTACCGGCTGAAATGATGATGATGATGACACTCTGCGTCTAGGCTTAAGTGCTCCGCCGCGCGCCTACTAAATGGTGTCTTGTTATACAATGATGACACTGGCAAAACTACTGGTATCGCCATGAGAGTTGAGGTGAATGATTACACATAACAACTGCATAAAGAAGCTATAGGTACGAAAAACCACTACCACCACACCCATAACAGTCTACTCGTGTACCACTGCTGGGCACATGCCGCCTCTCATCACGAGAGGGTTTGGGCTATAATCCCCACGCAGGCCCTGCAGATTGGCTTCAAATACATCCTTGAATTACTTTCGCAGATGCGTTCAGGTTTCCTCACGATGTTTCCCTTCACCGACAAGCTCAGTGGTAAATTCAAATTTAATTTTGCACATAAGTAAACTTGAGATGCGAGCCGCAATCGAATCCGCGACCCTCTGCATGAGAGGCGGTAGGTCGAACGACTAGGCCACCATGACATTTAATTGAACAAACATTAACAGAGAGCGACTTGCACCAACGACGCTAACCTCGAGTTAGCCGCGAACAAAGTTAAGTTGACGCAACTAAACCTGACTTAATCGGCTAATCCAAGGTTAGCGGCGTCGTGCAAGTGGGCCATAGTTAGGGTTGCCATCTGTCCGGCTTTAGCAGGACATGTTTGTCGGGCGTTTTCTATTTAAGAGATGGCTGCCCTAGCCATTTTAGTTCGACCGTATTGACTAACAGACAGTCAAGGACTTGTGTTCCGGTCACCTTATATTTATTTTTATTTTTTTCTTTAGTAAGTTTTTATTGACACAAATAAAGTTTACTAACATACAAATTCGGCAACTTAAAAATAAAATAAATGAATTAAAAATAAAATTTAAAACCAGGACTCAAAATAACTATAGAAAAAACACCTCTTCCAAAATTTCAATTGAGGCTTTTTTTTCCATTTTCCATTTATTAATTTAAGTTGTTTATTCCAGCGCTAGGTTTGGACGAGTGGAAGTGCCCCTACTGCCTGACGAACGTGCTCGCGCGGGACCTGCCGTGGCAGCGACACCTCATGCAGTGTCCCAGGAACCCACGACTCAGTAAATCTACCTAATATATTAGATAAAACTCATATAAAAATAACATATTAAAAAAAACGAGTTGCATAAAAAGTTAACGCATAGGAGGCCTTATTTGAGTTTCACACAGATACAAAACGTGAGCGTATTAGGAACGGCTACGCTCATACGCATCTGTGATTGTTCGAACATCTTTGTGTAGGTGCAAGGCACACCATTGCCTGTGAATTTCAGTCAGTTTTTAGTTGTTTGAATTGTAGAACGATCTCAGTAGTAATTAGATAGTTTTAACTGAATTTAGATAAATTACTGTAAAATCATGAAATGATTCGCGTCTGGAGTGCCGGCCAAATATAAAGTTTAGCTCATGATACGTAAAGTCCATTTTAACATAACAAAATGAATTTAAAAGTAGGATATTAGGTGACTAGTATATTAACTCGGTAGAATCTCGTTCTCAAAATTAATCGAAGGAGCTACAGTAAGAACAACGTGTGATTATTTCATATTAGCATTTTTCAGGCATATAATGAAGAATAATATATAAAATGTATAAAGTCAATGATATTCAAGGCATAGCTTTCCTCCACTGCGTTGAGTGCTACCGTCCAAAATTCTGGATTCCGTCTTACAAAATGCTCAGTTAATTTTCTAGAAAAATGTATCTTTATTTACCAATTGAAAAAAAACCGTTACCAATGCACTAATTAATACTTTGTTAGAGTTGGTGAAAATTTTAACTCATTTGTTGAGCTTAGTTTGAATTCATTGTTAGCTCTATGATTTTTCTAAACTTGTTGTTTAGTTGTAAATCATCAATTTATATTTGTCATTATTTTTGAAGTTCTACACCGTGAAACATTTACCACCTTTTTTTTCTTAACTAATATTATGTAGGTATTTTTGTTTTCATTTATATCATAGAGTCATTAGTCTAATGGTTGTATGTTACGAGTATTTAGTGACAGTTTAGTTTCCTATTAAAAAAAAGTCTATTCTTTAATTTGATTTTGGCTGAGTGAGTAGATAAAAAACATATAGACTTCATCATATAGGCATTTAGCTATAGATATCATATTATGAATTTCCTGAGGGCAATAACGATACGTTGATTCATTCCACTGATGTCAGAATATTCAATAGTAGTATGATGTACGTAGTATTTATTTATTACTAGCTTCTGCCCGCGACTTCGCCCGCGTGGAATTCGGTTATCGCGCTCCCGCGGGAACTATGCCTTTTTCCGGGATAAAAAGCATCTTATGTTCTTCCCCGGGACTCCAACTATCCATGCCAAAATTCATCTCAATCGGTCCAGCGGTTGAAGCGTGAAGAGGTAACAGACAGACAGAGATACGGACAGAGTTACTTTCGCATTTATAATATTAGTATGGATAATATGGATATTGAAGGCGCAACGTTAAATGGGTGTGATTTGTACTTAGTAGAAATAATTTATACCCTTTAGGAACTTTTATTTAAAAAAAAAACATTCTAACGTTCGAAGTTTTTTTTTACTATTTTACTAAAGTACCTTCATTCATTAAATTGACGTACAAAAGGCTGACTTAATTATTTATTTATTTATTTATTTATTTATTACTAAAAACATGAGATACAATTATAAAAGCAAAACATTGCTCCACAAATGCCTTGCGGCTCTGCCAGTCAACCTTAGTCTTAGTTTAAACGTAAGTTAGCTGTAGTGTAGTTAGGTTTCCTAGAATAAGTAGTGATCAAGCCACATCACCCGCTGTGATAGGGTCGCGGTTTCGTTAAATCAGGTTTATTAAAGCGTGGTACTAAGTTGATGGTTTAGATTTAAATTATATTTAAGGACAATAGAGATATCCTATTGAATGTGCTTAAAGGTTGAGTGTTCACTCACCTCTTTACTCCATTTAGGTTCTAATCAAGTTTGTATTAGAGACGCAGGATCGTCATAACCGAGCCAAGTTACGTCTTTTTCGCTCCTATTGCACGAGATACTAACATCACTATTATTTTTATAAATTGTTTGTTCATTGAGATAGTTTTGCTAACTTTAATTTGTTCCTTCAATAGATAATCAGTATAGTAAGTTATATACAGTCTAGTATAATGATAAAATAGTATTAAGTGAAGTTAGTTTAAATAAAAACAACAAAGTTCACTACGAATGCTCTTCCCTAGTAGAACAGTAACATAAGAATATTACATAGAATAGTTAATAAGCTACTGTAGCTTCTGAAACTCCGCCCCTTTCACTCTATGTCGTATATAATTTAAAAAGAGTGACAAGGATGCAAATATCGCGTAGCCAAGCAGTGGAAATGAGAGATTTGAAGAGGGCATGTTGAACTACCACGGTACAGGACATCTTGAACCTTACTGCACATTTTAAGTCCGACTTTGATTGCCTACTTAACAGCTTAAATGGTAACCGGGGGCTCTATTCAAAACGTTATATAGGGAAAGGGAAATTCCCTATCCCTGTGCTCACGCGTCACTGCGCTCAAATTGAACTTTAAATCTAGTTGCTTAAAGTTTGGTTTCAACGCCGTGACGCGTGAGCGCAGGGATAGGGAATTTCCCTTTCCCTATGTAACGTTTCGAATAGAGCCCCTGTTATCTATGGATATGGACGCTTCATATCTCATATCCCTATGTATCGTATCGAATATGTATTGTGTGTATTACGTTACGTCTTATAAATCGATGAACACCGCCTGCGCGCACGAAAAAACATGACACATTAGTAACGTTCCGCCTGAGCAGAGCGCGCAAGCGAGAGCGCGGAACAAGCGATAGAGAGACACGGACAGCCTAAGCGTGACGTTATCACGTAAAATTATCGTCCGTAAACAGACTTAACAGACAACCATTTTTTTCATCATCGGAGAAATCGTTTATTCATGGAACGAATTCAAAATTTGCAAATACTTTTCGAAGAATAAGTTTTAGCGATTGACAAATCGCCTCTACTTAAGTGGTGTTAGTAAATTAATTTAAATAAGGATTATTTATAGAACTTAGTATATCTGTTAACTGAATGAGTTAGACAGATTTCTGGCGATTTTTAGTACTACATTTTCGATGGTAGGGAAAAAAATCATAAAAGCTATGGGGTGGGGGCAGCTGCATTCTAGCTAATAGATATGAAAAATTTGATGGCTTTTATAGCTATATAAAATAATATTTTATAATTTCTTTTCTTTTAGTACTTTCCAGCAAGGGTATACTAAATAAACAGGGACTATAATAAGTAAAATTGCATTCACCTTGATCTCATATTACTTAGCTATACTTTTACAACGATACTAATTTATCACACAATACATGAATATAACATAGGTGACCATAGACTGATGACTCTTTTGATAAAAATCTACCAAAAATATTTATCTTTGAATGATATTTAATCTGATTTTTTGATACTTTGATGAAATATATCTACAAAATATTCGTTTAGTCAAAGCAACATGTATGTACATCTTCAAAGATTTCATGTACAGTCAGCAGCAGAAGTAGATAAACGGGCCGGGTATCCAAAATGATCTACACACGCCCTTAACGTCTTAAGAATAAGGTCGTGTGTAGGTCATTTTGAACACCTGGACAGCCTGTATGTACGAGTAAAAACTACTTATATTAAAACTATCGTTAAATTAGTTTGTATCATTGAATTGTTTTCTTGGTTATTGTAATGTTTCAATTTTCTTTTAGATTTATCTAAATATCGCACAAACAGTATATGAAATTGTGCCGTGTACTATGATATGTGCCATAGTTTGTAATGCATGTTGCTTGTACAAAAGGAGTTTTAATTTATTGGTGTACATATTGATGTACACCAATAAATTAAAACATTGTGTTATACATGTTACATGCTCTACAAGTTGGGGTCGAGTATTCTTTCGGCTAGTATTCTAAATGATTTTAAAGAAGAGTATTAATGCAAATGTAACGAATTTCAATCGGACTGACAAAATTCGAATGTGCCGCTAATATTATTAAGACTTCTGCCCACAAAATATTTTTAAATGGAATTACTCAAGCTAAGTGACATAATCCGGGGAAAAATCAGCGTTAATTGAAATTGATTTTATTGTTAGTAGTACACTGAAGTTCTGGTAACTAAAATAATTTCTTTGGGAAATATCAGTTTAAAACATTTACTTTGGAACAAATATTATGCAGTAATGTAATCATGTAATTAGCATATTTTAAAGTTTTCCAGGCAGCAACGCTTTAGTTAAAAAGGCAACTAAAAAAAACCGTGTTCCATACATGTTTCCGAATGTCAATTATCTGAAGAAACCGTGTTTCCCCTCTAAATTGTTGTTTAAAACCATAGTACTAGAGTACTTCAGTATTTATATTGTTCAGTTGTTCTAAGTAGCTGCTGTTTTAGCACTATAAACCTTACCGAGAGGCCGTAAGAGTTGTTATCGCGAACGCGAAAGATTTTGGATACAGTCGGAGTGAATAAAGGTTTTTAATGATTGTCCGTGTTTTATTCAACTACTAGGTATTGGCCGCGCCTTTCCACACATTTATGAGATTATAGATATAAACTATTTTCATATTAAAATTAAATCTAAATCGGTTCAGCACTAAACCAGAAAAACAGTGCCAAATATGAGAAAAGTTTGAAATATCTAACTTCTACGGTAAACAAATTTGTCAGCAGGAAGTACAAGTACCTAGTTGTAACCACCACACCACTACCACAAATGTCTATTTTGCGTCCCAATGCTGGGCAATGGCCTTCCTATTATCACGTTGATACCTACTCGAGTTGATACTGAGTACCTAGTCAATACACACACATTTGGAAAATGATGATATATTTTTACCCTCTGCCCTGAAATTTCCCGAGCTCATAATCGACTAATAATAAATGAGGCGAAGCTTATTAAATAGTAATAGATCGTTTAATAACCATTATTATTATATCACATAAGTCAATAATTATTATATCCATCATCTCTTCTCGCCGTTGCCTGCAGCGCCATCTGTCGATTCTGCGTCTACCGTCTGATCAACGGACTCGGTTTTATCGGCGCCCTCGGTCGTCGGCTCGGTCTCGTTTGATCCGGGCACGTCTGACGCTTTCTTGAATTTATTCACATCTGGAATAAAAATGGAGTTTTTGACAGGTAGGTTTTAAGAAAATCTATGCTTCACTAGAACAAACCTATCGACACGGAATCGGCAATAGCCGATAGAAAAAAGCTTTATGTCTACGCAATACTGGTTTTCTCATAAGAGGAGTGAAAAGCAGAGTGTACAACACGGTGGCAAAATTATTTACACCTTCGGTGACACAGGTCGAATCCCTCGCTCCTTTCGTGATTCTATTCTGGAACTTTTCTACTATTGCTACCTTGCTGTACACTCCGTTTTTCATTCCTCCTAGAAGAAAACCAGTAGCAGCAGGGAGCGAAGTCGTACTTTGCTTCCTAGGGAACAGAACCGTACTTCACTCCCGGTCAGCGGGGCAGAACGGGCAACAAAATACTCATTTTCGAATAGGAGTGAAAACATGGCTACCAAACGTACCGTATTTGCTGATGTCAGCGCCCAGCAGTCGCAGATAGTGCACGGTGTCAGGGGCGGCCGTGTAAGCTGGCAGCGAGCGTATACTTGTAAGTTGTGTAAACCTGTGCAAACGTACCGTATTTGCTGATGTCAGCGCCCAGCAGTCGCAGATAGTGCACGGTGTCAGGGGTGGCCGTGTACGCTGGCAGCGAGTGTATATTGTAAGTTGTGTAAACCTGTGCCAACGTACCGTATTTGCTGATGTCAGCGCCCAGCAGTCGCAGATAGTGCACGGTGTCAGGGGTGGCCGTGTATGCTCGCAGCGAGTGTATATTGTAAGTTGTGTAAACCTGTGCCAACGTACCGTATTTGCTGATGTCAGCGCCCAGCAGTCGCAGATAGTGCACGGTGTCAGGGGCGGCCGTGTACGCTGGCAGCGAGTGTATATTGTAAGTTGTGTAAACCTGTGCCAACGTACCGTATTTGCTGATGTCAGCGCCCAGCAGTCGCAGATAGTGCACGGTGTCAGGGGTGGCCGTGCACGCTGGCAGCGAGTGTATATTGTAAGTTGTGTAAACCTGTGCCAACGTACCGTATTTGCTGATGTCAGCGCCCAGCAGTCGCAGATAGTGCACGGTGTCAGGGGTGGCCGTGTACGCTGGCAGCGAGTGTATATTGTAAGTTGTGTAAACCTGTGCCAACGTACCGTATTTGCTGATGTCAGCGCCCAGCAGTCGCAGATAGTGCACGGTGTCAGGGGTGGCCGTGTACGCTGGCAGCGAGTGTATATTGTAAGTTGTGTAAACCTGTGCCAACGTACCGTATTTGCTGATGTCAGCGCCCAGCAGTCGCAGATAGTGCACGGTGTCAGGGGTGGCCGTGTACGCTGGCAGCGAGTGTATATTGTAAGTTGTGTAAACCTGTGCCAACGTACCGTATTTGCTGATGTCAGCGCCCAGCAGTCGCAGATAGTGCACGGTGTCAGGGGCGGCCGTGTACGCTGGCAGCGAGTGTATATTGTAAGTTGTGTAAACCTGTGCCAACGTACCGTATTTGCTGATGTCAGCGCCCAGCAGTCGCAGATAGTGCACGGTGTCAGGGGTGGCCGTGCACGCTGGCAGCGAGTGTATATTGTAAGTTGTGTAAACCTGTGCCAACGTACCGTATTTGCTGATGTCAGCGCCCAGCAGTCGCAGATAGTGCACGGTGTCAGGGGTGGCCGTGCACGCTGGCAGCGAGTGTATATTGTAAGTTGTGTAAACCTGTGCCAACGTACCGTATTTGCTGATGTCAGCGCCCAGCAGTCGCAGATAGTGCACGGTGTCAGGGGCGGCCGTGTACGCTGGCAGCGAGTGTATATTGTAAGTTGTGTAAACCTGTGCCAACGTACCGTATTTGCTGATGTCAGCGCCCAGCAGTCGCAGATAGTGCACGGTGTCAGGGGCGGCCGTGTACGCTGGCAGCGAGTGTATATTGTAAGTTGTGTAAACCTGTGCCAACGTACCGTATTTGCTGATGTCAGCGCCCAGCAGTCGCAGATAGTGCACGGTGTCAGGGGCGGCCGTGTACGCTGGCAGCGAGTGTATATTGTAAGTTGTGTAAACCTGTGCCAACGTACCGTATTTGCTGATGTCAGCGCCCAGCAGTCGCAGATAGTGCACGGTGTCAGGGGTGGCCGTGTACGCTCGCAGCGAGTGCACTCCGCGCCACCCGACTAGAGTCAAGTTCAGGTTGGAAGCCTCGTCCTTGTATTGGAGTATGCAGCTGCCAGTGGCTACGAATAAGAGAGTTTTTACAATAAATTATATGTAGAAAAAGATTTATTTTATTTATTTAGGTACTGCAGCGCTTCTGGAATGTTTGCAGAGGCTGGTGTTGATGATTTACATGCAATTAAGAGGAAGAGAGCCGCATCTATGATGAGCCGCATACAGGGCAGCTCCAACAGTATCCTTAAGGTTATAGGGGAGAGACTGGACTGCCCCTTTGCTAATCATTGGAACTCGCTCCATATGCTGCTAGGTACGAGTACATAATGTTTTGTAAAATAATGTAAATTACTAATATAGTTATAAGTCGTTCTAACATAGATATTATATTTTTTTGTCTTTTAATTTAATTTTAATTTTAAAACTATGGAACAAAGTTTTCTGGAATAAACATTATTATTATTATTTATTCAACGTTATAGGTACATTTTTATGTTTACAAAATTTTCGTCGACCAGAAACATTTCTGGGCGATTAATGCACTCACTTAGAACTTCTTAAAAACTAAACTATGTGAGATATTGTTATCTGACATTGGAAGCTTAGTTATTTTGAAACTTTCGCGTTCATCACACATTTATAAACACTGCGATAGTTTACTAACGATATGGCCCCCACCGACGACGAGTTCGCTTGGACAGTCGACCCTCAACCACGGCCGATCCAATTTGGTTGAAACGTCGGATCAATAAAAACTGACAAAAAATATGTATAGCCTTTTTGGACCCATCGTATATAATGTTTGGAAGCTTATGCCGTTTTAAGAGGGTTTACTCCCAAAGCTGGCAACGTCGCAAATAGCTGTCAAATATTTCATTGTTTTCATTAATTTATGAATATTACTGAATGGAAATATGAATTGTCGCTCTATGGTTGAATAAAACCTTAAGTATGGATTCAAATCAATCAATCAATCAATCAATTCATTTATTTGTCCAGAATACAGGTAATATTACAGGTGTTACATAGTTTTTAGGTACACTGTTTCTCGCCACAAGGCACAAAAGATTGCAACAATTATCCTGGGAACATGAAATGTTTAGGATTACGGAAGTACTATCTTTTGAAAACTTTCCATCGCATTTTCCATGCGTTTTAATGTAATCTTATCATTTGAATGCTTAACCAACAAATTTAAAACGAGACGCGTCATTCAACCATAGAATAATAACTTTTTCTTTAATTCAGTAACATTGAGAAATTAATGAAAACAGCGAAACGTTTGACAGCTATATGCGACGTTGCCAACTTTCAGGATAAACCCTCTTAACAAAAACTTTACTGAAAGAGCAAGTATGTAAGTAAGAAAGTAAGTAACACTTTATTATACAGAATAAAAAAAATAAAAATAAACAATTTTCAATACGGAGAAGAGACACATGTACAAAGGAGAGCTGACGCGATGATGACACAAGATGAGATTTGTGAACTTATTAAAAGTAGAAGAATTTCTTTCAGCTAACCTGCAACTTGTACGTACTCACATTTCATTTACGTAAATAGGTTGTTTTCTCGTTATAGATTTCTACAAAGTAACGCCTGCTTCTATCAACTACATTTTAGATCTGGCCACAGAATATTGAATAGTACTACGTATAGAATGGCCACAGAATCACCCGCCTGAACCTAGCCCGCGCGCAACTCGCCGTGAACTCGCCTCACCTCCATCCGGATGGTGAGTGAATAGTTGGCCCGCGCAGTGGTACACACACATTTAAAAGTGTACAGACGTCCTCGCACGCACACATACAGACTGCAGTCTGATGCATTCGAGTTGTGATCGAGATCGTGTTTTTGGCCGTGGCCGCCGTGTGCTCAGACTACAACTGACCTAGATCCTTGACCTTAGCCTGCGTCTGCTCGGAGAACAGCTTGAGGTCAGGCGGCTTGCTGGGGTTATCGTTCTGCAGCACCAGAACCAGGTCCTCCTTCAGGATGGAGACGCGGCGAGCGGCGCCGGCGAACGGCAGTATGCTGCCCAGGCCTTCTTGGGACAACCTGGAGGGAAGCATTGGCTGTGACAGACGGTGAGACATGCACGGCACACGAGTTAAAAATTACTTCCTGGTAGAAAAGTACAATGCACATTGTACATGCAGATCCTTTATCCTAAATAAAACAATCCACCATTACCTATATTACATTTATACTTATTGTTACCTATTACATAATACTTACCTTTATCGCCTTTATACTACTGTGAGCATGCGACAACTCCGCAGCACGTAATCTTGGGTAAAGATTGAGCGGGGAGTTTATAAAATTCGACGCAACTTCAATGGCTGCTATGACTGGCAAAATTCGTGTTAACGATCACAAATTTTTATTTAAAGAATTCGCTTATTTTTATATCTAAATCTTGTAAAGCTCATTAAAAGCTCATATTTTGGATATTAAGGCGCTTTATTGAAGAAACCTGGCAGTCTTTCCCTTCAAGAACATCAATTGCTGCTCGTCTTGGTCTCCTCAAGCCTGAGGACCCAATAAGCAAGAGAAACAGTAATTTATTATCTTTTTCATGGAAATAAACAGATTTGATTTTGATTTGAGCGATCCTGTAAAGGTTCCGGGTTTACCTTTTCAAGTTCGAAACGCTAATAAATTAATAGTTAATAGTACATTACAGACCTAGGGTGGTAATTCGTAAATGTCCCAGATAGCAGGTTTCTGTGGCCCGAACCGAAGGTGAGGGCCATAAATATGCGATCTGGGGCTTTACGAATTACCGCCCGTGGTTTGTCAAAAGTTTTACGTCTTGCCTTGGCCAAGAAGTGAGATTTTCTCTCCGCGTAGCGGGCAGAAAATCCCACTTTATGGCCAAGGCAAGGATAGTTAGAAGTGGGTTAAATTTAGCTTAAAAGATTCCTTAGTTTTTTATTTAGCGCAAACTTGAACTGACCTAAAAGGGCACACCATGTTCTTATTATCGCAACGGACAAACGTCTTCACGCCAGTGTTGATGATTTTAATCTTAGATTCGTTCCTCTGCACTAAGTCCCTCACGGCTGGAGATACTAGGTAAACGTTCTTCTTTTTGCCAACGTGACATCTGAAACGAGAAAGTAACAGTTAAACAAGTAATCCGCAGTGGGCCCGCGTGGGGACTATCGCCCAAACCATCTCGTGATGAGAGGAGGCCTGTGCCCAGTAGTGGGACGGAAATAGGCTGTTGTGGTGGGTGGACAAAAATTCGGAAAAATATCAAAATATGTATATTTTATACATGTAATGTAAAATTTGTAAATTTTGAAAAAAAGGCCTTCTGCTTGAGTTTGTTGCGGCGCTTCTTCTCAAGCAATGGGTCTAGGAAGCGCTGGTAAATTCTTTTTCTGACGTGTAAAAGTGCCCCTATGTGGCCAATTTGCTGAATAAATGATTGAATTTTGAATCGGAGGCAAAAGACAGTATTCTACAAACTACACACTAAGAAATTCAAAATATCTTACACCCTAGGCCAATAGTATGGAAACAAAGATATTTTTCTTCATTTTTGTTATTTCCATTGTTATTATTGTGTATTGGTAACGCAAAAACTACTTTAGGCAATTTTTTAACATTAAAACAGCACCCAAAGTATTAAAACATCCTAATACTCGTATATGGCAATAAAATATAACAGACGACTGACAGCCCCGGAAATTTGTGCGGAGTTGAATAAATCCCGTGCAAAATCAGTCTCATTAACCACAGTTAAAAGAAGACTTCGTGCCGCCGGTTTGAAAGGGTGTGTGGCCACTAAAAAGCCTTTACTTCGACCTCAAAATAAGAAGAAACGTCTAGCATGGGCAAAGAAGCACCAAGATTGGACATTAGAACAGTGGAATAAGGTTTTGTGGACGGACGAATCGAAGTTTGAAATATTTGGCTCAAAACGGAAAGTTTTTGTTCGTCGTTTACCAACAGAAAAAATGATTCCTGCGTGCGTGGTGCCTACAGTAAAGCACGGTGGTGGTTCTATAATGGTCTGGGGCTGTTTTTCAGGCCAAGGAGTAGGAGATTTGTTCCAGGTAGAAGGAATTCTAAAAAAAGAAGGTTACCATTCAATATTGCAACGGCACGCCATACCGTCCGGTCTCAGATTAATTGGAAAAAGGTTCGTGTTCCAACAGGATAATGACCCCAAGCACACTTCCAAGTTATGTACAAACTATTTAAAGAAAAAAGAAAAATCACGCGTCCTCGAAATAATGGATTGGCCGCCTCAATCTCCCGACCTCAATCCTATTGAGTTGTTGTGGGATGAGCTGGACAGGCAGATAAGAAAGACTTGTCCAACTTCAAGATCAGCACTGTGGACGCATTTGTTAACAGCTTGGGGTAATATTGGACAAGATACGATTGATAAATTAATTCAAAGAATGCCGAGACTGTGTGCTGCAGTGAAAAAGTCAAAGGGTGGATACATTGAAGAAAACAAAGTTTAGGTGTATTTTGATAAAAACTTATATAAGTCCCCAATCCGCACTGGGCCCGCGTGGGGACTATAGCCCAAACCCTCTCGTGATGATAGGAGGCCTGTGCCCAACATTGGGATACAAATAGGCTGTAGTATTTTATTTATTTTATTATTAGTGAAAGTGAAAATTACAGTTTTTTTAGTATTGTCATATAAGTTTGTTTCCATACTATTGGCCTAGGGTGTATTTGAAAGCCACGAACCTGGTCAACAAACACTTGGAGTCAAAACTCTCATTCAAATCATAATACTCCTTGATAGAAGGGAACACATCTTCGTCATCCCCCTTAAAGAAGACAAACGGGTCTTCCTTGTACCCGCCCATTCTTCTCTTCTTTGCCGGCGGTTTATCTTCTCTCTTCTGTTCTACTTCTGTCTGCTCTGCGTCCTTCTCCCATGGGAGGGGAGCGGATTTTTCTAGAACTGCTACGAAGAAACCGCCCGTGTCTTGGTGATGGGGTAGTATTCTTATACTGAAAACATTTTATTTTTAACAAGCCGTTGCCCGCAACTTCGTCCTGCGTAGACTTAGAATTTGCGTACCCGATGATACTATTTTTTTTTCATATCGATGTTATAGGCAAACGAGCACATAGCCCACCTGATGGTAAGTCGTCACTGCGTCCCATGGACACCGTTATCCTTTGATCGCCCATTAAGAAACCATAAGATCTCGAATGCGTTGCCTATTAAGATGGAATGCCTCTGTGCCAAAATTTTCAAACTATATATAGTTATATATAGTAATAGAAGTATTGAAAAACTGGTTTGACCCGTGGAAAACCCGTTCCCGTGAAAATATCGGGATACAAAGTATCCTATGTTATTCTCAGGGTCTCAAACCAGTCGTTTCGACGTTAAAAAAGGACAAATATTTAACAAACACAACATGACACATTAGAATGGATGTATAAATAAATAAATATCTTGGGACATTTCATACATACTGACCTAGCCCCAAACTAAGCAAAGCTTGTACTATGGATGCTAGACAATGATATAAATACGTATATAGAGAAATACATACATATATAAATACTAACATCCATGACTCGAGTACAAACATTCGTGTTCATTACACAAAGTTTGCCCCGAGCGGGACTCGAACCCGCGACCATCGGAACAGAAGGCACTACCAACTGGACCAATCCGGCCGTCTAATAATATCTAACACTTATATCTTTCGGCTGGGGCTTACCATCTGTCGAGGTGGTATTTGTCCAAGTCCTCGGGTTTGGGAGGGAACATCTGCGGCCTGACAACGGTCTGCCATTTTTCCGGGACGTCCTCGTACTTGTCGTAGAACACCATGTCTTTGGACGCCGGCCGCCAGTGCGTCATGCCTGGAAACATAAATGTGATGATGATGAAATGATGACGGAAAATATATAATTAGTCCGTCAGTTAGATGATCTTTCTGAATGCATAGAAATAACAGTAATAAAACAAATAATATTAAAAATATACTTTCAAAATAATAAGCATAATAATAGGGATGACGACAACTTTTTTTTGGACACTTTTACACCATTTTTTTTAGTTTTAACTTAAGTCATTCTTTGTTAATTTGATAAAACAAAAAATACGTGTCTAATATTTTTTTTATTACCTGACTGACGGTATAATTAGAATTTCGATTTCTTTACCCTGTCGTCATCTCTATTTGATGGTAAATGATAAGTTTGTTCCTTAGTGAATAATTTAATAGCATCTCTAAAAGGTTGTAAAATTCCTATAAATCCTAATTTATTGGGACCTTTTCGAATTTGAATACTTAAAGCTGGACGCCGGTCTTTAATTTCAGGACACAGTGCGGATTTGCGACATACTTAAGGCCGAGAAAGCGATCCAGGCACCCATCATCTAGTTTTGATTTTTGACGCACCTTCTACGAAGAAGGGCCTACCCAGCTTCTCACCCAGGAGGAGGGGGGGGGGGGGGCAAGGGCATATTCAGCTTCTTCTTCCCCAAAGAAATTGACCAATTTACAGCTGCCCCCCCCCCCCCCCCCTTGGTGTGCCCATGGAAGAAGTATTATTTCTAGGTTCCTGCTCGCAGAATGGGGTGGGTTTTTACTCGCCTGGTTGAAACTTGAGTCCCGGCAAGGAGTCCTTGACATCTACGAGGGCGATACTCCCCCCGGCTTCCGCCAGCATCCTGTGCAGCACCGCCTCGTTCTCCACCGGGTTGAAGGAGCAGGTGGAGTACACCAGCCGACCGCCCGCCGCTAGCAGCTCGCAGCCGCGTTTGAGCACGCGGTATTGGATGCTGGGAAATTGGTGTAATGTTTATTTTCAAGTTTAATCTAGCTTCTGCCCGCGTGGAATTCGGTATTAGCGTTCCCGCGGGAACTACGCGTTCCCGGGATAATAAGTAGCCTGTATGTTGACCAGTGTTACAATACGAACATTAAACAAATAGTTAATGTATATAAAAGGATGTTAATAAACGGTTTGCCAAATGTATAGATTTAATTGTACGCGACGACTTAACATAATATCTATGTCATACTAATTTAACGTAAATTCAATTAAAACTCGCAAAAAATCTATTAAATTAAGGTTTAGAGTTTTAAGTGCAAAAACTTTGTAATTGAAGGAAAATAAACAGTTCTTTATTATTATTATTTTTTTAAATGATTTCGCAGATGCGTGCAGGTTTCCTCACGATGTTTTCCTTCACCGAAAATAAATCTCAGTGGAAAATTCAAATTTAATTTCGCACAGAAGTAAACTTAGAGGTGCGAGCCGGGATCGGACCCCCGACCCTCTGCATGAGAGGCGGTAGGTCGAACCACTCGGCCACCACGGCTTACCACATACAAACATATTAATCCCACCAAAAACATTCTGTAAAAAACTAGCCAAGTCTCGATGGAGCTGCTTGTTTATCTCTAAAAAGTAATGAAATCTAGACAAAGTCGTGCCAAGTCTAGGCAAAGTCCAAGGTTCCTTACTGCGATTTCTTTATTATTATAGTTAATGTTGTGTGACTTGGCCGTTTGTACCCACTAACGTTAAAAGAATGTTCCACGGCCAACGGAAATTTTGGGTTTTAAGTATGTGATTATAGCTTACTGGATGACGAAAATTTCTGCTTTATGGTCTTATCCAGAGGTTCTCAAATAGGGGCCTGAAAATGCGGCGAAATGGTTCCAGTAGAGCATGGTACGGCAGTGTTTGCTTCGCACTCGACTTGGCGGGGGCACTGCCGTGCCCCCCGAAATCATAATCATAATAGCGTTTATTGCCGAAACTAAAACAGTATTATATTACATTTATAACCTTACTTAAAACTAACACATCGTATTGTCCGGATTAGTGTTCAGCGTGTCTTCTGACACATAGGCCTCTCCCAGCTGTTTCCATTCCTTTCTATTAATGGCTTTCCTGGTCCAGGTGGCGCCCCCTATAGCCTTGATGTCATCCATCCACCTTTTAATTGGTCTACCTCTTTTTCTGTTGCCGTCTCGTGGTTGCCAGTCTGTAATTATTTTGGTCCATTTTTCCTTGCTATCCCGTGTCATATGTCCTGTCCATTGCCATTTTAACTTTCTTACTTTCTTAATTACATCTTATTTCTTCTGCTCTTTTTCGATCTTTTAATGTGATGTTCATCATACTTCTTTCTATTCCTCTTTGGCAGGTTCTAAGCTTTTGGAGATGTTTCTGAGTCAGTGCCCAAGTTGGGCAACCATAGGTTATACATGGGAGGATACACAAGTTAAAAACTTTTTTCTTGGCTGACATTGGAAAGTGCTTACTCTTAAGTATCTCCTTAAGCGACCAGAATCTTTTCCAAGCACTTGATACTCTTCTCTCAACTTCTAAAGTCGTCTGGTCTTTGAGTGATATAATTTGTCCTAGGTAAGTATAGTTCTGTACATATTCTATATTTTCATTATCTACTACTATGGTCCTTTCTTCTCTGTTTGTCATTATGTTCGTTTTTGATTTATTTATGGTAAGTCCGACTTTTCTGCTTGCCTCTGTCAGCTGTTGTAGCCCCCCGAAAACAACATATTAAACAGTAAGAGAACATAGCTCGCCTCACCCGTGCAGGTTGTTCCCGTTGCCAGTGGACCACTTCAGCCAGATATCGGGGTTCTTGCGGAGGGTAGCGTCTCCGGAGCAAGGCACGTCGCACAGTACACGGTCGAACTTCAGCGGGATTGTCGATGACGGGTCCTGGGACGGAATAAAAAAATAAACGGTAGAGGTGGTGTTGTCTTTGATTAGTGTGCTCGTCGGGGAAAGTAGGACGCTCAAAGGCAATATCGATGTGAAATATTAGTCTAGATTTATTGAAAAATTAAAAATTCGACGGAATCAATCCATACTATTATTATAAATGCGAAAGTAACTCTGTTTGCCTGTTACCTCTTTACGCTTCAACCGCTGGATCGATTGAGATGAAATTTGGCATGGAGATAATTGGAGACCCGGGAAAGGACATAGGCTACTTTTTATCCTGGAAAACGCATAGTTCCCGCGGGAGCGCGATAACCGAATTCCATGCGGGCGAAGTCGCGGGCAGAAGCTAGTAATCTTATAAATGCGAAAGTAACTCTGTCTGTCTGTTACCTCTTTACGCTTCAACCGCTGGACCGATTGAGATGAAATTGGGCATGGAGATAATTGGAGACCCGGAAAAGGACATAGGCTACTTTTATCCTGAAAAAAACGCATAGTTCTCGCGGGAACGTGATAACCGAATTCCACGCGGGCGAAGTCGCGGGCAGAAGCTAGTAGATTTATAACTATTTATTCCGTCGAAAAAAAGTAATTCTTCAAGTAACGTGCAGCAAGGCTCCATGTAGCTACAAAAATCGAGCTACACCAAGGTGTCGATAGTTCGTTAGGAATGCGCTTTTTCACTACCCGGACATAGATTATACTCTAAATGTATGTAAATGATGTGAAACATGGAAGATATTTCGATTATACGAAATCTCCCCTAATCAAGATTCCCCCGTTGCACCTTATTCCTATTTTTCACGGTGTCTATGAAATTGTAAAGCTCTACTTCGTCGAAAAAGGTTTATACGATCACAAATAGCAGCTTTTTTTTTTTCTGTGCTTATTATGCGTTCAGTCGGATGACTATGAGCAAATCTGTGCTGTGTCAATGGCTGGTAGAGTGGCTCCCCATTAGAAGCTCTGCTCTTTTGGTAACTAAAAGCAGGAGTAAAATAGAATAAATGTGACATCGGAACTCACCTGAGGGTCCGTGGTCCGGATGGCAGGCAGGACAGCGGAGTCGTGGTTGGAGATCAGTATGCATGGAGAATTGAGCCGCTTGGCCTGATGCACTAACATGTAACAGCGGCTGTTGTCCACATCATTGGCCATTACGAACCCTGGAAGAAGTACATAGGAAAACTTCGGCAAATACTGGCTAGGTACAGTAAGGTATATATATTTTTTATATCATTGGTATAGGCAAACGAGCGCACAGCCCACCTGATGGTAAGTGGTCACTGCGGCCCATGAACACCGAAATCCTTTGATCCCACATTAAAAAACCATAAGATCTCGAATGCGTTGCCTACCCTGAGGCCTAAGATGGAATGGCTCTGTGCCCGAAATTTCACCAGCTGCCTTAACCCCCTACCGGAATACAACAGTGCGAGCACTGCTAATTGGCGGCAGGTTAGCGGGCAAAAACGGTGGTACCTCCCCGGACGGACCTAGCACCACTAACAAATATGGCGTCGAATTGAACATATTCAGGCTGAAATGATAATTATGTTCATCACTGTTACCTCAGTAAATTAATTGAGTTTTTTTTAATATGAACGGCTTGCGTTTGACCCTGATCACGCCTGCAAAGTTTAGCTTACTCACCAGTTGGCATTTTTTCTTCATCTGCATGCAGAAATTCAATCAGTTGAGCCGTCTTCGAACCAGGAGCTGCACACATATCCAGAACCTAAGAGAAAAAGAAATGTTCAGTCAAATTGGAAATAAGAAGAACTACTAAGTTACTGTAAGATATATTTGTTTTATATCATTGGTATAGGCAAACGAGCACACAGCCCACCTGATGGTAAGTGGTCACTGCGGCTCATGGACACCGAAATCCCCTGAGGCCCAAGATGGAATGCCTGTGAAATTTCACCGGCTGCTCTAAACCCCTACCGGAACACAACAGTGCGAGCACTATTCATTAAATACTATGTCTTCTGGACAGCGAATAAAATGCCTTTCTTCTTCTTCTACTTATAATAAGAAAATAGTCCAGTTTAGGTATCTGAAAGTACCAGGCGCCCATATATCAATAGCAGTTTACCTTATGATGTGGCTTCACATCTAGCACCACTGGGGGTATCATAGACACTGCCTCCTGCCGCGAGACGCCGCCTGCGGCCGTCTCAGCCACCAGGAAGTTATGGAGGCGGTACAGGGGCTCGCTGCGACGTATGTCCGTCCGGGACAGACGGAGTTGCCATGCTAGGCCATTGGGATACCTGTGTTAAATAATAATCCATAGTAATATTATAAATGTGAACGTAACTCTGTCTGTCTGTCTGTTACCTCTTCACGCTTCAACCGCTGGACTGATTGAGATGAAATTTGGCATGGAGATAGTGGGGGTCCCGGGAAAGGACATAGGCTACTTTTATCCCGGAAAAGCGAAAACGAATTCCACGCGGGCGAAGTCGCGGGCAGAAGCTAGTATTTGTCATATATGTAAATTAAAAAAAAAAAGTTAAGGCTCTTGAAGTGTTATTTTAGTGTATAAAACATGGAAGACTTTAAATCTTCAAATGGTGTGTTTTTCTTTTTCATCTGTCATGTTTTACTCAAATTACTTTGTACACACACATATTTTTTATATATTTCTTCACTTAATCTTGTATGATATCTTGAGCTTTTAAGTTTTAATCCTAACACTACTTCAAAGAAGTTTAAATTGATACTTCTAAACTTTAAAATTAGCTCTAATTTTGCAAAATATTGTCCTAACAGCTTCCAGTCCATCCCAGGGAAAAAGATCAAGTTTGTTAATAAGAAATACTCAGTTAAATACATCAATCTGTGTGCCTTCGGGCAAAGGCCTGTGTATGTAAAAGTTTATCTGAATAAAGGCTATTTTTATTTTATTTTATTTATTTAAATACATCAATCACAACTTACCAAGGAAGATTCATCGGTTTAATTTCTTCTTCCTCTTCTCCCTCGTTCTTCAGCTTTACGTTCAGCAGTTCGGAGAAGTATTCACTCTTCACTATGTTCATCAAGGCATCGGCTTCACACTTGGAGCCGGTTATGCGGAACGCTGTTGGCAGGTTGTCTTTCAGAGACTTCATGAACGCGGGCCATTCTTCTTCCGGGCAGACTTTCTGGGTCTGCAATTTTTGAAATGATTTTTAACTAGCTCAGACAATACTGGCAACTGACCCAAAGTGAGTCTTGGTACTAATCCATATTATCCATATTAATATTATAAATGTGAAAGTAACTCTGTCAGTCTTTCGGTCTGCTTGTCTTTCTGTCTGTCTGTTTGTAACCTCTTCATGCTTCAACTGTTGCACCGATTTGGATGAAATTTAGTATGGAGATAGTTGGAGTCTAGGGAAAGGAGATAGTCTACTTTTTACCTCGGAAAAGCGCATACTTCCGCAGGAAGGCAATAACCGAATTCCACGCGGGCGAAGTCACGGGCAGAAGCTAGTTTACAATATTTTATTCATTTCAGTTAAATTGTATTTTTCTATCTAGGCACACAGACGAGTTACAGAGACCCCTGTTATTAAGAAAATATCCAGACCCACATTCGGTCTCATTAGGCGTGAATAACAGACAAAAAATAATTTCTTTACTGACCTTGTAATATTCTTCAAAACTAGCATTCTCCCGCACAATATCTTCGTAATGCTGTCGTGTGTCACCTTCGGGCTTCGGTTGCGGATTTTTCTCCTGAAGATTTAGTAAACATTGTTATATTGTTGGTTTCGCTAAGCTGTACTAATTCACTAACGAACATTACCTGTTCTTTTTTATCCCGCTTCCGCTGAGCGAATTTATTGACGTTACGGTTGCGTTTTCTATTCCCCATTCTTTTCAAGAAGGCACCGAGTGTAGCAAAAGTTTTACGCGATAAATAAGAGAAATACAACATTCACGCAAGCGCGGCGTTAATATGATGTTGACAGTTCTAAAAGTAGGGTTATGTTTATAGATGCATTCACATTTTTGCAGAAACGATTTTCGCCTAGATATTATATGTTTTGCTTTTTATGAAAAATGATGGCCGTGCTTTTGTTCAAAAAATACTCAATTGAATTATTTAAGTAATAATAATTCTGTAAACCAAAGTTTCAGTGAGAAAAATCGAAAATGTTATTGCAAACAGTGAACGCGTTTTCAATTTTTTGTCCTTATCAGAAAACTGTCAAATGCAACTGTCAAAAAAGCAAATAATAAAACCAAACCAACCTCAGAAACTTTTTAGAAAGTAAAGTAAACAATCAGCTGTTTATACCTTTTTAACTCCAGCATTAATTTTAAGTATCAAGTGTTAAATCTACAAGAAAGTAAGTTTTCTATTCTACATACTAATTTATACCTATTTAAATAAATTGATCAATTTTAAAACCGGAAAACACAATTCAGGTGAATTGGCGCCATTTGTTATAAACTTTATCACGTTGAATTAAAGTCGTTTTTGGCAAGACACATGTTAAGTAGTTAAAATCAGACAATATTGGTCTTCATCTCTTATCTATCATATCATCAGTAAAATAAGTAATTATTAGCATCTAGATAGGACTTCATTCGAGCATATTAATCTACAGCACACAGTAGGCATTATTTTATGTTGTATTGTTGAAGGCGGTTGTGTAATTATTTTACCTATCTATCAGTCCGTATGTGAGTGTTTAAAATATTGTTAGTATTTTTTATTGCTTAGTCATGTTTTAGAAGTAACTAGGTATTCTATAGATATTGATGAGGTCATTTTTATTAGTACATTACAAGGCAAATACTTATAAATGGACTTTGTGTGAACAGCCAAATGAGTAGGTGGTATATTTTTAATTTATTTATTATTTATTTCATAATATTGAAATATTCTATTCACCAGATAAGACTTTTTTTTTTAAATTAGGTTAAATCATTTTTAATTCAGAACTTGCTTGAATCATTTTCTATGTCTATGGTTAGACCATAGTGTAGTGTAACAGACGAAACTCAATGTTTGGCTAAGTACCTACCTTTAAAACTGTAGATGAACTGTAGACAAATAAAATCTCCTTGATCTCAAAAACCACTGCACTAGAAAATAAATAGGTACACTTAAATCCAATTTCACTTTACAACTTTTTTTTAAAATTTACTACTACTACAGCCTATTTGCGCCCCACTGCTGGGCACAGGCCTCCTCTCATCACGAGATTGAATATTTTTTTAATGTACATTTTCCATCAGGTCACACACCATGAGTCCTCCCACCGGTTTCCAGTTCGCTATAGACCGCGGAGGCACCTTCACAGACGTGTTTGCCCGCTGCCCCAATGGCAAAGTCCGTGTGATGAAGCTACTATCTGTAGATCCTCAAAACTATGATGATGCGCCTCGGGAAGCTATTAGAAGGATATTGCAGGAGGTACGTATGAAAGTGGAAAATAATTTAATTCTCATCTAGTCATCTCGTCACATCTAGTTATTTTTACATGATTTCTTACCACACATTTTGTCCAACTAGTTTTTTTTTAAATTAATTTTCACATAAAGTCTTAAGAGTATGTAGATCACCTACACACATGAATATTAGGAAAGATTTACTAGTTCTACAGCTTAACGGGTCTTGCTATTTGATATATTGATAAGTAAATATGATTCAAAATTTGAAGTTCACACTTGAATTTCACAGTTCCCTTAAAAAACTGTTCAAGAACACACAAAAACATTCTTCGTGTCAAGTCAATGCTTGTACTCTTTGTATGTTGTTACTCCAAGTATGGTGTAGATGGAAAGTCACTATACCTATCTCTTTCTCGCCAGGAAACTGGAAATGCCTTAGACAAGGACGGAAAAGTGAATACGTCTCTCATAGAGTCCATCAGAATGGGCACCACTGTGGCCACAAACGCCTTGCTAGAAAGAAAGGGCGCTAAAATGGCACTGGTCATCAACAAAGGCTTTAAGGATTTACTGCTAATCGGGAACCAGGCGAGACCCAATATATTTCAATTGGTAAGTTATTATATTTAGGAGAGAAGTTCATAGAATCGTGACATTTACAATATCAATTTAAAATAAAACTCCCTAAACTTTTCTGCTAACACTCGCAAGAACACACTAGATTAAGTCACCATAAAAACAAAAACTAAATCAAAATCGGTTGATTCATTAAAGACTGAAATTAAATGCCACAGAGATGCACATAAATAAGCCACATCTTCAGCGGTTAATATGATCGTCATCTCAGCCGAAACAAGTCCACTACTGAACATAGGCCTCCCTCGTTGCTGATCTTAGTCGATAGCCAGTATGTTTCGTGTAATGCGCGTGTTTAGTCTCCCCGCAACCCTCGCCCCCGCTTTCGTCTGGCCCCTAACGTCTGTCGCACCTCAGCAGACGATCGGACATGAAGTTGACGACCATAGCACACGGCGGACACGGCCTATAAAAGCACGATTTCGAACCCAATTCGAATGAAGTGTCTATGTTTGCGTGCGAGGACATCTGTATATTCGTGACCAATGAGCCACTCTCCATCTCCGGATGAAACAAATGACGGTAAGGGCGAGTTGGGCGCGAGTTGCGCGCCCGGCTAGATTCAGGCGGGTGATTCCGTGGCCATTTCGTATGTAGTACTATTGAATATTCTGTGACCATAGTTTAGTGACTCACTAGTTCTGCGTTACGAATATACGAATCCATTGGATTCCTGCGACTATCAAATCGCAGACGGTCTAAAATATTGAACACAACTTGCTAATATCATTTTTTTATTCCACACCAGGACATAAAGCGGCCTGACGTGCTCTATACAGACGTAGTTGAAGTAGATTGTCGAGTCATACCAGCTTTAGAAGACCGATGCCAACTGGGCCCTATCAAACAACCCTGGAGACAAGTAACCGGTATTACAGGGGAAAAAATGCTTATTATGAAGGAGCTAGACGAGGATAGCGTTAGGCGAGATCTCGTGAGACTGAGAGAGAAAGGAATAGAGAGTATTGCGGTCGTGCTAGCGCATAGCTATACGTATCACGAGCATGAAATTCGGATTGGAAAGATAGCTGAAGAAATAGGTAAGTGTATTGAGGAATGATATCTGGTCATTGTACAGGTGTTATAAATAAAACAAACGCCAACATTGTGTAATCGGAAAGCTTTAGAAAAAGGCGTGGTGGTGTAAAAAGTTTGACCTCTGCCTCGCATGCAGAGTGTCGGGGGCTCGAATACGGCTCGCACCTCTGAGTTTACTTTTATGTGCGAAATTAGATTGAATTTACCACTGAGCTTTTTGGTGAAGGAAAACATCGTGAGTAAACTTGCACGCATCTGCGTAGTAATTCAAAAATGTGTGTGAAGTTCCCGATCCGCAGTGGCATCGCGTAGGGACTATAGTCCAAACCCTCTCGTGATGAGAGTATGCCCAGCAGTGGGACGTAAATAGGCTACAGTGGTAGTAGTAGTGTGATGAAAAACAGTATGTGTACCCACGGCCGATACGCGAAAACCAGGCCTCGAGTCGTTAAAGCCCTCGATCTTAATTACCCTCGATTAAGTGAGTGATCTTCTATCTCTTTCTCTCCCCTAGGTTTCCCTCTTGTGTCTCTCTCGCACGCGGTAACAGCGATGGTTCGCCTCGCCCCGCGCGGCTACACCGCCTGCGCCGACGCATACTTGACTCCGCACATACAACAATACTTGCGCGGGTTCGCTCGCGGATTCACTAACGAACTGAAGGGGACAAATGTGCTGTTCATGCAGAGCGACGGGGGGCTTACGCCTATGAATTTGTGAGTTTTTTTCATTATGTTTTGTTACTTGAAGTTTTTTGAAGTGAAAACTTCTTAAGCGGCGCTGTGGACTTTTTGTGATGGGGAAAAAATGTTAAACTCGCGACAGATCACGTGACCGTAAGACGGAGACGTGACCTGATCGAAAAACTGTTACAATGTCATTGAAGCCAGTAGACCGCCGGCGCGGCGTACGAGAGGAAGTATCCCCCTCTCTTTCTACAACGTTAATATTCAAGGAGTGCAACCCGTTGTTTTTTTTAATGTGTGGCGACGTTTAGCAAAAAAACAGCGTATTAAAAAATCCTGAAATGAAACATGCCCCTTTGGACACTTACATACGTAAGTACAATCAATGTAGGTAGGTACAGCACGACACAACTTAGAAGACGCGTGACGAAGCACTTAAGCCGTTGACGCAGAGTATTTTATCAAATAATTCTTGTTAGTTGTATGATAAAGATCCCAGTAATGAGATAATGTATGCTTACTCTGTGTATTTATTCAAAGATTAGAATATTTCATTTCAATTTATGGCATGTTCAGTTTTTCTTGTCCTTGAAAAAAAAACGAATGAATATAAAAGTTGATAGTCAAATGACCACTAATAAAACTAAAGCCCAGCTTACATCAACCAGAGGCTCGATTCGAAACTACATAGGGATAAAGACCGTATAGCACGACACAACTTAGAAGGCGCGTGGCGAAGCACTTATGCCGTTGGCGCAGAGTCTATTCTTGGTTAAACCGCGCGCCTTCTAAGTTGTGCCGTGCTATACATATCCTTTCTCAAACATGCAATGAAGTATTGATATAATGAAATTTCATACTAACGTTGCAGGCCTAGGCCGGCAACTCACTTTTTTTTAATTTCCATTTGATATATTTGTGACACAGCATCTTGGCATTCCGCCATTTATGGTTCGCTATGACATTTGCTCTGTATTAAAAAAACATGAACCATATTTGCTGCATAGGTATCGCAGTTTTATTTATGTAAAAAAGACAAAATATATTACATACAAAATATTATTTTATTTATTTATTTATTTCATTACATTTTTGAGAAAAACACGCTATACATACATCGGCGGGGAACGGAAGTTGTCGACCTCGTAACTATCCAGCCTCACTTCGTTCGGCCGTATATAATACTCGGCCTGCAACTTCCTCCTTCCCGGCCTCTGTAGTAATGTACTATAAATAATAGTACATTATTGCAGAGGCCGCCAAGTAGCGCATTGCCGGACGAGTCAGTACGAGTCCGGCAATCGCAATTGCGGCCGAGGTATATATAATGATTTTCTCAAACAGCGAGGAAATACGTAAGGTCAGTCGGGGCAATTGCGCCAGGATGGGGTAAGAGCATCCTCCAATGCAGCATCAATTGGAGGATGCGTTCAAGGTGCTGGACTGGAAAGGTCGAGGCATCAATGTTAATGGCGAGTACATCTCTCACCTTCGATTTGCCGACGATATTGTAGTCATGGCTGAGACCATGGAGGACCTCAGTATTATGCTCGCTGACCTCAGCAGAGTTTCCGATCGAGTTGGTCTTAAAATGAACATGGACAAGACGAAAATTATGTCTAATGTCCATGTTGTGCCAACTCCCGTAATAATCGGAGGCTCTGCGCTCGAAGTTGTTGACCATTATGTATACCTGGGACAAACAGTCCAGTTAGGTAGGTCCAACTTCGAGAAAGAGGTCAATCGTCGAATCCGACTCGGCTGGGCAGCGTTCGGGAAGCTTCGCAGTGTCTTTTCGTCCAAATTACCGCAGTGTCTCAAGTCGAAAGTCTTCGACCAGTGTGTGTTGCCAGTGATGACTTATGGTTCCGAGACGTGGGTGCTTACGATGGGCCTCATAAGAAGGCTCAAAGTCACTCAGAGGGCAATGGAGAGGGCTATGCTCGGGGTTTCTCTGCGTGATAGAATCAGAAATGAGGATATCCGCAGTAGAACTAGGGTCACCGACATAGCCCGAAGAATTGCGAGCCTTAAGTGGCAGTGGGCGGGGCACATTGCTCGCAGGACTGATGGCCGATGGGGCCGGAAAGTTCTCGAGTGGCGCCCGCGAACCGGGAGACGAGCTGTCGGTAGGCCTCCAACAAGATGGAGCGACGACCTCGTGAAGGTTGCGGGAAACCGGTGGAAGCAAGTAGCACAGGACCGGTCTGAGTGGCGAGCCTTGGGGGAGGCCTATGTCCAGCAGTGGACGTCTTTCGGCTGAAATGATGATGATGATGATGATGGGGTAAGAGCGCCTAACATAAATATATCGAAACCTATAAATATTACTCAACTAGCAGTTGGCTGTTTACAAGGCATAGGGGCGAAATAAATTTAGGCGCACTTACCCCACATCAGTATTTACTACTTCCATGATCGTGGATGATTTGGCCATGGAAGTTGTACTTATTACCTCCATGGATTTGTCAGTTTCGGGGCAAGTGCGCCAGGATGGGGTAAGTGCGCCTAACATAAATATATCGAACCTATAAATATTACTCAACTAGTAGTTGGCTGTTTACAAGGCATAGGGGTGAAATAAATTTAGGCGCACTTACCCCACATCAGTATTTACTACTTCCATGATCGTGGATGATTTGGCCATGGAAGTTGTACCTCCATGGATTTGTCAGTTTCTCTACAGAGGTGTCTCAAATAGCAAGCGAATTAAAAAAAAACACACACACGACAATAATGTTTTTGCTGGCCAAGGCCGGCAATGGACAGCCTCGCGTCTTCTTTTTTTGAAAGTAACACGAACATTTCCGAGCATGTTTGAGAAAAAATACTTTCTCCCTATTTAGCGAGATATCATATATCAGTCAATTTGAATTTACCACAGAGCTTTTCGGTGAAGGAAAACATCGTGAGGAAACCTGCACGCATCTGCGAAGTAATTCAAAGATGTGTGTGAAGTCCCCAATCCGCACTGGGCCCGCGTGGGGACTATAGCCCAAACCCTCTTGTGCTGAGAGGAGGCCTGTGCCCAGCAGTGGGACGCAAATAGGCTGCAGCAGTAGCATATATCAGTGTTATGCTATCCTATCAGTGACAGACCATTTCCCTATTTGGCGAGACGGTATATTACTGAAATAACTATTACTAAACAGGCAAAAATGTATCCTTATTTAGGAATGTGTAGCGTCCATATCACACACCGTTTCGAATAGAGCCCCAGGGCTTAAAAGTTGATGCATTTTCAGGCGCTTAGAAAAATTTAGTGTGACTGGAGGAGATGCAGGATCACTTTAGCGATAAGTTCGCGTATTGCCTACCTGTTAACTGTGGATTTTTCTGTATTATCTGCGTTTGGTTTCTGGTGTTCAATAAAGAGTATTGTATTGTATGAATTAAATAAAGTGTTGTGGTAGTGCGGTATTGTATTGTACGAGTATGATTTAATTAAACTTAGAAGGCGCGCGGCGAAGCACTTAAGCCGTTGACGCAGAGTCTATTTTTGCTTAATCCACGCGCCTTCTAAGTTGTGTAAACCTCTAAACCTAGAATGTCAACCTTCATACAAATCAGCGTACGCCCGAAACAAGTGTTAAATGCGATAATAGATGTCGCTGCCTGGATTAAAATTTGCGCCCTCTGCATAGGTATTGCTCACATACAGAGATTCTCCCATGTTTTTCCGATGTACGCCGCAATGTAAGGAGATCGTCAGTCTATATAAATCATGATACAATAATATACTTCGCCAGGTATGACGGTCCGGTATTCTGTAGTGTTTATGTCACACTTACGTCATTCGCACTGCTGTGTGTTGCAAGTGGTCTATTAAAATAATCCCCGACCCCCATGTATCCTGTGAGCGTTTCATTAAATTATCACGTTCATTTGTTTTTAACTTGTCCCATTTTGTGTGCTTAAACAAGTTAATGACAATTGTGATGCGAAAATAATTCATTTTGCATTAATAACGGCAGTAAATATTTCCTTCACTTTTGTTTTATTGCAATAAAGTGGCAACTCGAGTTTGACGTTACGGTGACACGTCACCCGGTTCGGTAGACCTAGTTTTCTTAGACCATGATATAAATTACCTCTACGTCACACCAGGCCGAGAAGCAGGATTTACCGCCCTCGGGCGCGACGGAAAATCCGTCTTCACGGCCAGGTGGTGACGTAAAATCGTATACTCACCACGGGCGATCGTAACGAAAGCCTCAGACCGCTCGATTATAGCCCTCGCCTCCAGCTCGGGCCCCAACTACCCGCGATCTGAGACTTTCTTTACTTTACCGCCCTAGGTGTGTAATTTTTTTGCTGAGTTCAACATTGATTCCAGGTTCAATGGCTCGCGCGCCATTTTGTCGGGGCCGGCGGGTGGTGTGGTGGGATACGCCATGACGTCTTACCAGAAGGAGACCGGGCTTCCTGTTATAGGTCAGAATAAATTTAATTGACAATTCGACAGTTTATATTACCACTATTTATTATTATACTGTATGTCGCATAGGTACTATCGTACCAGTAGCGACGCTTACTTCCCCGCACCAACACAGTTTACCTCACACCGCCCGCGGCGAGCGGGTAGTGAAAAACCAGTAGAAACCTGCAGTCAAGCACAAAAGCTCACAAATTTGTACACTATAAAATTTTAGTGTGCAGCTTAGGTTCCGTTTGAAAGCAGCGTCGCGGGGTGTGCAAACATAAATATTGAGTTTCGTAGGTCATTAAATTTGCTGTTTAAGTTTTTTTAATATGTCATTTTATTAAAAGTCTCCAATTGGGACTATCGTTTCTTTGCTCACCAGTTGGCGCCACTGTTGACTAAGGTCCAGAGGTATACCTGTCAAAGGCAACTTTACAAGATCGGCGCCGAAATAACATTTTAAATCTTGCATCTCATTAAGTTTATTAATTATAAGTAACTATCATCATATCGAGTAGCTATGCCGCAATATGAGCAGTTCCGTTTTGTTCGGTTTTTTTTTGGTTTCAAAACTTTCACATTCATCAATAATCCATACCTATTTGGAATAATTTCACGAAGGAGATCACTTTTCAACAGGTAAATTAAATAAATTATAATTCATGTCAAAGAAGACCGCCCGCCAAAACCAGTGAAAAGTGAATGTTATTGGACCTCACGCGACACTAGCGCCTCTAGTGGCAAATTCACACAAGATAGCCCCCATTGAACTCTGTATTTTCCAGGATTCGATATGGGCGGGACCTCAACAGACGTGTCGAGGTACGCGGGTACTTTGGAGCATGTACATGAAGCTACGACAGCCGGGGTCACTATTCAAGCGCCACAATTGGGTAATATTTACAATTCAATACTGCACTATGTAAGTACGTATATTTCTTTGGCCGGCTCTATAGCCTAAACGGCATGATGGCTTAGCTTTTGAGCTGTCTTTACATTCTTCTTGATTGTGAGAGTGGCACTGGGTATATCAAAAGTTAAAGTTTGAACGCAGTCGGGGTTTGTAAAAAAAAAAAGCCGCCTTCAAACTCCAAAAGACTGCGATGTCAATGTCAAGTTCACTAAGTATATGATTATCATTTCTTTGGATCGGTTGACTTGACATTGACATCGCAGTCTGTCGGAGTTTGAAGGCGGTTTTTATTTTTATATTTAATTTTTTTTTCGGCTACCGTTTCCAAACATTACTACAGAAGTATATAAGTAACTCTGAAGTCCTGAAGTCTTCGAAATTGACATCAAAATCATCTACGTGCTAGCAAATTTCGAGGACTTCCCTCATTTTCTCATGGATCCCACCATCAGAACTGAACCAAATTAATATAGGACCAACTTGGAGGTACCACCTTTCGAACAAAAAAAGAATCATCGAAATCGGTTCACGTTTACTACTTACTTTTGGTGAACATACATTAAGAAAAAAGATTCCGACGAATTGAGAACCTCCTCCTTTTTTGAAGTACGTTAAAAATGGAGTTCTTTGTTATTTTTTTCTGTTTGTTCCTTCATTTACAACAAAACAATACTTTTCCTTGGACAAATTTAATATTAAAGAAATTACATTGATTTTGTAATATAATGTAGAGATGAGAAAAAAGTGCGCTGATTGCGCGTCGTGTCGAGAAGCGGGAGTGTTGCCAGTGTAATTGTTGCCAGGCGTTGAACGCGCCGGCTCTCTGCCTGCTATGACGCGATGTGTCGCCGCTGCCATACGATGCCACGTGGTCTGACGTGGTGATGGTGAGAGAAGAATGGCGTGAACACTGTTGATTCCAGATATAAACACGGTAGCGGCCGGCGGCGGGTCCATGCTGGCGTTCCGCTCGGGGCTGTTCGCGGCGGGCCCCGCGTCCGCGGCGGCGCACCCCGGGCCCGCGTGCTACCGCAAGCGCGGCCCGCTCACCGTCACCGACGCCAACTTGCTGCTGGGTGAGACTCAACCTCCGCGTCATTGCTGCGACTTATTTTAGATAGATAGATAGATAGATGAACTCTTTTCTCCAAAAAATAATACATGGCTCAACTTAAATATAAACTAAAACTAACATGCAGGAAAATACTAATAATAACAGATATTTATTTATTTATTTATTTATTTATTTGAAAAGGTACACCAACAACAAGTATATTTACACATTGGCAGAGAATACATAGCAATAGATGGAAACTGATATACAAGTCAATTATAGGTATACTCAACATTCATAGTCAACATTAGTGTAAAGTTACAAAAACAAAATAAAATATAATATGTATGTCAATGTTATTTGCTTAGAATTAGAGTTAATACTAGAAGGCAGATGTAAAACTATCTCAGTTACAGAGCCATGCGATGCATAAGTTACGGCGAGCCGCAGCGCTGGTATTCTGTCAGAACCCTTTAATGGAGACGCTATTTTTCAATGAAAATTTATGTACCGAACCATTCATTTTAACAGATATTTAAGACAGAAAATCGATGTAGGAATGTGGCGTAGATTAAGATGTATGTGAATATGCGATTGTGAGTGTATTTTATTCGTCTGGTGCATGTGAGTGTGGGTGTTGTGTGTGTATCATGTGCGTGTTTTTGTAACGCTGTGTAAATGTATATAAAAAAATATAAATAGGTAATTGTATTTATGTGTTAGGTATAGTGTCAGATTATTATAATTATTAGTTTTTTTTAAATATATGCGGACTTGGGAAGGAAAGGATTTAAAAAAGATATTTATTTATTAAGATGTTAAATAAGATATTTAGGTATTTATTTTGTTAAGTTTCTGTGGCTTATTTCGGTCTCAATTTACAATGACCGTTGAAGCCGTGGTGGCCTAGTGGTTCGACCTACCGCCTCTCATGCAGAGGGTCGGGGGTTCGATTCCGGCTCGCATCTCTAAGTTTACTTATGTGCGAAATTCAATTTGAATTTACCACTGAGCTTTTCGGTGAAGGAAAACATCGTGAGGAAACCTGCATGCATCTGCGAAGTAATTCAAAGATTTATGTAAAGTCCCCAATCCGCACTGGGCCCGCGTGGGGACTATAGCCCAAACCCTCTCGTGATGATAGAGGTCTGTGCCCAGCAGGGGGACGCAAAAAGGCTGTATTAGTAGTAGTAGTAGTACCCTGACCCCTCATCCACTAACGAATTATCCACCTATGAAGTCAAAGATACAAAACATCACCGCCCAAAGAGTCTGGAACTTTTTGGTCTCAACGGATATTTCCGGTGAACTGTAATAATACAAGGGCCGTCACACTAGATCACCAATGGTCGAGGTGACACATAATGAACCTACAACGCCCCCCAATCTCATCATCATCATCATCATTTCAGCCGATAGACGTCCACTGCTGGACATAGGCCTCCCCCAAGGCGCGCCACTCAGACCGGTCCTGTGGCACTCGCATCCACCCAATCTAAATATATAAAACTCAAAGGTGGCTGACTGACTGACTGACATAGTGATCTATCAACGCACAGCCCAAACCACTGGACGGATCGGGCTGAAATTTGGCATGCAGGTAGATGTTATGACGTAGGTATACGCTAAGAAAGGATTTTGCGAAATTCCCACGGGAACGGGAAAAAACGGGATTTTACATTTAATATTTCTGCGCATACGAAGTTGCGGGGGAAATCTAGTAATAATATTAAACCCTGACTATTTGTTGTTACGTTCAGGTCGTCTGCTGCCCGAGTACTTCCCGAAGATCTTCGGACCGAATGAAAACGAGCCCCTGGACAAGACGGCGACCGTCGCTGCGTTCGAGAAGATGAGGGGCGAAATCAATGCCTTCTTGAAGGCTGATGGTGGCAAAGAGGTATGTTACACTACTGGCTTCTGCCCGAATTCATCCGCGTGGAATTTGGAAATAGTGTTCCCGCGGGAACTATGCATTTTTCCGGGATAGAAACTAGCCTCTAGCCTATGTGCGCGACGACAGCGCCGACTAGCGGATGCGAAGTCGGCGGCGCAGTATGCAACTATACTCGGTCGCCGGACTATGGGCCATCTAATAAGTGAATTCCCACTGTGACGAAAATTTGTGACTTAAAAGGCTTGTATGTCTGTTTATCTAACCTCATAACGAGAGATAAAGACGAAAGAAGCCTCGGATTTGTCCACAAATATTTATTTCTATTTATAAGAAGGCAAGATGTTTGTTTTAATAAGGTTCGGACCCAGTATAAGCACAAGCTGTCAAAGCCCTTAGGTTAGCTATGAATTTAAAAAAATCCCATATGATGTGTATTGACATTTATAATAAGTTACCTGACATTTTTAAAGAAGATAAATTATTTGTATTTAAGATTAGAGTAAGGGAATGGCTAGTAAATAAGTGTTTTATTCCATTAATGATTTCTTTTTATGTACTGACATATAAAATTGACCTGTGTAAGTGTATTGTAAATTAAGTTAAATAATGTAATATTATGTGGTAAGTATTAATAACCAAAATGTGTGTACACCTGAGAAGGTAGTATTTAGTGTTTTCCATAATTTTGTGCATTTTATACAGCTCTGTACTTGACCTAAATTACCTCACACAATAAATGATTTATGATTTATGATGACATTACTCGCTCTAGATGTACTGAATGCATTGCAAATAAACAAGGGGATGGCATGTCGAATCTGACAGCGTGCGAGCGGGATGCATTTATACATTTCGTAATGTGAAAGATGAGAGAAGTAATAGATTTTTTGTCCTTATCGGCGTACCAGCTTTTTCGTGTTTGCCACAGCTGAGCTGTGGCAAACAAAACAGTAGTCATTATGTCAGTGTGACTTCGTGTAATCAACAAAATTATTTGATATACAAGAAAATATTACATATATTTTATGATAGTGCACTGTTCTTACTAATATACGTTTGCCCCTATAATATAGCGATTATAATTCGCTCGACCATCAGGTATAAAAGACGTACCCAGCAAAATTATGAAAACATAACCTTTCGTGCGTAAGTATTTCATTTTGGCCATTTAAACTCATCTTGTTCGGTATGATAGCGTTACGTAAGTTATATTTAGCTCATGTTCTATTAAATTGACCAACTATCTTTGAATAATAACATGAATGAATCATTTTCAAAATATCGATGTTTTTAATATTATCCGCCCAAATTACGATGTTGCTTAATATGTATGACACCATGAGTCAAGCTGTATTTTTAATTTAGCCACGGTTCGGGATACCAGCTATGAGTGCCCACCAGATACCCAATATCTGGGGAAAAGCTATGCTGCAAAAATAAAATAAATAAACTTAGGATGTATATATATGAATGTGTAAGTCACTTTGTTAGTAACGCTTTCACACGAAGTAGTAACTAGTTATTGATCAATGATCAACTGTGACATTTTTTACCGACTTCACTAAGGAGAAACGTCAACATTCAACGGGATCTTTTTTGGATTTATGTACACCGAAAATAAATGAGTAAACATATACTTGCATTTTCTTTTCTTCTGTAGTAGGTACCTGGTATCTACCTAGCTAGAAATACAGGGAGTCCATTTTGATGGATTAATCGGGGAATCTCTCAAAACATGGAAAAACCTGTAATAAAGACTACATGTCTTTATAGCAGGTCTTTCAGTGTTAGGAGCCACTCTAGTAAATATCTTCTGTATATATATAAAAGCCATGTAGATAGCTGAAATTTGGCATGTAGGTTCCTTTGAGAGTGTAGGGGACCACTAAGAGGACTTCCCAAAATTCCCACGGGAACGAGTAAAAATGGAATTTTTACATTTTAATGTTTACGCGCCTACGAAGTCATGGACAACAGCTAGTTTACCACTATTGTTCCTCTAAATTTTAACCGTCAGTCAAAGTCGCGTGTGATAGCTAGTTATTAGAGTGGGGTAATTTTTTACCCACCTTGCCACCCCATGTACTTGACGCACACATACAAATTTTATATGCCTATCCCTTACCGGGGTACGCTATATAGCGCATCTAGGAGATACTTAATCTAAGCAAATAAATATCCAACAGTGACAGTTCACTTCACTGGTGTCCGCCAGAGTTTTCGTCTCCCCCACTACTCTCTTTGCACACAGCGAATATGTTGACCAGTGTTATAGACTACCCCCATACCAAACTTTGTTGCAATCCTACCAGTAGTTTTCGAGTTAAATCCGGACATACATACATACAAACAATTTTTATAAAAATCTTTTTTTTTTGCTTTCGGTATAGTTTCTTTTAATTTTCAAGTTACACAGACGTGACTTCTTCTACAGACTTATTATTAGTATATATAATATTATGCTCGTCGCAAAACAAAGTGGCAACTGGCACCATAGATATATGTATGGCGCAACTTTTTTTTGCAGCGTGTATAACAACCGAATTTTAATAGCCCAGTGTCACTCTCACAATCGAGACGAATCTAACGACATCTCGTTAGCTAAAATCCATCAAGCTGTTTAGGCTACAGCGCGTGCCAAAGAAATACACATATACATCTTATCTTATCTAGCCTATTAGATCTCACTCCTGAGCAAAGACCTCCCCTCCTCTCTGTTCTTTGCCATACATATACATACATTTGAAAAACAAAAAAGGGTAAAAAAGGGGAAGGTTCTCATTTCGTCGGAATCTTTTTTTAAATTATTTTTGCCGTGTTTATTTCGATGATTATTTTTTTATTACAATTTGGTTTGGAGTGGTTCACTTATGATGGGATTAAGATCCACGGGAAAATGCTCCTCAAAACGTACATTATTTTGGTGTCAATTTCGAAGACTACAGAGTTACTTATGTCATTTAGTAGTAATATTTGGATACTGCAACCTGTGATTTATTATAAGTAAGGTTTCGCAATCAGCCGGAGAAAAATGCCCCCGTCAAATCGGGTGCCCGAACAGCTCGGGCACCCGTTTGGCCTTCGTTATGAAGAGGCGTTATTAGCATATTATAAACTAGCTTCTGCCCGCGACTTCGTCCGCGTGGAATTCGGTTATAGCGTTCCCGCGGGAATTGAGTGTTTAAATTATATACTTAAACCTTCCCATTGAATCACTCTATCTATTGAAGAAAACCGCATTAAAATCCGTTGCGTAGTTTTAAAGATTTAAGCATACATAGGGATATAGGGACAGAGAAAGCGACTTTGTTTTATACTATGTAGTGATAAATAAATAAATATATTGGGACATTTGGAATATATTGGAACGTATTTTCTAATGTCAGTTTGCTCCATATATTCTGTTAGGCACTGTTCGTCCATATGTTATTACTTATTATAGGTCAATCAATGACTGTAACTGAGAAAAAAAAACATGAGACACACAAACGGTTTATTTATTTATTTATTTTCTTTATTGGACAAAAAAAACAGATAATAGACACAGAAAAGATACATAAACAGAGAGATAGCCTTAATAAAATATAGTCTACATCCAGGAGCAGTGTCCCACTGAGATTTATAATACAGACATATTAAGTGGCGAACAGTATACGAGTCGTTACTGATACTACATAACAACAATATTGCATAACAACAATAGGAGTTACAGCTGAGAATATGATACCTAGGTGATTATTGTAGGTTTACATTAAATTAATTATAAATACGGTTATATTATACAATGGGTAAAAGATAAGTAGCAAAAAAGATAAAAGGTATGGCACACGGTAATTTAGCGGTTTTTGTAATAACAATTTTTTGCTTTGAGAATGAAGTACTAATAGTGACAGACTATTGTCGTTAGGCTTCCAACAAGATTTAGCGACGACCTGGTGATTAGAGATCATTTTGTTCGCAGATGACCATAGAAGAGGTAGCTATGGGATTCCTTAACGTGGCGAACGAAGCGATGTGCAGGCCTATAAGGTAAGATTCAAATTCAATTATTTATTCAGCAAATTGGCCACATGGGGGCACTTATAACGTCAGAAATAGTACATTATTGCCGTGGCCGGGAAAGTAGGTCTTTGCAGGCTGAGTACTGCTTTAATATGTACGAAGCCTGCAAAGCCTTTCACGTGCCGAGGCTTATATAGTGCTTTACTCAAAAATGAAAAAAAACCTTGATATTAGGTATTCATAATACAGCATTGACACGCACGCAAATATAGTCAAGTACTTACAACAGGTTCAATGGAACGCCAGTCTTATTTCGTATTCACCGATATTTGACTTTAACAGACACACTAACACGGCAAGTTAAAAACTCGCATGTAGATTTCTCGTTTTTTATAAAAATTAAAACCTTTTATTAATTTTTAAACCAAACTAGTAAACTATTTTCATGAAATTTAGCTAAATAAATCTGATACAAGACAAGAACTCCCGCTCTTTATGGATCGCTCTTTTTTTTTAATTCCGTTCTAAAATACATTGCGCTGTTTCAGACACGGATAAAAACGTTTCGTTTCGCGTCAATTGACAGATACAGAACATGCAGACTTGGCTGTTTAGGAATTCCTTCGCGTATTTATCAGTTTTAAAAAAAAGTTCCTGTACGATAATGAAATTTCATACAACATTCCCTGCGCTTATCTCTGCCGCGGAAGTAATTTCATACAAATTTCCGGGGCATGTAATTGCGTTTTTTTTTTAAATTTTTGACTAATTGTCAATGACGCACTTCGCGGTCTAACAGAAAGCAGACAATGACGAGTTTCCCGGCCTTTGAGAAAAAGAGTTTACCAGCGCTTCCTAGAACCATTGCTTGAGAAAAAGCGCCACAAAAACTCAAGCAGAAGGCCTTTTTTCAAAATTAGCACATAGTTACAAAATTTACATTAGTATTACATGTACAAAATATACATATAGGTACGTACTAAAATTACATAGAAGGGATGTATAGTCCCTAACTTAAACTTAAATCTAAGATCTTAGAGATGTATAGTCTCCAAGGGTCCAGAAAAAAAAGAATCATGGAGATGGCATCTATTGTCAAATAAATATAAATTCCATAGATGTCGACAGTCTCAAAATGTCAATAAATAATGAAATACATCATGTATAAAAGAATTCATTAATACATGTCAGTAAGAACATGA